>PVJL010002257.1:0-207941 GCA_004026885.1 Lyroderma lyra
ACCCAGGACACTCAGAATCTGACCCTGCCTCTTCACCTGCACTGCTATGTCATGGTCCAAGTCTGTCGTCTCCAGGATGACAGAGAGCCTCCTACTGGAACCTTCCTTCCCAGCATGCCAGCCAGTCTACTTGGAGTCATCGGGCTCTCCAGCTCATTCAGACAGGAAGCCCACAGGACCCTGCCCCGCCCCTTTCATCGCTGCCCTCTCTCCTGGTATTCCCGAGGCTCATGCTGGTCTAGTGCCCTGGTGTCCTTGCTGCTCGGCACGAGGTGCACACCTGCCTCAGGGCCTTTGCTGGTTGCAGGGAGGTGAATTTATGGTGAAGTTTAAAAAGGTCTAAGTAATGGAAGAATCCATCTACACAAAAATTTTACACAAATGTTTGTAGCATTATACTTAATAGCCCCAAGTTGAAATCAACCCAAATGTCCATGAGCTGGTGAATGGATGAACCATTCGTGGTATATATCCATACGCTGGAATGTCACTTGGCAATAAAGTACTGATACATGTGACAGTGTGGATGAACATTGAAAACGTTATGCTAAGTGAACATTATGAAATAATGAAAGCATTATGCCAGTCACAAAAACTTCCTATTGTAAGATTCCGTTTGTATAAAGCGCCGAGGATAGTCAAATCTAGAGACAGCAAGCAGATCGGTGATTGCCTAGGGCTGGCGATGACTGGGGGAGAGCAGGGTGACAGCCAAGAGGTGCAGGGTTTCTTTCTGCGGTGATAAAAAGGTTCTCAGTTGATTGTTGTGATGTTGGTGTAATTTGGTGACGACTCAAAACCATTGAGTTGTACTATTTGGATGGGTGAGTGGTATGGTCTGTGAATTGCATCTCGAAGCAATTAAAAATAAAGATGCAAGTGATTTTTGTCACAATGAGACTTTCCCATCATTTTCGTAAGTGGCGTATTGCCTCTTAGAACTCAGTCGTGTGCTATCTGGTCTTAAAGGGAACGCGGTGACGCTTCTCGTTCTCAGCTCCCCTCTGCGTGTTAGCCCTTCCGTTTCTAGGGAGACCGCCTGGATGGTCCGTGCTTACGTCCGTCCTGAGTAGAGGCGTTTGGTCCTCCCGGCCGTGTGAGAGGAAGGGTGTACTCATTACTAATCACAGTGCGTTTCTCGCTTCTAGCACTTTCACGAAGGGCGGAAGGCGCAGCAGCACATAGAGACTTGCTGGAAACAACTCGAATCGGTAAGTGGACCGCGACCAGCCCCGGCAGCCTCGGGTGCTTCCCCGCGGATCCATCGGAAAAGGCGCGAGACACACAGACACACGGACGACATGTCTTCCGAGACTTTGCTAATTTGAATTTAATAAGTTTCAAGAAACTTTTATCTCCCGTAAAATAAATACTCCAAAAGAGCTCACGGAGAGTATTTGTCTAAAAACCCCGTGGGAAGAACACGGACGAGGCAGCCTGGGTGAACCCACGTGCAGATTTTAAAATAGCTTCCTGATAAGGTGATGGAAAGAGAACTCAAAAAAATAAAATAAAATATAATTATAAAAAAAAATTCTTAAAAAGAGAAAAAAAATTAAAATAGCCTCCTGGCACCCTGCAGTCGGTCAGGGAGTGCTCCTGTCTGCGGGGGCGGGGGAGGGAACCTGGTCTCTGCTCATGGGGACCCCACGGCCCCCCCACGCCGCTCCCCTCTGCTTGCAGAGCAAAAGACGGTTTGAGCGGGATTGCAAAGAGGCTGACCGGGCCCAGCAGTACTTTGAGAAGATGGATGCAGACATCAACGTTACGAAAGCGGATGTCGAAAAGGTAAGGTGAGGGCGAGCCTGCGCCTCGGCTCTCCGGTGTTCCTCGGGTACCCCCCAGGGTGGGGCTGGCCCCCAGGGGCCCCCCGCGAGAGGCCCCACCAGCTGGGATCGTTTTCAGTTGGCTGCCACGGGGACCAGAAGGGGAGACTTGGGGACTCTTCGTGTTAGGGCTGAGCGCTTTGCTCGTTTGTTCACTCACCAGAGCGATGGTAGCATGGAGACTCAGACCCTGAGCGCATCATGGCGGGTGGGGTCTGGGTATGTGGCTTTCACTTAATGGCTTTTCAGAGAAGAAGTCAACCCCTTGAAAGCCGGAGCAGACCGCTCAGCGTCATTGGGCAGAGCCTGGCTGCTTCTGTCGCTTCCGTTAGAGAGATAAGGACTCAGCTGCTGGCCCGGCTTCTGGGCCATGCGTTCAGGTTGCCACCAGCGTGTGGCTGGAGGCTGGCAGGCGTCCGTCCCCTCAGAGGCTGTTCTCCAAATGGACTTGCATTGCCCATCAGGAATAGCGTAACGCTTGTACCGTATCTTCTAGTGGTTCCGTGTGTGTCTTTGCCCTAGAAGCTGAGTTTTCTTTCATGAAAATCATCAATATGGTAGAAACAAAATCAGGCTGTTAAGTAACAGTCTTCGTTGGTTACGGCCCAGGCTGTCCACAGCCTGGTGGTTCCTGGAAAAGCCCTGCCTTCTCGTTTGCCGGATTAGTGGGCATGAGATTAGCCGAGAAAGAGTGCGAATTAGTTACTGAGCTATTGCCCGGTTTTGCCAAATTCCTAGCTTAAGGCCTAGGTAAATGTTAGTGTGCCTTCCACGAAAATTATCTAGTATATCAAAACACGCATTATCAATATCTACGTTGGATTTTGAGTGGGGATATTTCTGCAAATAAAAGGTCTATTAATATGCTGCTAAAGTTACCATAAATTTGTTGTAAATTCTTATTAAATAGCCAGTTCCACACTGTATAGAATGTTATCCAATTAAAATAGATTGACCCCCAGTTTATAAAAAAAAGTTTTTGGCGTAAAAGCAGTATACTCGTGTGTGTCCCAGAAACATATCTAGCACAAATGCATGCATTCTTTATCAAATATTTTATTATCCTAAATGAAAAACTAGAGTGATTTTTATTCATTTAAAGACTTTTTAAAGGAAATTGCTTCCCTGTCTTTTTCTGAATTTGAAACCTGTCCACCCTCGTTGTAGAAACACCTGAAAATACAAACAACTAACATGGAGAGAAAAACATTAAAACATCCAACTCTTTTTTTTTTTTTTTTTTTTGTATGTGGGTAGTTCCCGGCTGGGAATCGAACCCAGGCCGCAGCGCTGACAGCGCCAGCGCCGAAGCCTTAAGCCACTACACCATCAGGGAGCTCCCCAACTCTTATTACTGAAAGGTATTTTACCTTCAGAGCCTTTTTTAAAAAAAATTATGGATACAATATAGGCATGTCCAGTGTAAAGAGTAATTAACAAAGGCACACCTGTCTTAAGAAGTAAAATCCTATTGGTGCTTTGAAGTGTCCCTCCCTGACTTGATCCCTCTTAGTCCAGCCCTCGAGGTGAACTTCATCCTCACTTGTCCCCCTGCCATTGTTCAGAGCTGCACGACAGAGTAGGGTCCATATTTTTGCCTCTTTACCACATTTATATAAACAAAACCATACTTTCATTTCTTCTGACTTCGTATTTTTTGTTTGATGTTTTTTACTTAATTCACGGGGAGTAGAGGACACATGACTTCTATATTCATATTAATATTAGAGCCTTACCAAACTCTCTTTGTGTTTCTGCTTTGAGTTTTCAGCCGAGACAGTCTGATCACCAGCAAATAAGGACAGTTTTATTTATTCTTTTTCAGCCCTTCTGCCTTTTATTTATTTATTTTTATCTCGCTCTGCTGACCTCCATTATGCTGGGATTTCCTTATCGTGTGCTTGATTAGAAAGACAGTGCTTCAGGTGTTTCCCATTAAGCATGATTTTAATATACTTTTTATCAAAGCAAGGGATTGCCCTTCTGTTTTGCCAAGCAATTTTTTTAAAGCTTGACTTGATATTGAATATCATCAGATACTTTTTCTGCTTTCTTTCATCCATGAATGTGGTAGATTACATTCATCAGTTTTCCTATATTGAAACAAATTAGTATTTCTGGGACAATTCCAGCTAGGTCATGATATATTGTTTGTTTGTTTGTTTGTTTGTTTTTATAAGTAACTGAATTTTTTTGTTAATATTTTACTCGACTTTTTGCGTCCATCATCATTGAAATTGGTCTGTAATTTTTTTCCTAGTTTTCTTTACTTACTAGTTTTGGATTGTTGCTACTTTTCGTAGTTTCTGAAATAACATAAGTGAGATGACATTAATGGTTCTTTAATGTTTTATTAACCCTGTGTTGTGGGAAGTTTCTAACTACTGATTCAATGCCTTTAGTGTCTGCTTCTTCAGTTGGTTCTAGGGTTATATAGCTCTAGAAATAGATTCATTTCAGCATAAGGTTTCAAATGTATTGGCTAAAAGTTGCCCATAATATTCTCTGACCTTAATTTTCAGTGCATATGTTGTTGTGTCCCCCTTATTTATTCCAATTAATAATATTATTTATTTATACCTCTTTTTTCCTTTTGGGGGGATCAGTTTTCCTTTTTTATTTTTTTATGTGGGTAGCTCCCTGGCTGGGAATCGAACCCAGGCTGCAGTGTTGACAGCGCCAAAGCTTTAGCCACTGCACCACCAGGGAACTCCCGGGGTCAGTTTTCTAAAATCATTTTTATTACCGTTTTCTAAGAACCAAAATTTGTCTTTGTGGAGCTTCTCTTTTCTATTTCTAATTTCTATTTTATTTAGGTTTGTTCTTCTTTTCTCATCTGTCTTCAGTTCTATTCTATTGTCTTTTAAAATTTTTCTTTAGATGCTTGCTTACATTTTGTATTGCTCCTTTTCTAATATAAGCACTTAACAGATTTCCCTTGTAAGTGCTGATTTATCTATAACCCACAAGTTTTGATTTGCAGTAATATTATGGTTCATTTTTAGATATTTCTCATTTCTTTTACTATTTTTTCTTTCCTGTGATTTATTTAGAGCATATTTCAAAATTCCCAGTTGTATGACATTAATATTTAAATGTACCTTTCTGCTACTGATTTCTAGTTTAATTGCACGTGGTAGTAGAAAACCTGAGTTTGAGTCTTTTATGTTTGTTGAGACTTATTTCAAGACTTACATGGTCAGTTTTTATAACTGTTCTGTATGTGATTGAAAAGAATGTGTATTCTCCAGTTCTTAGGAGCATAGAGGTTTACATATTTTCATTATATCAAACTTGCTGATTGTGTGATCCAGATCTTCATCAGTAAGCACTTTTTGTTGGTTTGTTTGTAACCTTTTTTGAGAGAGATGTGTCACTTCTTTGTGCCTTGTTTTTCTTGTCTGTACAATGGGAACACAGAAGAACAGGGTGGATGCAATATTGAGTTCATATGGACATGGGACTCAAAGCCATTCGTGGCCATGGCCAGTGATCTATAAGTTAAGCGTTTTGATGACGGTGGTGGAAGACGTGCCATTTTCTGGGGAAATAGCTTTCCAGTTTTTGCGTTCGTATTCTTCACCGATAGCCCAGCAGGACGGAGATGGTAGCAGTTCTTGAAGCCACTAAGCCCACCACATGTTGCAGTTCTGTACCTTTTTAGCCTTTTTTCTTGAGATCTACATGACATTGCTAAAGCTTGCTGTTGTGAGAAAGCTTGCCCGTGATTCCTCCCAATAAGCATGCTGTGGAAAATTGCATGTAGACGAGCAAGACTTCTATGCTGTAGCAACATCATTGCCTTATAGTTTAGTCACGTAGCAAGTATGGTTACAGCAGAAAAACACGTGAGATATGGAACAGACTGTATGTGACTGTGAATGCACGTTCCTTGGGATTTTCTCCATGGCCTAGGTTTAAAGTACCTTCACCGGGGCGCTGGCGTTACCTAGGGTTGCGACCACCCCAAGACTGCATCAATCTAAATTTTCCAACTTGGAGTTTGGGATCCACACGGGCTGTGTGAGAGTTCTGACCCTTTGTGGTTCCAAAATTTCCAGGGTGACCTTTCCCTTGAGTTTTGTCCTTCAGGTCAGATCCAAGGTAGTTATCAGAAGTGCCATTGCTGGATGTGGTAAATTACCCGATTTGGGCATCGCACGCATGAAAGCTGATAGAGCAGGGTCCAAACCCTGGACTTCTCAAGCTATTTTGCTGATGAGTATGACCCGAATCACCGTCATTTTCCCAAACTAACAGTAGTTGGACCGTTCTCTCGGTGTTTTACTTTGTTTTGTCAGTATCAGGCCAAAAGGCTGTAGTGTTTCAGGCTTATCGTTACTTAATGTAATTTTCCATTTTGACCTCTGACAGTCTTTGAATCTTCTATGCATGTCTTTCTCCCCAGTTTCTGCAAACGATTAAATTACCCAGCTGTATTAGAAATCGCTCCCCCTCTTTTTCTAGCACTCAGGCCCACAACACTTGGAGTGACTCGCCCACGTTTACAAAAATGTGGTAAGTGCTCCCACTGCGGGTGGGAAGGACTTTTCCTAAATTGGCGTTTGTGTTTGGTGGTACACTTGTTGTGAGCTCTATGTGCATGCTCTTCTGAACTGTTTAGGATCAGGGTATGAGCCTGATCTTCTTCTCTTTTGGAAAAGTTAGGTGTTCCACATAGAGATTGGAATCACACTTTTCATAAGCACTGTGTCCACATTGCCTAAAAGCTGCCCGAGTCCACGTGGGACATCGGTGGACTTTTGCTTGGTGTTTGGTGTCAGCGTGTGGCCAGATGTGTAGGGATTTGCTTCCAAGAGGGTATGTGTTTAACTAGAAGTAAAGGCACACGTAGAAAGGAGACGTGAGGGAAACCCGCCGCCCTCGCCTCTGGGCCGGTGACGTGCTTGGGTGCTGTGAGGAGGCCATGTTCCTCGGAAGAGTGAGGAGGAAAGGAAGTCAGTTCCCTCGGATGACTGTTACCGGTGCTGAAACTCAAATGCTGGTGTGTGTCCTTCTAGAACTTTCTAGAATACAGTAGTCCCCCTTATCTGCAGGGGGTACGCTACCAGACACCCCCCCCCAGTGGATGCCTGAACCCTGTGTCTCACTGTACTGGGCTCATCTTTTCACTTAAAGGAAGCACTTTACAGCTTCTGTGGCATATCTGAGTTGCAAGCATCACCACTCTGGAACTTTGGGGCCATTGCTAAGTACAGTGAGGCGACCTGAACACAAGCACTGCAGCACCGTGACAGTTGATCTGATAACTGAGAGGCTGCTAAGTGACTAACAGGCGGGGGCAAATACAAGCGTGGAGAGGCTGGACGGAGGGGTGAGTCACGTCTGGGGTGAGAGGGAGCTGTTCACGCTCCTCAGAGCAGCGTGCACCTTAAAACTTAGGACTTGTTTATTTCTGGAATTTTCCATTGAATATTTTTGGACCTGGGTTGACCACAGGTAACTGAAACCGCAGAAAGCAAAACCATGGATAAGGGGTGGGGGGACCTACACTACGTTTTCATTGAGGTGTGATTTACATACAATACATGGCCACATCTTACGTGGACAGCTGGATGAGGTTTTATATGTACGAGGGCTGTCCAGAAAAAACATAGCCATAAATGCTTCTGTCTTTCATATTACGTGTTTGGTTACTTTCTGGACGGCCCTCGTATGTGGAATCATGTGCCACCACCCAAGATAAGGGACATTTCTAGGACCCCGCCAGGTTCCCTTGAACTCTCCCCCACCTCAAAAGTAGCTTATTCTGACCTCTATCATATACTAACTTAGCCTGTTCTGTACTTCACACAAATTCCACAAAACATGCTCTTCGGTCTGGCTTCTTTAGCTCCGTGTTGTGTCTGAGATTCCTATTTTGGTCACAGGCAGTGGTAGATTGTGTCGTCGGATTTTCATTACCACGTGCATTCATTCCACTGTGTGGATGGGTGCACGGCAGTGTGCTTGCCACCCTTGTGTTGCTGGACATTTGGATTCTGCCCATTTTGAGCCTCTCTTGAGAACAAAGCTACCGTGAACATTCGTGGACATGTCTGGTGGTGGACGTGGCCTCCCGTTTTTCTTGGGTGCACGCCTCGGAGTGGAATGCTGGGTCATGGGTATGTATGTGGCTTTGCTGTCGAGAGCTTGACAGAGTGGTTTTACAAAGTGACACTACCTTGAGCAGTGGCTCCTCATCCTCACCACCAATCAGGATTGTCTGGCTTTTCTGTGTTAGCCTTTCCGGTGAGTGTGGGGTGGGATCTTGTCGTGGGTTCAATTTGCATTTGCATTTCCTGGATGAAGAATGATGTTCAGCTAATTTTGTGATGCCATCATCTGCCATTTGAATAACCTCCTCTGTGCAGGGCCCAAACATTCTGCCCATTTTATTTATTTATTGCCCATTTCAAAAATATATTTTTTTCCTTTCTGGTTTATAGGCATTCTTTATATATTCTGGATATGAGTGTGTGTGTGTGTGCGCACGTGCGTGTGTACATATATGTATGTGTGTATATATGTAATTATACAGGATGCTTTTGTGTCTGGCTTCTTTTGATGAACACCTGTTATCAATTTTGATAGAAGTCCAGTTGACCAATCTTTTTATTTTAAGGTTAGTACTGTTTGTTTTCTGATTTAAACATCTTTACTTACCCTAAGAAAGCCATCTGGTCTACCTTTAATTGATATGTGGGTGGTCCTTTAGTTTTAAGTTTTTCATTGTTGTTATTAAAATACCGTTGTGCCATGGAACACGCCTGGGCGACCAGAATGTTACTGTTTCTAAGCCCCACATTTTTCCGGATCACGTCTCGAAGTACAGAGAGCCTGGCTCTTCATGGTCCTGTGTCTCAGGAGCCCAGTTCCATCAAAATTGACAAAATGCCCAAGGACCATTGTTCATTGTCACCTTGAGCAATGAAACTCTTTTTTTCGGGTTTGGAGTATAGTATGTAGAAAAGTGGGCAAGAGAGTAGTTTTTAAAGAAGTCAGTATTTCAAGCTTTGTATAGTTTGGAGATGACTTTTGAGAATTAGAATTCTAAGTAACCATTAATTTATATTATAAAAATCTGTCTAGTGATTCTTTTTTTCATGCACTTTGCTTCTTCTGGGTACAGCTTGTTATCCAGCTAAATTCTGGACCTATGAATTTCTGTTTTCGCTTAGCTCCCCACGTAGAGTTACCCCATACTACCACATTTTCGTAACTTCAGGGAACTCTAAGGGAATCACATGTTCATGGTCTGCTCATTCTTAGAAAACCTTTACCTTGTTGATGGAACGCCTCACTTGTGAAATGATCACATTCATGTTCATTCATTTCCGTGGTCGTTACCCCCTGTGTGCGGAGGAAGGGCGGGGGCGCAGACGCCCACGTATAATCCCACCGTTCTGACTTCAGGGGGCATGCCTCTGCTTCTCTTCCCGATACTGAGGTTGCTGTCTAGTGAATCTTCCCGTTGGCGGCCATTTCCTCCTAAACAACTCTCGAATGGCCTTTCGGTGACGAAGACTTTGAAGGAGTCAGGTGTTATCTGTCAGGCTCGGTACCTGACCTCGGTACCTGACCTCGGAATTCTGCCGGTGCTGCGGACTGTTAGTGCGGCGTTGGGATGGAAAGGGAAAAGGTTATCAAAATGAATGGAATGTGAACTAATATTTCTGAACAGAGGGAACAGTGTTTTCCAAAAGCATGCATTAAACTGAGTTCATCCACGTCACGCAGTGAATAATTCCCTTTCTCTAACGCGCCCTTGCCTTGTGACTGTTAGCTCTTACATAATTGCCAAATGCAAAATAGGATATTGTTTAACAGAAACTGCAGTTAGTGGTTACAAGTAGCTGCAGAAATGGGCGGTGAGTTCAGGCTTCAACTCCAGAATCTGTTCCTCCTTTTCTTACAGGTCTAGTTTCATTCAACTTGAATGAATCTTTTACTGCAAGAGTCTCCGTTTTGTGAGCACTTGTTGGCCAAGTAACAGTTCACCTGGCTTCTTTATTCTGATTCATTGCCACTCTGAGTGTCGAGCGACCAGCATCCCTATACGATGTGACAGGTTGCCTTATTTGGCTTGATCATGAGTTTATTATATAACCTGATTTGAGGAAATGGTTTAAAAGCTAAATTAAATTAGAACCCTGGCCATGAGCACTTAGAACAGCGTCCCTTAAGGCATGTGCACTCCATTTTTGTGTGATATTGGGGGTCCTAAAAATATTTGGCTGTGACCATTATTAGCTTTAAATTCTACATCGATATCCCTATCGTGAAGCAGAATATAGGAGGTTCTGAGTCACTTATGAATTAAGATAGAATTCTAAGAGGTAAAATGATACAAATTCATGTTTCTAATTACAATGAAGTATACACGTGCTCTTTTGTGTGTGTCACGTGTTAGGAGAAAAATAAAATTAGGGTAAAGAATCCATGCCATGTAAAGCAAGTGTGAAGGAATTGACTTTGAATGATTATCTGTTTGACAATTATCTTGACTTAAACACATGAAATTTAGCAGTTCTGGAGTTTGCCTCAGTTGGAATCCGAGTCGCTGGCCCCGGGAAGGCCAGGGTTGGTTCTGTTCTGACAGAAGCCAGCCAAGTAGCAGTATTAAATTTTTTTACCATTTGGGGAAGCAGTCTCCAGCAAGGGGACTCCTTAAGTTATTGTACATATAAGGAATTGTATTATTAAGTATTCTTTCTGCCCTTGCTGTAGCTACGACGTTGACATCTTTATTGAATGGGTTAATAACTTTAGTGCTGTCCCCGAGTTCGTTTCCTATAAAATGTTTGAAGGAATTGTTCCCTGTAACAATTTAGAAAACAATTTTTTTAAAAGAGGAAGTGGTTAGTATGAATACAGGAAATAAATTTTGCAACTGTAGCTTGATCTTTCAGTTTAAAATGCTCTCTATTTGCAGCAAGAAAAATATGTGTGGAGTCAAAAAGAGACTATCAAATATGAATATTGTTGCTGTAACGATTCTTTTGTAAGTGGACCAGTGTTCACATTAAGAATTCTAGGGAAGACACGTTGGCTATTCTCTCATTTATGTGTGTCCCGTAAGAAGTCCTGTCTGTAGGGTCCACATTTTGTTTACTTTGCCTCTCAGCGTGCCTGTGTTACATAAACATCCTGAATGGTTTCTGTTGTTTCAATTCTTAGTATTTGTCCTGAGTAATCATGGATGTTTTCTTCCTTTGACACTTCACCTGGGGAATAGAATATAATGGGAGTTTTTTTCATTTATGCTAAAATGTTGACATGAGAGTCTTTCTTAGCTTTGTTTTAGTGTTAACTCCTACCTAAAGGCATAATCATTAACAGACCTCTAAGTTCATGTGCAGAATACCAATAGAGAAAGTAAGATAGTAGGTCATTCTTGTACCCCAGATCTGAACATAAAAATGAATTAAATAAAATATAGTAGGAATACAAATATTCATATTACATGAATATATGAATGTGAAATAAAAGTGAATTTAATTAAATAAAATGGTGTGTGTGTGTATGTGTGTATGTGTGTGTGATTGAACTTTTTGGCACTTACTGTGTGCCTCTCCTGTTCCAAAGGCTTTCAGATGGCAACTCATTTAATGAAGTATTTTAACTTTTACTGATAGTAAATGGTCTAGCTCAGCCAAGAGCTTGTCCTTAACCTTGATCCTACACAGCAGTGGGTTCAGACCTCTGTTCCTACCACTTATGGTACAGCACAGACAATTTATTTCATCTCTGAGCCTGTTTCCTATTCTGTAATATAAGGATAATATTACACACTTCAAGGGTTGGTAGTGAGGCTCCGATGGTACGTGATGTGTATAAAGTTGTGGCCTATATTTGACCTTCAGTTTATTGGTTGACACTCTTAGGGTCATCTGTATTTTGCCTGTTGGTGACCTCCTCCTTGGATTCCTTCTGGTTCCTCCCTCCCCAATTAATCGTCTCCCCTCCAATCCGGTGTGAATCAGTTGAGTATATTTTGAACATTCGAGGCATCTAGGCAATCTACAAGAATATCTATTGAACAAATGGTGCATAGCATCAATAACATTGCAATGGAAGTCTTTCAGGAGGACCCAGTTAGCAAATAAGGATGAGATGGAGAGACATGCCAAACGGCATAGTGAAGATAATCAGAGCGAGAGCAGTTATAGAAAATGGGGGCGTACATCGTATATGCAGTCACCTGGTTCTTGACCGGCAAATGCTAGGAGCTCAGAAGTTCGTGGTGCTGCCTCTGAACAAGCTCATGCAGGTAACAGATTCTCAGGATAGGCCTGAAGGGGGCATCGGCAGCCGAGTCTGAAGGATGGGTAGAAACGGGGAAAAAAGGAGCCGAGAGAGAGTACAACTGCTGTGACAAGGACTTCCAGGGCACCGAGGGAGACACGTGGCAGATGCTTACGGGCCTGGCAGAACAGGGGACTTAGTAGGACCTACAGGGAGAGGCGAGGTGAGAACGGACCACAGAGGATGTTAAAGGCAGAATGGCGGAATGAGCTTGACCCTGGTGAGGGTAAAGCTGTGAAATGGAAAATTACACTTGGCCCAAAGTGGCCCTGCTGGATGAGACGGGGGCACATTTCTGTGCCTCGAGTTCAGTGTCCCATGTGACTTTACTGCTGGATTATATTAAATGCACTCTTTCCTGTGAGCCACTGCCTTTGCTACAGGACTAGGCAGGTGATAGTGGGTTGGGGTAAGGACACAAATAGCAATTGGCATGTGGCCTCAGACCGAGGATCTAATAGAGGTGGGACTGTACCAGACTGAAAGCTGCAGGAACCATCCAAAGAGAGGCAGCTGTTGATTCACCATCTGCCCACACAGCCATAACCATGTGATAATGCAGGCTTAGTGTTGTCACTTCTTGCTTATTATTCCTTTTCCAGGGTAAATGCCCTCCTTCCTGGGTGATAGGTTGATTTTGTTTTTGGTTTTGTTATTCCATGAGGATTTCTGAGGATTAAGGTCTCCTTTTTTATTTATGTGAAATGTGTTTTTTTATCGTCACTCTAATGCAGCGGTTCTCAACTAGTGGGTCACGACCCCTTTGGGGGTCAAACGACCGTTTCACAGGGGTCACCTAAGACCATCGGAAAACACATATCAGATATTTACTTGACGATTCATAACAGTAGCAACATTACAGTTATGAAGTAGCAACGACAATCATTTTATGGGGGTCACTACAGCATGAGGAACTGTATTAAAGGTCATGGCATTAGGAAGGTTGAGAACCACTGCTCTAATGCAATAGTTTAGCTAAGTATAGAAGTCTAAGCTGATAATGATTTTGTTTTGAAAATATCATTCCATTTTCTTTTATCGTTGATTGTTCCTGAGAACTTGGCTATCTGCTTCATTGCACTTCTTTGTAGATAAGAGACTTTCCCTCCTGGTTGTTAAGACCTTGTCTTTGCCTTTGGTGTTCTGTGGCATCGCTAAGCTGTCTCAGAATGCGGACTTTCCATTTCTCATTTACTCTGCTTGAGGTTCACTGGAGGTGGGGAGCATTTCTTCCTTTTGTAACGTAGGGTATCTTTCATACGTTAAATCTTCAGATACAGCCTGTTTTTCATTCTCTCAAATTGCTGGTTCTGGATTAGGTGTGTGTGAAACTTCTCATTTTATTCCCCATGTTTCTTTTTCAGTCAGTCCACTTCTTTATATCTATGCATTACATTTTGTGTAACTTTCTCAGCTACCTCATGAATTCTCTTCGAATTTTCTATTAATTCATCTTTGAAGTTTTAAAATCTCAGTGATTGCGTTTATTTCTAGAAGTTCCATCAGGTTCTTTTCAGATTTGCTTCATCTTCCTAATGTCTTACTATTTTCTTGTGAATTCTATTGCTTTTTTTATTTCTTTAATCATTTTAAATGTTGCTGTTTTAGATTTTCTTTCAAATTGTACTTTTAGCTCAAGTTCTTATGGTGATAATTTTTCCTCCATTGTGTCAGCTCTCGGGGTGGTTTACTTCCTTGTGCATTTATGATTTTTATTGTGTTTTTTTGTTTGAGCGTATCTTCAATAGGGATTTTTTCCCCCTCTGAGAATCCCATAAAAGCAGGATTGTGGGAGTATCCCCCCAGCAAGGTTTTATAGTTGTTTCTGCCAGAAAATCTGGGACACATTTCTATGTTAATGGCTTGGGGTGGGGATTCTTGTACCATCTGTATAATATACACAAGTTTGAGGTTTTGTTTCTGGGAGATACTCTTCCTCCACTCCACCCCGTAGCCTGAGACCTCACCAAGCTTCCTGGCTGTCTTCTCCGATCACTGGAGTTTGGCCCAGTGTCACTCAGCTTAAAGGAAAGCAGAGAATCGTAACGCCGAGTTAATATAGAGGAAGGATCTGTGCTCTTACATCTTGACCTCATTGACAGCATGTACTAAATAACATGTGTAGGATTTTTAGTATTAAACATTACTCCTTAGACATCTATTGTGACTTGGGTGAACAGCTGCTAACCTACCACCGGACACCTCAGATTTTTTCAGAACTGCAATGGTATTTCATTTCTTTTGCTGGGGTATGTAACATGACTAACCATTTTCCTTTTCTAAGGAACGTTCTTTTCTATAACTATGTTTACAAAGTGCTTTCAGCAATAACTCCACAGCAATAGAGGATGGTGGGCATTAACTTTCTGGAATCCAGGCTGTTATCTTCAGCTGTGCGAGTATGAAACCTCACGCACGTCATGTCCTGTGGTGAGGTTGTTAGGGTGACTTATTAAGAGGGGGGAAGAGAAAGAGATCATTTCAAAACCCACCATAACTGAAAACTCAAGTCTCTTGCCAACATGTGACAGGAAACAGGGGAGAGAAGTCTTAGAGCCGGCCGAGCTCCTACCACATTTGCTCTCAGCAGCCCACGTCGGAGGTGTGCTAAGGTCAAGTTGAACAATATCACCATTGGCTTCTCCATGAGCGGAAATTGTCATTCATCTATCAGCAAATAGATACTCCAAATTCTACTTTTCAAATCAGGCAACCAGGGTGTAAGGAGACAGAAGGCCTTTTCTTAAAACTGTTTAGCAAGTGAATGGGCCGCGTGGGATTGAGATGCTGGTCTCATTTGCTATTGGCCTGTATTCTCTCCATTTCAGTGACTGTGCACCAGAGGAACCTTCTGTGCTGGGGCGAGAAGTTGTGAGACTGTTTAAAAAAAAAAAAATCAGGAAATTGCTGGAATATTTGAAGCATATTTCTTTGGTTAACTTATTTTGAAGTTTTTCTCTGTTTTGTATTTTAGCTGCCCTTATAATTTATCAAAGACAGACTCATTGTTTTGGCAAGTTCCCTGCCTGGAGGGCTCCAACAAAAACTCACAGCATTCGGTCTGAATAGGAACTTTTAAATGCATCCTCAGTTTTGAACTTGAACATGCATTCTAGATGCAATGGTTTGCTGAGAAATTTGAACAATGTCATTTATCATACAACAACATCGCTCCAGACAGAGAGCTTTTTCATCTCTTCCTTTGTCAGTGACCCTCCTACTACATTATCTTTGCAGCTTTTGAAATTTTTTTTTGGACCTCAAAGGCAAGCCGTACCTCTTCAATCTTCCATTGTTTTTGGAATTTGGCATTAAAATGTGTCTTTTTTACCCATCTTTTGAGCAAAATAAAATATCCTGTAGTCACTTTTCAGAAGTGATGATTATTAATGTTTTATTTTTACAATAATGGGATTATGCTATAAATATTATTCTTGGAAACTTAACAAAATTTTAAATAATATATTATCTTTCACTTTTCCTTACCATTAAATATTCTTTCACATTTTTTAAATATGCTACACATTAGTCCATGAAGGGCATGACATACTTGTATATTAATCAATCATATTACTGGGTGTTGGTTTCAAATTATTAGCTATTATAAACAATACGGTGATGGATGTCTTTTTTGAACATTTTAAATTCTTTCATTAGGATAAATTAATTCCCAGCAGTAGAATTGCTGAGTCAAAGACTAGGGCAACATCGGTTTCTCGCCTAGTCATTGACAAATCCTAGAGAAATCCAATAGACCAATGAGAGTTTTCAGGCATTCTCAATAGGTTGCTGTTTTTCTCATCTCAAAAATACCTAGAGAATGGGGTCATACTTTTCAGTGGCCCCTGCCTCCCTTGTATGCTGTGACAAACCTGGCCACGTCCATAAGGCCAGGTGCCTGGTGGAGCTCCTTGGTGACTGTCAGACTCACCAAGTTTGCCAGCTGTTGCCTGGGGAATCACTGCAATACTCATTGTGGTTTCATTTAGCGGCATTGCAGCTGTGCTTCTGGAACTTTCCAGTGACTTGCCCCAGGCTGTTGTGTTTCCCCTCCATGTTTCTCAAATGAAGAACTCCAGGTTGTCACTGTGAATAGTGATTATCAGAGAGTAGTAGTGCAGGGATTTCTACTTTCTGAACCACACAATTCTATATATTTGAATTATTTATAGAAAACATATTTTGTAATTGGGTTAAAACAAAACAAAACAAGAGAGAGAGAGAGGCCAGCTAACCCAGGTCAGTAAATTCTTACGTTGAGTTTTATTCATAGCGTCAACTCAGTGGCTCAGGTGGGTTGAAGAGGGTGAAATCAAAGAGCCACGTGCCAGATTCTGGCCACAGGCCCTCGCGGCTGGCTCCCGGGGCGGCTGTCCGGCCCTCTGCCCTCTGCGTGGAGCTGCCACATCACCAGCTATGGAATGATACGTTCAGAATAAAATCGCAATTTAGCCCCCCTTCCCCTCCAGCCTATAATACACTCGGTCCCTTATGATAATGACAAAGTAAACGACCAGAAGCACAGTGGCTCCGGAGAACTCTTCACTGTTATTGGAACTACCAGGGGTAACTGCAAAATAGCCCCCATTTGCTCTCCCCACATTCCGGGTGATAAAGGGCGGGCCTTTGGGATTCCTTGTATTACGTGCCCTTAATGAAGGAAAACTGACTTTCCAAGAGCTCTGAATGGGACTGCAATAAATGGTTTGTCACTTAGGGAACAGCATTTGGTCACCTTCTGAGAAGTCAGTCGTGATAATAAAAAAATTAATAAATATCATTATTTATGGTAAATATTTACTCATTGTGTTTAAAGGTCAAAAGCCCTAAGCAGCCCTGAGAAAAGAGGTGAGAGCATAACTTTGTAAACAAATCTACCCTGTTCCCTGTGTGACAATGAAAAGTCTCTCCTCGTACCCCGTACCCCTACATTCTCTACTGATAACAACTGAGACTCAGTTTCTCTCTCCTTAATATCTGAGTAGTAGGGGAAAAGGAATACCGAATTAAAGAGGAAGTAGCTACACATGTTGGCCATGCTAACAATCTAAATTTAACCTACTAAATGGATTACAGTATTTTGGCTTTAAACCCATTAGGATATAGCAGCATTGGGCTGCAATTCAGCTTCTAAGATACTATTTTCTTTATTTAGAAACTGCAAGCCTGACCTTTTAGGCAGGACGGCTTTATGCCGTAAAACGAGGAGATCGGGCCATGGTAATAAGCTCACGGAGCAGTGGGGTCACATGTCAGCAGTGCAGACTGAGGCCCACTGGGATCTACCTGGGGAGATTCCCCGGGGTTTGTCAGAGAAATCCTGAAGGTTATATTCAGTCTTTCTGATTGACAGTGAAAGTGGTCTAGATCTTAGTCAAAGATGTCTGGGACAGCCTCGATCAGTTGTGGTCATTGAGGACTTTTTTACAACGTTAGTGCTAACTTCTATGACTCTGACTCATTGAAAATTTAAAAAACCCCAGTCCTCTGAACTTCTCCCTGCCCTACAGTAATGCTGCTATTAGATGTAGTGTCTTTTATTTTTAGGATCAGAAATTTAATTAAAAGAAAATGCTTATGGTCTGGCTTAGAATGGAAATACTTAAATATCTTTAAGATAATAGTCACTATTTTTAGATTGACTTAAAAAGAAGTGAGAAATAGCGATGCTTATAACCTTCATGTAGCCTTAGACATGCGGAGACACACTTTCTAAAATACCTAGTTACTAACTGGTTATTCCAGATACATTTTTTAAAAATACTATTAAAGACATTTTTATAAATATATCTGATAACAATGAATAACTGATTCTTCCTATTGTAAAATAAACCTAACAGATTACTAAACAAAAAATAGATTTTCCAGAGTAAAACTCAGTCAGACAATGGCACATTCCTGGCCTGGGATTCAAAAGTGGATATTAATTCAAAGCAGATGGATGCTGGAACTGAGGGTAAGATGGTCCCATCTTCCTGCTGTGACCTTGCACAAGTTGATATTTTGCTGCTGCTTTATCTTTTTAGTGAGTGTGAGAGAGAGACTGTAGAAATACATAGATTTTTGCCATCTGTGTCCAAGCTTTTGCACTCAAGAAAAACTCCCAGAGAGAGGATCTTCCCTAACATAAAAGGGAGGCCCGTTCCCTCTAGCGTGTGTTTGTCTGGTTTGTTTTTTCCTATTCAGGTTAACTTTGCAGTTTATACATGTTACTGCTTATTTCAGTGGCTCTCACGGGTCACGTACAGTGGCCCTTGTGCTTCAGGGTGACTGAGGATAAGCAGCTCAGAGGGCATCCTTATGAGCTAAGAATGTGCTGACAAAAGCAATGCAAAGATATCCTTGGAGATTCTGGGGAGCTAGGAGGCAGAGGATCACAGCCCCTTCCACCCAGATGGGGCGGGGGTACCTGGGGCAGGGCTCCCCACCACAGTTCTCATCAGTGAGATAGTCCATGGTTGGTGTGAGGGCTTTATTGTCAGGAAAGGTTTATCTGCTTGTGTGTGTGTGTGTGTGTGTGTGTGTGTGTGTGTAAGTGTGTGTGTGTGCCTCTATGAGTGTTCACATGTAAATGCATACATTCTATGTAATAATGACATTCTGATCTCTTGTTTCAGAACTAAATCTATTTTAAAAATTCACCAAGGTAGAATCATTTCTCCAAAACAAATAAGGAGACTCTCCATGTTATTACTTAACCATTCTTGTTTACAAAAGACATGAACCCCCACCCCACCCCACCCCACCGCCACTTGGAATTTTGTGAGACTTTCTGAGGCCGGTTTGTGGGTGAAGCAGAGATCTTAAACATTTGAGGTCTACCTGGGAATTTCCTTGTTTTGTTTTGTTTTCATATTTGTAACGAAGTGATGAATGATAAAGCTCTAGGTAACTGAAAGAGTTAAGAGGGGTTCAGTGTTGCTCGCATCAGAGGAAGAGCAGATGGAACGCACCGAGGTGGGAAGACTACTATTTAAACAAAGGAGGGCTCCTGTGTACTGAAGGGCATAGATTCTGCAGCCACTGGGGACTTGCCATTTCGGGGACTGGATTATACCTTTGCTAGTGGACACAGTGGAAGCCAAAGCATATGGTCAGGAAAGGAGTCAGCAGGCCAGCAACAAAGAGGAAGCATGTGTGCAGCTCCAACAGCAGAGGCGAGATGAGAAATGGGTGCAGTGGTTTTGAGGTACCGAAAGGCCTGAAGAAAGTGAAAACCTCAGGCAGTAAGGAAATTTGTCTGGAAATACTGATATCGTTACCTTGGTTAGGGAAGTTTGTGTGTGAATGGGGAAGAGAATGAAGGAAGCAGTTCTGTGTGACCTCCAGAGCGTTCTCCAGCAGGCGTACGAGTAAAATGAGTCCAGGAAGTGAAAACCAGGTTGAGCCTTCATGTCGCAGAGGCAGGAAACCAGTAAAAACACAGGTGTGGTAAGAACCCTAAGGTAGATGTTACCGTTGGCGATCAGATAGAAAGTGGGACCAGCCCAGCCCCCCAGTATGTCTTTTCAGTGTTTACCTTTCAACGTTCCTAGGTTATTTCTCTTTTTTCTCCCCCTTTTCTTAAACTATTAGCTTCAGTAAAACCAAACCAAGCACAAACACAAACACTAAGTTGCCTTGTTGGGACAAGGCCCCTTTCCCTCTGTGTCTTTGGCTCAGTGCGTTGAATTAGCCAAGTCACCGGCAGGCCGAGCCCTCTATCCAGCTGGCAGTGGGTTGTTTCTGCCTCAGGTGGACCTCAGATCATCTTAGAGAGTTGTGAGATGATATTAATTTTTATCTAGGCCCCTGGAGTGCTCCCCGAACTGGGGATTGGTATCACCAGCCTCACCATCTCTGGTATTTGCAGCTGGCCTTCCAGTTTGCAGACGTTCTTGCTGGCCCTTTAAAATCAGTGCTGGAGTGTGTCCACAATTGCCCCTTTCTTGTAGGTGTGTGATAAACCAAAATCTGAATTAGCATAAACCAATTTATGAATTTTGTCAGTGATTAGGAGAAAAGCAATGCAGTAAACACAAAATAGAGTGTGCGTACACACATAAAAAGATAAAGAGGGCACCATGCTTGCTGCCTCTTTAAAGTATATACTGAAAATAAACATCGTGGAGAGTTTTAGAAAGGTCCATTTAGATCAGTGGTTCATATGCCTTTCAAGTTCATGAACCCCATTGAGAATTGGATTTTAAAAACGTATGGATTCCCGTCCCCTCCTCAAAAAAAAAAAGAAAAAAAAGGATCCAGCCGTGTAATATGAAAAATGAGGCATTTTGGGCTAGATTTTTTTCTGGACCGCCCAGGCAACATAAATATATGAATATTTAGCTGATAAAGAATGCTGGCACTTGTGTCAAACTAGAAAGGAATGCCACGTTAAGGCAAGAGAATGGTGAGGCTTGTGACAAATTAGGATGCACATCCTTACCTAAAGGAAACTCAAATTCTAAGTCACTTCTTAAAAAACAGCACCTGCAAAATACTATTTATCTGAGGCAGACTTGACCCCAGCCCCTCCAGTGGCCAATTCTAGGCTTTTAGTTTTTCTCTGCAGACACGGGAATATTCTCATTTTTTGTCTCCAGGCACGACAGCAAGCTCAAATACGTCACCAAATGGCAGAGGACAGCAAAGCAGATTACTCGTCTACGCTTCAGAAGTTCAACCATGAGCAGCACGAGTACTACCACAGTCATATTCCCAACATATTTCAGGTAAGTGAGCCGGGTCTCTGAGGCCCGCCTCTGGGATCACGGCGGCCCTATCTTTGTATAATTCTCAGTTTCCCCTCAAATCATTCCGTCAAGCATTCAGATCAAGCATTGACTACCAATGAGATGAAATACAACAGTAACCTCAAGATTAATCAGTAGCTTTTGCAAACTTTTTTGTTTGTGCCGACAGTCTTAGAACTATGATTGTTAGATTAACACCTTCTTTGCCAAAAAGACCTTTCTGGTTACACAACAAAAGCAACTTCAGTTTAGGAATCAAAGCAGCAGGCACAGTTGGAGGATTTGAACAGGTCACAGTTCTTTTCCTTGGAATTGTTTTTCTTTTTTTTTCTTTTTTGCTTTTTGGTATGTGGGTAGCTCCCTGACTGGGAATCGAACCCAGGCCACAGCGCTGACAGCGCCAGCGCTGAAGCCTTAAGCCACTACACCACCAGGGAACTCCCTGGAATTATTTTTCTTTGGGCTCTTCTAGGTTGTCAAATACGGTGTGAGAAAAGATGTATCTATGTTCTCCCACTTCGAAAATCTCCTACTATTGTAGGAAAAAACAATAAATATTTGCTTCATATTGTGTACACACACCGCCAACAAGCACCCCAGCTCGTACAAGGACAGTGCACTGCTTACATCCAGCCTGTGTTGGGTCGAGACAGCCAAACACTGTGCTTTTGGTCAAGGGTAAAGTAGTGGGTCAAAGATGGAGGAAACGTTTGAAATCTAATACCACACGTTAGGCTAATCAGACGTACTGTTTTAAACAGGACAGAAAATAACGGTTCCGTCCCGTTTCAGATGGTACGTCGGTCAGCCTACTGACACCTTGAACCTTAGCCCCGTGAGACTGGGCTGACCCTACGTACCTTTTGAACCTGGACAGTACCGCTGTTTTCTTTCCAGTTTAAAATGAGACGTCTGGTGAGCCCACAAATGGTGTTAGGAATAAACCTCCTTGAGCCTGGGGTTCTTCCTGAAATTGGAGTGGGGTTGTGTCACGAATATGGGTGCAGGTGGGCAGCCTGAGAATTCTCAGAATACCTGCCGGCTGGCTGAGGAGGAGGCACAGTAATCGTACGGGTGCTCTACCTCGAAGCCCTCTTTGGCCTAGTTCCCTCGATCCTTTATTAGCGGCCACCATGCTGCTGAAAACTAACACCCTTCAATAACAGTGGCCCCAATTCATTTTACACAAAATCCCACGTTACAGAAAATACAGGAGATGGAGGAGAGGAGAATCGCGAGGATGGGAGAATCCATGAAGACCTACGCCGAGGTCGACCGGCAGGTGATCCCAATCATCGGCAAGTGCCTGGACGGGATCGTCAAGGCCGCCGAGTCCATCGATCAGAAAAGCGTGAGTCTGCCCTTGGACTTCCTTCCCCGGGTGTGGTCCCGCGAGCACTCCGCCCCCTGCCACGGTGACCTCATTCAGTCTTCTCCTGATTGGTCCTTGCTTTCAGGGGTCAGAAGGGCTCCTGTGAAGAAGTTGAAGTCTTTCCAAATTATCTTCTCTAGTAGTTCATTTTTTATTTTTAATCAGATGATCACTGAGTTAGAATGTTATCACAAATCACAGGTGTATCTGTAATACTTTTACCTGGGACGCTGGGGTTGTAATTCCCTCACACCTTTGGCCCCGGCTGACTAAGCTCCCTGAGAAGGTGTGGAGCCCCCGTTGCTAGTGGAGTCCAGGCGGCAGGCCGGCAGTTGGCTCGTTCATTTACTCGGCACGTTTCTTGCACACCACTGTCAGGTGCAATCCAGGTACTAGGGATACAGCAGAGGGAAAACAGAAGGGCGCTTGGCATGACGCAGAGACCGCGAGCAAATAGATACATAAAGGAGAGGGATGCAACAAATTAATATGCAAACCGCATGGACGCCAGAAATTAGAGAGCTTACCTTTGTGTATGCTGAATTGCTTTAGGAACATCTAATAAGAACCAGTCTTTTGTATTACTGTATTTTTTCAAGGGAATTGCTTAATAATGGCCCAATTTTTCTGCTTTTAGCAAAGTTGTTCTTAATTAATATTTGTTTCTCCAGATGTAGAAAAACGGATATTGAAAGTATCTTCATGTCTCAACGAGACATATAGCTTTACAAATTATGCTATTCTTTCTATTGACAAGACTGTTACTGAGAAAAAAATCTATTATCAATCGATGTATCGTCCTTAGAATAACATCTGTGTGGAAAGAACGTAATTCATTGTGTGGAAAGCGTTTACATGCATTTGAATGTATCTGTGCATGATGGGTGTGATTTCAGGATTCACAGCTGGTAATAGAAGCTTATAAGTCAGGGTTTGAGCCTCCCGGAGACATCGAATTCGAGGATTACACTCAGCCGATGAAACGCACCGTGTCCGACAACAGCCTTTCCAATTCCAGAGGAGATGGCAAAGCTGAGCTCAAATTTGGTGGCAAATCCAAAGGAAAGTTATGGCCGTTCATCAAAAAGAATAAGGTACTGACGGTTGGTACCCAGTGTGAAATGAGTTTCATAAAGTGACTTTGATTTATGTTTGAGTCTTAAAAAAGCTAAGATTTTAAACGTCTAGTTTCAGAATGAAAGCAAAACAAATCTAGTGTGCTATTTTATTTTAAAACAGTACTTCTCTTTGGTGGTAGTACCTTTGCCATTGGTCAGACCTCAGAAGCATTATCACTTGTACCGTGTCACCCACACTAACAGATTACTGACCTCTCAGCCGTTTCCCATCATGCCTTTCATTCCTAAGTCCCCTAGACCGCTGGTTACCCCGGGCCGGAAGAAGGAGTGTGCACAATTTCCTAACACTTTATCAGCGTAGCTAATCGAAACTGTTTCCATGGGTTAATAACTTGGTTTTGAATTCATGTTAACATGTGGATCCATGAACATTTTTCGTTTTCTCTTTGTAGCGTGATATGTAGGTGCATGACGGCATTAACCTGGGCATAAACTATGATCAAGGCAACGTTACTGCTTTACCCTTAGAATAATTTAATAGTTTCATTTTAAAAGACTGTCTTGCTGTTTTCACAACCTTAGCATTTAAGGCCTTCCATTTTCTCCCATCAAGCTGTGTTAGTTTAGGGGATTTCGAAATATTTACCCTCCTGGCTTAAACTGGTGTAGAGTGACCGATTAGAACTGTAATTTGCATGTGGGAGTCTGCATGAGCTGCTCGTCAAATATCTCTTGCCGTTCTCCTGTTGCATTACTTACTGAAACTCCCACTGTCATCATATTCTTCATTCGACATGTTCTCCATGTTTTCTTTTGGACCATGGCCCAAATATTTAATTGTTTGTGTTTTACTTGTTTTGGATTTCAAATATTATTTGATGCTTATTTTTGTTTTGTGTCTTATCTTCTCGTTTCTGATTTTTTTACTCTGTCACTGCTCCATCTCTTACACGTAGCTTATGTCCCTTTTAACATCCCCCCATCAGCCTCCCCCTCCCCCCCCTGCCTCTGCCTCACCCTCTGCTGTTCCCAACGGCCCCCAGTCTCCCAAGCAGCAAAAGGAACCCCTCTCCCATCGCTTCAACGAGTTCATGACCTCCAAACCCAAAATCCACTGCTTCAGGAGCCTAAAGCGAGGGGTAAGTTCCGCTCCGGAATCCCGTCTCTTGTGCGCTTTGGGTGCATGTTTGGTTCTGCAGAACTTGTTTGGTTTGTGAATGACTCCATTGTGTTTTCCCATAACATGAGACAGTGAGAACTCAGGGTACGCAGATAGCAGAAGACGGACAGAAAGGGGAAAGAAGGAAGGAAGCAGGACAGATAGAAGGAGAGAAAGAGACAGAGAGAGAGAGAGAGAGAGAGAGAGAGAGACCCAGCCCGGAGTTCTCTTTGTCTTGAGTACATTTCGAAAGGACTTGCCTCCACTTCCCTTTTTAAAACATCTGTCATTAATATTTTACCTTGATTTTACCAAAAAAGGAGACTTCGATTCAGTTTCTAAAGTTAATGATGAGATGAGGAATTGGAAGTCACTGCTACAGTCAGAAAACATTTGCCTCATAATTACTGAGACGATGTGAGTGTCGTGGAGGCCCTGCTCTCTGAGCTGTGCCTCGGGTCTCAGGTGCGGGTGACAGTGGTTTCTGTAGCTATGCTGGTGAGCTCCTAAAATACCTGACTGGAAAAGCCCGATGCAGCATTTATCTTTAACGGGTGAAGCAATTATGGCAGCTGACATTTATTGAGTGCTTATTATATGCTAGACGGGGCGCTCATTTACCTTTTCCAACCTGAGAACCGAGGTACTAAGATTCCTTGTTTTTCTGATCAGAAAACTGAGGCATAAAAAGGTGAAGTTAGGAAGACAGACAGCCAGGAGTTAAGGCCCCGGAGCCTGTTCAGAGCCCGAGAGTCTGTGGCGTCCACGTGGAGGGGGAGTCTGTCATTGTATGGTTCACTCAGAAGTGGATGTCATTGAGACTCACACGGGCCGATCTAATGAAGGCCACACGTGCTTACGTCACAGGATTTTATGGGATTGATCCAGCAACCCCCAAGTCGATAGCAGTTTGAAAGAAAATGGGGATAAAGTAATATGTGGCATCCTGAATAAATCTAAATGGTCGGTCTAGTCTAAGCGGTCCCAGAACAGTATTTATAACGAATAACTAAGTGTGACAGTCAGGAGGAAACAGAGCTCGGTGCCTCAGCACATCCGGAGGGGCTCCTGCGGCCTGTCCGGTGGGAGTTACGAGACAGCTATGGTAGGAGGTGTTCTTACACAAATATAATTTCTACTTTTCCCTTCTCCTGTGCGAAAGAGCGTAAATATCTAACAGATAGCTACGTTGTTCCCTTTTAAAATAAGAATAAAAAAACCCCCCTTTATATGTAGAGTTGGGATCTCACAGTTTTATGCAAAGGATACAGTTGGTAGAACTATCTTGTTTAAAGTTACCCAGCATAGCAGGCTAAGACTTAGAAAATGAATTTCTTAAAGACGTCAGCACAGCCATTGTAAGAAGTCAGATCTAACTTCAGAAGTGGATGGTGGTTCGTCCTGAGCTCCACCCTTAGATCTCGGATATGCTGGCTTTTAGAGCTCCCCATCCGTCTCCACCTGTTCATCGGAGAATTTCCAACAGATGAGCAGGGGCTTTTTGCTGGTCTGTAAAGTGTTACATTAACTGTAAGTCAGTTAAGCCGTCGGTGCCACTCGAAAACCTTCATGGAGCACGGGTTTCCTATGTTTTCAGTAGCTATCTCTGCCTCGTCTTTTGGAATCTCCTGACGAAGGATGCTGGCTAGTCATGACTGCTCACCATCTGTACCTAGAGCGACTGCCTTCTTCCCTCAGCACTACTCAGTCTGTTGGCTGCACGTCTCTCATGTTGTTCTCTGTTTAGGAAAAGACTAAAGAATGTCAGTAATCGTAAGTGTGAGAAAAAGATGGCAGGAAAAAATATAACACTTAAAAACAAAAAACAATGAAATGGGAAAGTGGTTATTTTGATTTAAAGGAACTCCCCCCCCTTTTTTAAACCATAATTAGCAAAATGAATTTTATTTCTCACACCTCAAAATCTATGCCCAGCGAACTTCCTAAACATTGCATGTGTTTTCTTTCACGCACACACATACACACATTAAAAACCTTAGTAAATAAATACAAACATATTTTTGCTTCTCTTATGTTAGTTGGGGTATGATTTGATGTCCCATCCTCCAGGAAGTGGCAGTGTAAAAAATATAAGAAAAAGGAAATATATTATAGACATAAGATTAGGAAATTCAAAACAAAAAACAAATCTGAAGTTTGGGGAAATAAATTTGATTTTTAAGCAATTTCAAAACGGAAGGTACATGGTTCACCAGGCGCATGACTAAAATGATACAGTTCTTGCTACTATTCTGTTTATTCTACTTCTTAACTTTAAGAAACTCTTATTGAAAGAAAACTAGAAAATAACAAATCTGTGATTTTAATGCCTTTATATTTATCATGTTTGCAGTTTTCGGATCCAGGTTTCAATCATTTGTTTCTATTATCAGAATGTGTAAATCTTGTGCAAACATTTCTCAACTGATTTTGTTTCTAAATAATTAAATAGGATACAATAATTTTTGTCGTAAATTGACATTTGTAAGGAAATTTTGTTTCATTGGACATCTTAAGATCGGTATGGCATTTGAGCATTATTAACCACTATTTCATTTTTATATCTGATAATATGTTCTAAATTTGCCATCTACAAAGTTTAATTTTATTGCCTTAAATTATGATTTCTTTTTTGGTCCAAGCAAAGGGACTTCTAAGTCTACAATATGGACACAATTGCCCCCTGTTTTAGACTTAATTGTATGGAAAAATGCCATAAAACTTTATCAGAAGATTTTGGAAATCCTTAGCAATTGTTTGTCAGATGTTACAATCTTACGGTTAATTTAATTTTATTCACTTTATCTTGTTCTCTTGCTGATTATTGGCAGACTCAGTCTTTCTGTTTTCACAAAGAACTCATGAAGAGGACGATAGGGAAACCCACGTATGCTTTTGAAGCTAGGGACTATGTTGTAAGTTTACCTGTGATGGCCAGGTCCTACAGTCACGGCACAGGCACTAACCCCATTGATGTCACCAAGACTGGGGACCCAGTTTTGCATTCTGTTAGGCTTCCACCAGAGAAATGAAATTGTCAGTTGAGAGACCCGGACGCCGGGGTAGTAGGGGGGAGCCTAATTGTATAAATTCAGCCACAGGCTACTTCATCTGGAAAACTTGCATGGAATAAAGAACCAAACTTCCCAATGAGACTCAAACTTTCTAAAAATGTCAGTGAGTGGAGCTTGGTTTTTCCCCCTTTCCATCAATGGTGGCTGCCATCTGATAGGATGTCACTGGATAGGATTTTACGGCGGAATTTCACCCATAAAACGCAGCCGCAGAGCGTGGTCTCAGGAGGATGACACAGATGGCCGTTATGTGGCCCGGTCACCCACGTCCACGCCAGGGGCATCCCTAAGGGAGCTAGGCCATAAAGCTGGGAGAACCAAAAAGCTCCACGCGGTGTGAGCACGGTCGTGGAGTAGCAAAACCGCTTCCGGTGGCCCTGAGACACGTGACTTCTCTATTGATTTTCACTGTCCCCTTTCTTTGTACTTGAGGTTAGTACCTGTGACTGCCCAATAACACATGGATTCGCTAGCTCTGTGTTCCCTCATGTGTTATTGACACTTGTGGCTCCCAAGGTTCCCTAATTGTCGCCTGAAACTGACAGCTTTTTAGTTCCCCAGGTGTCTCGCGGCGCACCTAACGCAGCCGTTAAAATATTCTCTTGGCAAGATGATTGGGTTTCTAATTTTATATGATCTAACTGGCTGGCCTACAACTTAAGACCGAGAACCAGTTTGTAATCGTTAGAAGGAGTGGCCCTATGGCCGTGATGGTGCCACTGGCAGAGTATGCATCTCTGTCCACTTCAGAACATGGAACTTGTCTGAGAATTTGCTATTTTCTATTTCTATTGGGATTTACTCCCAATCCTAATGACTTGTGATTATTATTCAGTGGTAATGTTCCTAGGCCCTTAGTTTTGATGTTAGGATTTTGTTTAAGAAAGAATATGCAACTCTAACAGAAGTAGCCAAATAGAGAGCAGATAGCATACCGAGTCCAAACCTCGGTTCCTTGAATTAGCGATGTTTAGGCGGTGACCGTGTGAGAAAACATCTGTGTACGGCAGTGTGCTCTGCAGGGAGGGTATTTCTGCTGTGCTCCATAAGTGTTGTCTGTACCAAACTCCAACTGTGATGAGTAGATCTGTGCTCAAGTTCACAGGAGGGGCTCAAGGAGTCCACATAGATGTCCCCAAGAGAGCAGTCATGAATGTGACCGTCTATTTCTTTTTCCCCAAAAAGTTTAGTCCTGCTACTTTCCTTAGAAGTCACCTTTTCCTGCCTAGAGACAATGTCTTTAAAAGCTTAATGCCTATTTACAAAGAAGTGTCGACTTGGAGTTAATCTAAAGAAGATTTTCTAAATCTGGTTGCAGAGTTTTGAACACCCTCCCCGTTTTCACGTTAAAATCAAAGGCCCTTTCCATGTTACTTCGTCTCCAGCATAGTCTTGGGTCCTATTGTCAGTTGCCCGCATGTTGAGGACTGGTAACAGCTAAGTAAATACGCACCGAACTCTCAAAATGCTGCATGAGGGCCATAGAGCGGGTCTCACCTATTAATGAAGAACCCAGTGTTTCTTTTTCTAATGCTGAGACACCTTCTCATCTGTTTTGGGCCCAGTAATTGCTGTACCTTGGCTACCCTCAGGGCCCAGCAGCACTGCAGCTACTGTGCCCTGGTGATCGTCAGGGCAGCCACAGCAAAGGGGACCCTTGGCAGCTGAGACAGTGGACTGTTTCCCAGAGCAAATTTTAAGAGCAGCTATTCCTGTTAATTCCCCAGACGCTCCATAAGCTCCCCTGGTGGGGTTCGGAGTCGATGGAGAGGCTCCCAAGACCCTTTGCGCAGAGCAGGCGTTGATTGGCAGTGCTCGGGAGGGCGGGAGCATCCTTCTGCTTCCGGCCGGGCGCTGCGGGCCTTCTGGCCCGGGTGGTGGTTCCGCAGAGCCACTCCCAGCCCCGGGTCACCCGTCCACCAGTTTGAGAGTTTGCCTGAATGCCAATAAGAAATGCCAGTGTTCACGTTTATCAGATTTCCGGAACATCAAAACAGGACTTGTGTGTGGTGGCAGCTTTTCAGACGCTTTTAGTCTGTGTAAAACTTTCCATGACATATTGGGTGGCCTGAGAGCTACGTCATTGTGTCTTTTGTAACCTTTATGTCACTGACTACAACCTTACTTTAGTTGATATCGGGGCTGATGGGACCGCACAGAACTGTCAACAGAAACTCTCCTCTGCCATTATTCTTCGCTTTGGTGACATGGTAGCTGCAGAAAGGTTTTGGTGGGGATCAGCCCCTCTCGTGAACTTTTGCACAGATCCACTACAAGCCATTTCCACAGAGCGGCAGGCGAATTACGTGTTATGTTAATGCAGTGGGACCAACCAAGTTCCTCGTCTTCTGATGTGTCGTTTCTCTCTCTTTCCCTTTTTTCCCGTTACCCTTCAATTTTTACGCGAAGCTTTCTCTCAAGCTGGTAAGCACAATTACTCCATGCATGTCCTGAACCAAATCAGGTGTCTCGGTGTGTGTTTCGTGGGTGCTACGCCATGTGCATAACTCTCTTCAAAGTTGACTGTTGACTTGTGTTTCTCTTGTGTATGCTTTTGTTGCTGTTTCTTTTTCAGATCTAATAGAGGCAATCTTAATCTTTTAAGTTGCTAAGAAAATTAATGCTTAACTCGTGATTTGGTTTTCTTTTATCATTGGGGCCTCAAGAGGATGACCAGTGTTGATCAACTTTATTTGAATATGAATATAAACATCAAATATTGAGGAGTTTATTGATTGGGTCCTTTTGAATTAAAGTAAATTTAAACGTTGAAAGATGCCTCTCCCTGAGAGCCACAGAGCAGATGGAAAATGCTGGGAGCCCGCGGGAGACAGACAGGCATGATACAAGTCTCAAACTCAGGTCTGGGGCAGCCTGCAATCATTGAAACCCATGACGTCTGGAAGGTGCCACTTCAATGCATTGGTGCCTGAGGCATAGCTGATTCAAGAAATCACAAGCCGATTTTATGGGCGGTGAAAAGAGCCCCCTAATAAGCCTTTCTAAAGTGATTTACTTAGTGCTCTGTGCTGTTTCTACTTAATTGTGTAGCCCTAGTAAACAAACTAATCATTGCATTTATTAAAAGAAACTCTTAACCAACGTAATCCATTAACTACACTTCTGATATGTGTAAGTTACATAATTTTCTCAAACAACACAGCTGAGGCTATCCTGAAATTATGAACAATGATAAACAATGCCAATTCGACCAGGAACAAGACCAGCACGTTATGAACTCCTATTGATCACGTAGGATACTATTTTACAGTTATTCTCACATAGACATGTGCGTAAGTCTATACATATATGTATATACAGAATTTTTTCAACCTAACAGTATTTGGCAACTGACCCAACCCTTAAAAGAAAACAAATATTAAGTTAAACATTTCTTAGATTGAAATGAAATCTCGTAATGAGTCCCTGATTAAACTCTACAAGAAGGAAAGCTCTAGACTAGACACCGCAATGGACACGTTCCTCAGCAGTACGAGTTGGGGAAAAGATGGACCTGGGAGTCTCTCGGATGCCAGGGTTGCTTTCTTGCCCTTCAGCTGTTCTTTTGCTGAGGTGTTCGTAGCAAAAGACAATATGACTGGACAGCCTTTCTGTTTGAGACACAAGTCATTGCACCAACCTGGTATTGAATTGTTGCTTTTTACCATTACTTTGAAGCTAATAAAGAAGTGACACGTCACAAAAAGATGGCTTGGGTGTCAAAGCAGTGACATCTGAGGAGGCAGCTGTGCTCTTTGGGAGGAGCTGCTTGGAGCAAGGCTTCAATTCCAAAAGCTACAGAGCAGGATCCCGTGAGAGCCAAAGCCATTTAACACGTGCATCTACGTGTGTGACCCCCACTTCCAACTCCAGTGCCCCGTTTCTTTGTCACCTAAGCTGCTCTGACTCAAAGCTATAAATACAAATTCCTTCACGGCAAAACGACGCCCAGAACGAAGCATTCTTTGAAGCAATTTGAGCTTCAAAACACTAATTGGACAGAATCACCTTTTAAGGTATTTCCAGAAACCTTAAGTTTCCCTGGATCTAGAATTTGCTGTCAGCCTGAATCTCGAACACAAAGTTCATTTGAGGCATAGTTGCTGAGATTAGTTTTCAAAGAACAACACAGAAACATGGAAAGGGACCTCGCTGGCCAATCAGACTAACTCCGGATCCAGTTATCATGCAATATTTTAGTTTCTATAAATAGTCAGGGTTGCATTTTTTCCTTGTCGTTTGGGTTACCTATTTATAAGTAGTAAGTACAGTGTGTTTTACATACAGACTTCTTCGTCACAGTCTAGATCTGCATCATCCATTATGGCAGCTATTCACCCCGTGTGGCCGTTTATGTCTTAGCTAATTAAAATGAAACGGCATTTTAAAATTCAGTTCTACAGTTGTGCTAGCCAGATTTTAAGTGCTCAGTAGCTATGTGCAGCCACTGTATTAGTGCAGACATGAGGACATTTCCATCATTGTAGAAAGTTCTTTTGGACACAGTAAGCCTCAGTAAATATTAAGGAATTAACCTTGGCCTCTTGCTAAATTTCCTGACTTCTGAAACAGTGTAGCTTACACTGTGTTTTGTTGATTCCAGCATTAAGAAACAAAAACCAAACCCAGGTTCAAGAAAACATGCTGATCTGTATATTCAGCATGGGAACAAACTACTGAATTATTAGGCCTGGTGACTGAATTGAGCAAATTGAAAGAGTACATAGAGACGGTTTCAAGTCTTACAGTAGTTTATGGGAAAGAAGACAATATATGTGATTTATTTTTATACTGAAGATTAGTTTGCTTCATCCTCATTTTAGAGGCAATTTGAATTTCCTTGGTTTGGCAGTAGGGAAAAGTCACTTCCATTCTGGTTTCACTCACATCTTATCTAGACGTGCACACTCACGTGCACACGTGCGCGCACACGTATTCATCCACACACTCATGTGCACACGCGCGCACGCACTCATCCGCACACGCACACATGTACTCATCCGCACACGCACACTCACGTGCACACATGCACACACATGTACTCATCTGCATGCGCACACTCACATGCACACACACGCACGTACTCATCCGCACACGCACACTCACGTGCACACACGCACACACATGTACTCATCTGCATGCGCACACTCACATGCACACACACGCACGTACTCATCCGCACACGCACACTCACGTGCACACACACACACACACATGTACTCATCTGCATGCGCACACTCACATGCACACGTGCGCGCACACGTATTCATCCGCACACTCATGTGCACACACACACGGAGAAATGCACGCACACGTGTGCACACACACACGTGGCTGAAAAGTCCCCGTGTGACCCTCGTGCTAAACTGTTTGCTGAATCACACACTTCCAGCGCAACCGCCTGGCATGTACTTTATCATAATGGGACCTTCAGTCACAAGCCCCCACGTAAGCTGCTTGGACGACATCACTCGATTTTGGAGTGACATTATCTGGGTCCCTTCTCTCCCCCCTACTCAACAAGCCAGTCTTGCCTTTATTTAATTGGTTCCAAAGTAAAACCTCTTTTCTAAATTCCCTGGCTTGTCCCTGGTCATTGGATTAATTTCTCTGTATGAAAACAGCCTCATTTAAGAAAAAGCACTTGGTAAACACAACCTCACCACAGCGTCTTAACAGGCGATCCTACGGAGAAGTCTAAAAACTCACCATTGGTGTCTTCTACTTAAATCGCACGCAGAGGAAAGACAGCGATTTCGCTAGAAAGGGAGTCAGGATATCAAAATACACTTCTGATGGGTTCCAAGCAGCTGAGGTTCATTCCATACGTGGCGGGAAACTGGTTAGGAGGCCAGGGAGGGTATCCTACGTGACTTGTCTGAGGTTACCCTAAAGATGTCGAAAAATGACCAGCCTTAGAGGCCGCAGGGGCAAATGTACATGGCGGGGGTGGTGGGGAGGAACTATTTTTTAAATGTCCTTTTCACCCCCATTCTCTGAGGAACTAGATGCCCCATCTGTCACTTCCCGGGGAAGGAAACTTTTGGCCTCAGCCTGTGCAAAGAGACGGGAAGGAATACTCAGACTGGGGTGGGGGGTAGGGGGTGGGAGCAGTGCCTACCACATGGAACAATCGATGGGAGTGCCTATCACTTGTTTTCCGAGTATGCAGAAAACTGAAAACTTCCTTAAAACCTCAGTGTTGTCCCCAACGCTGACGGTTGGGGACATGTCTCAAAACTCATGTTGGACCCATTCTCCCTACAGTCTGAAGTGTTCCTTCCCTTCTGCTGCTGGGAGCATTGCTCTGGCCCTTTCAGAGGTGGTTTGGCCCGCGTCAGCAGAACGTGGAGCCATCTGTGGGACTGGTGTACTTTGCATGCACTGATTCTGCTCCCGGCCGGAGGGCGTGGGAAAGGGCTGGATTTATTTCACAAACACACGTGCGCATCTGCACCTCCGGGTGGCTGGGGGCTCTCTCCTGCAGGCCTTCCTCCGGATCTTTTTCCCAGAAATGCCATCAGGCTTTCTGGCTTACTTCTGTTTGCATCTGCAGGGTGCCACCCCCGAGGACTTCAGCAATCTCCCACCCGAACAGAGGAGGAAAAAGCTCCAACAGAAAGTCGATGAGTTAAATAAAGAAATTCAGAAGGAGATGGATCAAAGGTAGAGTGGATCAATGTGACTCATTCAGAAATTCAAGTTCAGGTGGGAAAGATGGGCCATCCTAAACGACCTTAAAATCTAAGTGCTTATGTCAGCTGTGTGGCATGTCATTGATAGTTGTCTGGATTGCTTCAGTACAGACTGGGAGAATTCTTTTAACAAGCAGGTCTTATTCTGAGTTTTGGGAATAAACTGCATGTGGTTATCTCTTTTATCCTGAGTGTAGGTGAGATTTTCGTACAACTGAGGAAGAGAGAAGGAGCCTGAGCCCCAGCCTCTCCCTTGTCCCCACATCCTAGCTTTGGGTCCCCAACGGACTTACCTTTCTTTCTGAGGAGAAGTAAAACCCAGCCTTCCGTAGGTCCTGGTGTCTTCTTACCTTTCATAGAGTGTACCAACGGTCGAGAAAACAGTATGTCTTGCTACACAGGCCACGAGCTGTTAGAGGTGTCAGCGTGCACTTGCTTTGAGACGGGTCTGTACGAGGTTCCCGCGGCGGGGCCTCCCGTTTCCTGAGCTGCTTTGTAAGTTTGATCCTAGGACTGGTAGGTTGGTGCACATGCCAACAATAAAGCAGGAAAGATTTGATATCTCTTACTTTGCTCTTCCCTCCCCACATCCCCACACTTATAACCTGTAACACTTCAGATCACTTAGGGGATACTGGCTAATCATCGTCATTGAAGTCACATTATGGTCTCTCCACTTACATCTCACTGGGCGAATCAGGTGAATCCTACATCTACTGGAGATTTTCTAAAAGGTAGCTGGAGATCTCGTGCCCTGTAAATAGGCCACAGGGTATACTATATACATTTGGTTATATTGAAGCTGGGGTTGAAATTTGCTTATGCAAAACAAAACATAAGCAACACAGTTGTGCAAGGCAGTGCAGTTTCATACATGCAAAAGGAAAATTGGTTTTTTTTTATTCTTTTACCTCCGTTTGACCGCTCCTGAAAAACTAGGTCATTTTATTTTATTTTATTTTATTTTTTTTGCTTTTTGGTATGTGGGTAGCTCCCTAACTGGGAATCGAACCCAGGCCGCAGCGCTGACAGCGCCAGCACCGAAGTCTTAAGCCACTACACCATCAGGGAACTCCCGAAGGTCATTTTATAAACATTGTCACAGTGTACAAAAAATTGGAATGCATTTAATTAATTTTCTTCTAGTTTTGTATTAGAAAGATACCCCAAGAAATGAAAATTTCATCTTTATACTTTTTCTTATAGGTGAGACCAAATACAAAAGGGTTTATAAAATATATAAGCCCATCGAACCTCTTGCTATTTCTTAAGTGAGCAGTTATATAGTTATATTTTGTACAGGAGTAAGTTGTTATGTCTCAAGCATCTGAAATGACATTTTATAGTTTGTTGACAGACTTTTATTGTCCAATATCATGGAGAAAAACTTCTCTGTCACTTGGCTTGTAGCCATGGAACCTGGTTAACCTTTTAACCCCATAGTAGCACCCAACTATTCACTTAATGACTAGTCATTGAGCATTTACTGTATGCCAGTAATACTATAGGCACAGAGGATGAAGCAATGAACAGAACATATAAAAACCTCTGTTCTCATGCAACTTACATCTTGTGCAAAAAAAAAAAAAATGGCTTTCAGCAGAGGTGACACGTTCTGGGAACTTTTTTTTGTAATAATCCAAAATGGCAATAAAGGAGAGAAAAAAATCCATAGAATAATCAGGACAAATCAAAAGCACACATTTGGTTGGTAGATTTAAAATACTAAGTGCTGTATGCTGTCTACAAAATACACATCTGACCCATAATGCATAGAAAATTTGAAAGTAAAAGAATGGAAAATATTTACCATGCAAATGCCAACTGAAAGTAAAACTGGTGTGGTAACTGACTTCCAGGCCCAGACAAACCCCCTAAACCATTCAACTCGATAGGATCCACTTCATAATGATAACGAACGGCTCAGTTCACCAGGAAGGTAATACAAACTTCAATCTGTAGAACCAGACATAATAGTATGACCCCAAAACAGAAAGATGATGCTGTTCACCTTTCACCATAAGGGCAAGAGAGGCAAATACGTCATTGGAGAGTGTGTGTGTGTGTGTGTGTGTGTGTGTGTGTGTGGGGTGGGGGGGTTCCGTGCCCTTCTTTCAGACACTGGTGGGACAGAGCGACTGTCAGGATACAGTATCTGAATAATGTAATTCATAAAATGTACCTAGCACACACGTGTCCAGTGGCTGCACGCAGCATGTTCTTTTCAAGCACACATAGGACACTTCCAAAAACTGAGCATGTCCTGGCTTTTATAAAGGAACCCTGAGCGAGCAGCCTGCAGTGAAGCTGGGGACCAGTCACGCGATTCAGCGAGTAAGAGATGTGGCTCTAAATAACGCCCAGGCTGAGGAAGCAATCGTACGAGCGGCTGGAAAATGTACGAGGCAGAACGGAGCCTTACCCCGCCCCCTGCGGATCGATTTCCGGGGTGCCGCTAACGCCGTGCTTATAGCGGGGAACTTGGAGCCACCGAAGCACATTAAAAACGCGGAGCGCTCCAAGTCAGTGGGCTAAGAGCCCATCTCAGGAAGGTGGAAAAAAGGACAAGTCGAACCAAAGAAAAGAGAAAGGAAGTAATAACAAAAGAAAGAGCAGACATTGATTAAGCACGAAAAAAAGTACACACGCAGCAGAGAGGATCGACAGATCTAAAAGTTGGTTCCTTGGAAAGATGAGTACAGTGAAACTTCTGGAGAAAGTGACCAGGACAGGCGGGGAGGGGAAGAATCGGAGAGGGGGGATTCGGCCCACTGTCCTGAGAGGTCTTGCTGAGAATCCTGGCCAGAGCCGGGGAGGCACTTGGTAACGTCGGAGGGCGTCACCGTTTGCCTGTTGTGCGAACATCTGTCCATCCGACCAGTGTTTATTGGGCATGTCCTGTGTGCCAGGCATGGTCCTGCGTCCGGGGACGTACCAGCTTAGCAGAGAGCTTGCATCCTTCTGGCTTCCTCAGAGAACTTCCATTCTAGGAGGAGCAGACAGACAATAAACAAAAAGCATAATCGGACAGTGCGTAACGCAGGGCAGTGACGCGTGCCGTGGAAGAGAGGAAGTGGGGCCCGGGGCCGGGGCGGAGGTCTCTGGTGGGGGCGGGGGCCCGGGGCGGGGCGGAGGTCTCTGGTGGGGGCGGGGCCCGGGGCCGGGGCGGAGGTATCTGGTGGGGGAGGGGCCCGTGGGAGGAGCAGGCAGCGGGATACACAGGCTCAGAGGCGAGGGAGCGGGTGGAGGGGTGGTGAGGACTTGTGGAAATTCTCTTCCTGTTGTTTCTCATGTTCATTTGAAGGGTTTCCCATGACTCAGAACACACTTTGGTTTGTCGCTCTTGTGCTGTGTAATTGGTTTGGGTTTTCTGTGGCCGACGCTCATCAGAGCTGGGAGTCATCTGACAACACGGACCCTACTGAAAGCCCCACGTAGCCAGACTTGAAGTTAGTGGAGCTCTTTGGTCCCAGAGATAACCCGAGCCGGCCCGCAGTGCTTCTCTTGGGCTTCCCCACTCAGGCTGCTGTGGCAGGCCCCCCAGAACATGATTTCAGGAAGCGGGGCGCCGTGTAGCTTTCCGTCTCTGTGGCCACCTGTCCCAAGCACCAACCACGGGTTTGGTTTCTTACCAGGCGAGATAGTGTGTAATAAAATTTCCAGAGCACTTAACTGTGATTCTTCATGAGGTCAACATTTTGCTGCCAGCTGGGGCAGCCTCGGCTTGCATGCAGGATGTACGCGTGGAAATATCGGGACTTTGTTTGCTTTTATTGTCGTTTGGGGCTGAGGAAGGGACAGGGTTGATTTGTGTCTCACTCCCTGGAGACCACAGGGAGATAACCATTCCGAAGAGGCAAGTGAAGTTTTAAAATTGGTCTCTGAGTTACATAGACCTGGGGGGCAGGATTGCTTGAGGGACAGCTCAGGAAGTTCCACAGGCCCCAGCATGCCTGTCCAGGCTGTCCTGGGCCCTCACGCACCCCTGTCCACGTGGTTTCCAGGTGGCAAGGGACCTCGATCAGCGGGTGACGTCCCCCTCTCCATGTCCTGCTCATTCTTTTTTTTTCAGAGATGCCATCACAAAAATGAAAGATGTTTACCTAAAGAATCCTCAGATGGGAGACCCAGCCAGTTTGGATCACAAATTAGCAGAAGTCAGCCAAAACATAGAAAAACTGCGACTAGAGGCCCAGAAATTTGAGGTAGGAAAAAGCTGCTGTCGGGAAAAAAGCAACAGGATGGGCTGGGAGCCACGAAGTGAAGGTGGTCACAGAGCGTGGGAAACGACAAATCCGGGGCCGATGGCTCTCATCAGAATGGGTCATTTCTATCAGGGCTTTTTTTATTGTTTCGAAAATCTGTCAGTACGTTTGAGTTTGTAGAACGTAGACATGTCCTTTCCTGATTGTTTGTACATATCCCTCTGCCTTTTGGACAGCATAACTATTCAGGTGTCGCTTAAATAGTGTAACTAGTTCAAGTGTCACTGAAGATGACTTGGATTTCCTCTGTGCAAGTTTCTTCATTGTTAAAAAAGTTACTCTCCTAAAAAAGGGGGAGAGGGAGTGAGGCTTTCAAACGGAGCATTGCTCAAGGGTGGCAGTGCCCTGGTGCTTCCCAGGGTGACCTCATGGTCACCGAAGTCTGGGAAGCAGAACTAACTGGAAGCGCCTTGCCCGATCTCACTGCTGTGTAATGCCCAGGAACTGGTCCAGTGTTCCTCCATGTACGTTGTGAGCAGTGCCCTGAATGCGTCTGCTGCTCCTACTTCTCCACTTGGGGTGAAATGGGAGCCGTCTCATGCAAATACATTGGGGACCCCAGCCCCATGGGGTCCTTCTGGGATCAGCGTCAGGGACCGAGAGTGGCCAGAATGGAGGTCTTCAGACCCCGTGGTGGGGCCCTCCGCTGAGCTCAGGCCGAGTCTCACGGCTCTCGTTTCCAGGCCTGGCTGTCGGAGGTGGAAGGCCGGCTCCCGGCCCGCGGCGACCAGGCCCGGCGGCAGAGCGGAATGTACGACGGCCAGGTCGCCCCGACGGTCAACAGCTGCGCGCAGGACCGGGAGAGGTACAGTATCTGTACAGCGCTGCCTCCTGGCACGCGGGCCACCTTGGTTTGTCTGTATCCCCCAGTTCTGGGACCTGGGGCGGGGAGCACCCTTGTCAGGTACCAACGCGCCTGTGGGGGCGGGCGTCTGGTTATTCCCACGGGGATGCAGGACGGTGTGAGACGGTCCCCAGGACCCCATGGTGGGTAGCTGGCACTTTGCCCGCGCCGGGGCCGGATCCGTGTCCCCACCGGGGCCAGTGGCTATAGTGGCCGTGTGCATTCCTTTCTTGAGCAGCCCGGATGGCAGTTACACAGAGGAGCCGAGCCAGGAGAGTGGGGGCAAGGTGCTGGCCACGGACTTCGACGACGAGTTCGACGACGAGGAGCCCCTGCCGGCCATCGGGACTTGCAAAGCCCTCTACACCTTTGACGGTAACGCCGCCCGTCAGCTGAGCCCCCCCCCGCCACCATCCCAGAACCCGTCCGGGTCCCTCACTCTTCCTCAGGACTAGCAGCGCAATGTGAGATTAGAGAGTGTGCTTGCCCACGGGGCTGGGGGCAGACACGGTTGGTTTTACTCGGCAAACATCCAGGAGCTCTTGAGAGCATCCGAGCAGAGCCCGGTCACGACCGCGGCCGCACCTCCGGACGCTTCCTGTCCGTGTGCGGGAGCCATCAGAAAAGAGGGGGGACGGTTGGGAAGGCCGGCCGAGTGTTTCCTAAGCTCACGGACCCTGAGATGATGTCCGACAGAGCGTTCTAAGGGTGCTAAGAAGCAGTCAGTTCAGCTAAGTTGGGGGGAGCCCTGGGATAAATGAATGCCACGGATTTTGTCACTGCAGGACCTTGCAGCGCCTTTCACGCTGTGACCACGTGAGGGCGGGCCAGGTTAAACATTCCCAGGTTTACTTCAGTCTGAGCCATCTCCTCTGCCCCCCGCGCCCCTCAGTACCCCACCAGCAGCTCCCCAGATAGTCTGCCTTTTGAAGTGATCTCAGCAAGCGGTCGTGGGGGGCTCCATTAGGACACTCGTGGGGGGCTCCGTTAGGACACTCGTGGGGGGCTCCGTTAGGACACACACTCAGAGACGCTGCCGTTGACACTGCTCAGACTCGTGGCTGATCGGAAGTGGGAATAACCTGGAGAGGAAGTCAGAGGTGGTTCCAGGAGTCGCCTCCGGGGACCACAGAGCTGCCCACTGAAACGGGAAGGCTGGAGGAGGCTCTGGTCCGGGGCCAGGCCCCGAGCCCATGCCCACCATGGTGTCTCCGATGTCAGCATCAGGGAGAGATGTGCTGCGGGCACAGGGAGGAGGGGGACCTCGGCGACAGAAAAGGAGACAGGAGAGGACCTGAGGTTTCCCCTGGGAAAGTACCGCTGTTCTTGGGGTGGGGGGCGAGGTAGACGGGAGGTGGGCTCTGGAAGTTTCTGTGTGGGAGGAGAAAGGTTCGGGCGATGGGGGAGGGGCCGGTGCACCTGAGGACGGACCTTGACCTTGAGTAGTTTCACTGCAGAGCTCCGTCTGCTCTCCATTTCACCAGAACCCTAACGCGCTGTGACGCGGCTGTTTCAGGTCAGAACGAAGGAACCATCTCGGTCATCGAGGGAGAAACGCTCTACGTCATCGAGGAGGACAAAGGCGACGGGTGGACCCGCATCCGGAGAAGCGAAGACGAGGAGGGCTACGTGCCCACATCATACGTCGAAGTCTTTTTGGACAAAAATGCCAAAGGTGCTAAGACTTATATTTAATACAACTTAAAAACAAAACAAAAACCTTAAAAAAAAATGGGAGTTGTTGCTCCCTACAACCATGACTGTGACAGGCCACTCCGCGAGAGCCTGACGCGCAGCGCCGCCGTGCACGCTGCCCGGTGGCCGCCTGGTCTGGTCCTGACCATCCTCACGTGTCACTTGCTGATGGCATTTTATGTGGAAAGCTGCCAACTGCCAGTTTACAACTGTGTCATTTGAAATCTGACAACCATTTCTGTTGGCAGTATCCGTACACTTACACACACACACACAAGCTGCCTTCTAGCGTCCCAGTCTATATTTCTGAATCTCAAAGTCCACACACATCACAGGGGTTCCGACGAGCTCGGTTCTCTTACTTCTAGCTAGTACCTGCCACACATCGAAGTCCCTTAGGATATTACACCGTGTCACTTAATCCATTGAACTGCGCTGGTTTGGTAAATCTTACAACCATTCACTTTGGAGGAAGTCATCAATAAAAGCACCCCCCACCCCTTTCTTAAGCAAAGAAGCAAATAAGAAGATTGATTCTTTTATGGGTACCAAAAGTGTGAGTTTTTACTCAAGCCTAGTGAAGATCATTGTCAGATCATTGTGATTCTCCTGTTATGTCTGTGTGATCCCAAACAGCTGATTGAAACCAGGAAGCGTCCGGTCAGGTACGCAGCTGACGCAGACACACGGCGCGTGGTCCGCCCTCCGCCCCCGACGGAGCGGCTCGGACGTGCTGGTGCTGTGTAGAGGAACTCACGTAGAAGCAGCGACCGAGCTCTGTTCTCTGGGAGGTTTGGTGGCAGGTGAAGCTGTGTTCACCTGACACGTCCCAGGAGGGGCTCTAAGTGGAGCTTCTACACGCAGACCAGACCCCAGCACATCGCACTTCGAAGGGTTTTGTTTGTGTGTTTGTTTGTTTAAATCATTGGCACCTTTAAGACTCAAAGTGTGCATTTACCGGAAATCATTTTAGAATGACTAGCTTGTTGCACAGAATTAACAGTAGCCTGAATGAAATAAGATGTGTCACCATAGTTAAAGAAATCAGGTCACATGGGGACTTGCACTTTGATGTTGGCAGTGAAGTTGGTCAGATGGATGGACGGGTACCGAGCCCAGTGTGGGCGCCCCTTTGGATAATTTGCCCCAAGACCGCTGGAGAACAGCCATATAAATGGGTCAGCATGAAGGTGTCGAGACTCTTTTTATTTGGCTCGGGAAATTATTCACATCCTTCCTGATTTTAAGTGGGGAATGAGCTCCTTCTCTAAGTCCATTTGAAGCTGGTCTTAAAAGCGGCAGCAATGCGTCGCGGGTCGAGGACCCGGCAGGAGCTATGGGTGCTTACTGCAGAGTCCAGCAGAAAGTTTGCTTACGGTTCTCACAGGGGCCACCAAGGTAGGCTTTAGCAGCCTTTCCTTAATGACAACCTGATTTTTTAAAATGCTGTTTATTTTTAAATGATATAGGCGGACTCTCAGGAACTTGCAGAGATAGCGCAGAGGTCGGGGACCCCTCAGCCAGCTGCCTCCCGGGGTTAATCTGACACCGTTGTAACACATTATCGAAGCAGGAACCCAACATCAGTCAGCCTGATATTTTATAAAATGCAATCTTACAATTCAAATGTCTTGGGGATTATTGTACCTTTGCTGACATAATAACAATAAAGCCACTCAGTCTGAGCTCAGCCTCTCTGGGGGGCTGTTTCCACTTTTAAGTCTTGCAGCAAAAAAAAAAAAAAAAAAAAAAAATCAGCTGACCCTTAAACTTCAGATGTGTTCTCCTGAGCAGTAAGTAGGAGGTCACAGTTTTAGGCCTGTGACCAAGTGAGAGGGAGACCTAGGGGTTAAAACCTGACCTTTCCATCCAGTGAGGAACTCATTTCCAGACTCTGAACTACTGGAAAAACCAAACTCAACACTGAAAAAGTCTTAAATGGGGTAAGACAATAACATTAGCCTTTGAAACGCCTGCCTTGAAAAGGACGGCATCTTACGAAGGTTTTCCTGTCTTTTTTTTTTTTTTTTTTTTGGTTTTTTTTTCTTTGGTATTGTGCAAATTTGATTCAGAAAAATAGGCGCTGTTGGCTTTGAGGTGGGCGGCGGTCTGACCTCTAATCATTCACGTCAGTTGTAGGCCTCAGAACCTCTGGCCCACGAATCTGGGTCACGGTGATGAACGGTGAAAGGTATTCTGTAGTTTCAATTGCAAGAAGTCCTAAAAACAAAGCATTCAAACACTTCCCCAAGAATCAGGGTTTCCCTTTCCGCCCAAAGTACTTTGTTTTCTTCCAATCGTTATCTGTTAAAGGAACAGAAGCCAAGCCCCCGTGTGTTGATACAGTTACTGCTTTTGTTTAGAGATCCACGTCCCACCTCCCCAGCCGACCCGCCAGGCATATCCATCCCGGCGGCGGGTGGATGGCGGAGCCGCTGCTGCCCGAGGCCCACAGCTCAGCGCAGTCATTTTATTCAGTAACTAACGCCCGTGCCCATGTGTGTGTGTGTGTGTGTGTGTGTGAGGGTGTGTGTGTGTGTGTGTGTGTGTGCTCCAGTGTGACTGTTTCATCATTGCCAACATAGTTAGTCTAGAGGAACTTCCAATTGGTCCACTGGATTGTGACTACCTTCTTTGACGGTTTGATTTTGTTTTTTAAGTTGATTTGTGTTCAATATGTCCGTAATCCCCCTACCCCAATATGTTTGTATATACTGCAATTTAAAGACTAAAAGAATTACTTGAATTCGTTGTTTTAACGTTTTACTCTTTTGTCTGTTTGTTTTATGGGTGATTCTGCTGCCTAGTGACCTTTTTGTTTTTGTAACCGCTGGGGAAGCCGGAAGGACTGTGTCCCTGCTAGCTAGGGCCCTGCCGGCTGCTCCACACTGAGCTTATTGTAGACACTTGGTCCTGAGTAAGTGTTGTTTGACTACGGCCAACATGGTTGTTTCTCTCTACTCTTACCCTCAAAGACAAGACTCTGTCTGGCACCCTTTAGTTGTACCCTCGTATCTGCCTCTCTAATAAACGTTATATTTTTCTCAGTGTTGTGTATTTTAAATGATTTTTCCCCTTTCTGAGAAAGCGATTCTGTGTGTTCCGAGCATTTAACTCCTTTGTCTTCAGTAATGGGGAATTTTCTAGCCAAACGCTTTTTAAACATTCTGCCCTGTCCCTCTCTTGATTCTACCCTGTGTGCACCTACGGGGCTTCAGGAGTCTGTCTGTCTGGTGTGTCTTCCGCCCACCCCTCAAGATGAAGAACTTTCACTGTTCGCAGGGAGTACATGGGGAGTGGCAGCTCTCCTGGTCACCAAGACTTTATTTACATTTTACTGCTAAAGTCTCAGACTCAGCCGCTCAGTCCCTGGCAGCATTCTGGAAGCTGATGGCCTCTCAGAACTCAGCTTATGAGAAAGATGACACAGGTGGGGTGGACGGGTGCCTCGTCTTCTGTAACACGTGGGCTACTCTGAAGGAGAGGGGGGAGATAAAACCGTGAAAGTTCCTTGTCTGTGGTCCCTTCGGTAACCTGGTGCTCTACAGTTGTCCCGCCCCTGCCCTCCCCCACCCCGAGGCGGTGCATTTGCCAAGAGCACAGCCCGCCCCTGACCTTGGGCCTTCCTCTCTGACCCTGGCTTCTTTCTTTCTTTCTTTGTGTGTTGTAGATTCCTAAAGGTGGCCAAGGAGCCAGAGCCCCGGGGGAGACTGCCCAGGAGACCCCTTCGGTCCACTTGTCGCCTGCACGGGTCGCCTCCGGCTGGGCTGGAGCGCGGCCCGCGAACCTCGACCGGAAGTGACGAGTCTCGACCGGAAGTGACGTCCCCAAGCGCGCACTTGCTTGCCTCTTCTTTTCTTTTCTTTTCACAGCATGCTCCTCGCGGCCCAGCTCCTCCCGTGGCCCAGTGTGGCCGCCTCTCGGGGGCGGGTCTGTCCCCAGCCCCCGCCTCAGCCCGCCGTCCGCCCGTCCCGTCCACGGTTCACACTGTGCCTTCTGTGAAAACGCCGCCGCTGGTCCTCCGGGGAGACCGACAGCACCTGGACCGGGAGGGTCAGGCGGGCACCGCGTGGACTGCGTGCCCGAAGGTCTGCGGTGCGGTCCCCAAGTCCCCGAGCCGTCAGTGGTCCCCTCCTGAGGGTGGATCCTCACCTCGTGGTAAACAGCGGCAGCATGTCACGGCCCGCGCGCGTCCGTGGTGGGCACAGGGCACGCGCACGCACGCCTTCTTGTGTGGGGCCCAGAAAGGTCGGCCCCGGAGCCTATTCCCGCCGCCCCGCCCCCCCTCTTCTCACCGTGTCCCCCGCCGTGGGAACTGCAGGCGTGACGCCTGGTGTGCGGGCGTCTTGCCTCTGCGTCGGCGCGCGGCAACAAGGAGAATTGCCCTCGTCCCGTGAATCCCAGGGTTTGCATCGGAGGGTTTGAGCACTTTCGTCACCAAAGACCCCGTGCGGCTTGTGGCCCGTCCCACCGGCCCGTGGCTCCGGCTTCCACGGGTCCCGCGCTCCTGTCGCCCTTTTGCTTCCGCCCTGGGTCTTGCGCCCTGGGTCTCCGAGGGTTACGCGAGGCCGTGCGGCCCGGGGCCGCCCGTGCCTTAGAGCCGCGCAGCTTCTCTTTCCCTGGTGCGGAAACAGTGCAGCCGAGTCACTGGCTGTTGAGTCTCTGAACACCCTCAGGAGCCCGAGGACGCAGCGGGGCCCCATTCCCTTTTGCGTGGCTTTTGGTAGGGAAGGGGTCACCTCACGCACCCTCAGGTCTTCCTGATGTTTGTGAATCTAAGACAAGGGAGTCTTAGGGGAGCCACAGGCTCTGGGGCAGGAACGACGGGTCCTGAAGGTCGGGCCTGTGTTCGGTGGTGGGAAAACGGCTCCTGCCAGCACACCAGGTCTGACCACGCGCCACCCCCACCCGCACCCCTACTCCACCCGGAGCAGCTGTCAGCCCTCAGGACTAGACCCAGCAGCAAGCGAGTGCCTGGGGTGAGCTGGCGGTGGGGGAGGGGCTTCGGGCTGGAGGGGGCGAGCCTGGGCCCTCTCTCCCTCCTCCTGCCCCAGAGGCGGGCCGGCCCGGGGCACTTGCAGCTGGGGCCTCTCTGGGCGCTGCCTGAGCAGCAGCTTCCGGTCCCCGCTGACTGACGGTCTTGGCCGGTGACCTTGAAGCCGGAGGCGAGAAGAGTCAGGGCGTCACCTGCAAACCAACAGGTGCTCAGTGAGTACGGGCCTGGCGGTGAGTCCCAGCGGCTCCGCCAGGGGCTCCTCTGTTGGCAGAGTGACCGGCTCTCTCCAGGACTTCCTAATTTCACCAAGTCCAGCTGACCACTCTTGCCAGGGATGCCAGCAGTCTTTTAAAATCTGACCTTAGAGCCTCAGTAATGCATGTGCATTGCATCTTTCGTATCATGGGTCAGGATAAATTTCTCGCAACATAGGAGAAAAGATAGAAGCTACAGCAATTTGTTCTTCCAGTGTCTGTTAAGCCCAGTGTAGGATATGCTGTATCCCCTGCTCCTCCTTTTGATTTCTACTTCGGTACCACCTGCGTCCAAAACGGACGTGACCACGAGTGCTTTTCCACGTTAACCTTGGTGTTTGCGTCTCTTCCTGGCTGTGTGGAGAGGGCGATGTGCTCCCAGCGGGGCTCATCCGAGGGAGGAAGTTATGACATGATGGCCGCGATGTGTCGTTGACTCTCCGCTGTGGCATCCATTATTACAGAGCGGTTCACATAGACTAGGAACGTGGGATTCCCCGGGAGCTTCGCGGTCCCCCTCGTATCCCCGGCCTAGTCATTTCCCCACCCACGCTAGAATATTGTTGCGTTGTCAGAATGATGATTTATTTTTTAAAGAAACTGCCCTGAAAATCAGAACAAAGGAGAGGGACTTGTCATTGATAATTTTTCCCACGCAGGCTGGGAAGGCGGTCATGGGGTTTTCCTTTGGGGGGGGTTGTGTTTGTTATGTTTTGTTTTGTTTTGTTTTGTTGTTGCCATGCTCGTCTTGAAGCTTTCAGGTTGCTAACGCTCGGGCAGCACAAGCCCGCAGCTCGTCTCACCAGCCAGGGCACAGAGGCCGCTGACGCTGTTTGGTAGCATCTGCAGTTATGGAAGAAAGTTTGCTGAACATGAAAAGGTTATGTTGATGCTCAGTCTTTTTCCGGAAATTTTGGTTTCAGACTTAATGGCTCTGCCTCCTGTACTTCTGTCATCAAAAAACTTTAAAAAGGGATCTAAGATTCTATTTTAACCTGATGTTGAGCACCTTTAAACTGTTTGGTTTATTTGTGTGTGTTGCACTAATTCTAAACTTTGGAGGCATTTCCGTGTTGTCGCAGTACATTGACATTGTAAAGGTTCTGGAATTGCCCGTTTGTCTCTGGAGATGGAATTAAACCAAATAAAGTGTTCCATTGGAAGGCTTATATTGACCTTGTAACTATATGTTAATCCTTTAAATGTTAAATAAAAGATTGACTTCTGGCGCGGTGTCACGGGACTGTTTTGTTACACCAGGAGGGGTGTGCGTTGGAGAGTGTGAAGTTGGCATGTGTTGGAGTTTTGTTAGCAGTCCAGTGTCACCAGTGCTCACCGCCCCCCACAACCCCCTGCCGCCCCGGGAATCCCGGCTGGCATAGTCCCTGGTTTCTGAGAAGCCGCAGACAGGGTGCAGCACTAAAGGTGGGGGCCTCGTGCCTGGCACCCCTGGACGTGTGCGGGGGGGGGGGGCCTATTTCCATACCCAGCGTTGAAGAGCTCCCCAGGCCTTGGGGAATTGTGACTGGTGCTGCCCACAGGGATCTCCTAAACTCTTTAGCACACGAATGTGAACACTCTTGGAGGCCAGGCCCTATTGCCTCCTCCTGCATATGGGTGTGACTGGCCCTGAAGACAAGACCTTCCCCAGCTCCTAAGGGAAGACTGTGGCCATCAGCGCTGGACATGGGACCAGGGAGCCCTTAGTTGACTTGATAACCCGAGGCCCTCTTGTCTGGCTCGTCAGCAAATGGTTCACCTAGGAAGAATGTTTCTAGCATGTTCCCTCTGGGCTTTGTCATATTTCAGGAGTAGTCAGTCTGTGAGAAATGCTTCCACCTGCATGCATCATGTAGAACCTTCCTGAAGGACCTCGCCAGCACAGGTGGGGGTGGTGGTGGGGTGCTGATTGGGGGCACGTGTCCCCCACCTCTCTGGGCCTCGGTTTCTCGGTTGTGGGGGACACCATCGCCTTGGGGAGCTGTTGGGCGAGCAGGTGGTCAACTTGGATTGGGGGCCTGATCCAGGCCCAGTGCTGGCGGCCCTGTTACTTTGATAGGACCTTACCCGGAGCTGGCTGGTCTGAAACACTGACCTGCACCCACCTGTCCTCTCTTCATGCACCTACTTGGGTTCAGGCATTTGGGGGACTTGGCACCTCGCCCCACCAAACACCTGAACTTTCTAACTCACTTCTGCCCTTCCGGGTTGGGAACAAGTGGCTGCCACGCTGCTGAGCGCTCTGGAAGGCCACCCCTGGGGGGCCAGGTACTCCTGTTGGGCAGGCTCCTCCGGCAGGTCTGGGGCGTGGCCAGGCCCCTCCTCCCCACCTGCTGCGTGGGTTCAAGTACACCCGGAGCCTTTTTTTTAATTAAAGCAGAAGGAATCTGTGGAATTGTGAGGCCCGCCGGATAGCCTGGAGATGGAACTCTGAATTGCCCTGCAGAGCCCGAGGTGTGGCTCTGGCTGCAGGGAGGGGTGGGGGCGGGGCGAGACGGCCCCACAGCCCAAACAGCAGGCCTGGCTCTGGGGGGGTTCACGTCCAAGTGTGTCCTGGGCAGTGCTGAGGCCCAGTCCCTGCCCCCCTTGTCTATAGGGGACCTCGCCTTCTCCTCCCTGGCCCCTGCTCACCTTGAGTGGGGAAGTGGTAGGCCCTGTTGCCCCCGCCCTCTGAGACCCGGACCTACAGTGCAAAGGCTGCAAACCTGCACTCAGCAGCCACTTTGTGTGTTTCCCCAGAGTTGCACCCATGTCCACATGGCATAGTCAGTGACATTTACTTAAATGACCTCTCATTTGCTGGGGATGTCCCTGGGCCACAAAAGGTGGAACAGAAATGAGAAAGGCCCCCACGTGCCTTTGTCCTCAGAGCCAAGGGACCAAAAGCTCCCGGAGGAAACTCAGAAGCAGAAGCAGGGGTGGGGAGGTCCCCGGGGTCCTGCCTCTGCTTTCAGTGTGCACACCCCCACCGCTCCAGGCCGAGCCCTGCTTAAGTCCTCTGGAAGCCTATCCCCAGGTGCAGCTCTCCCAGTACGTCCGCATCTGGGCTGCTCGCCGGTCAGACCCCAGGAAGGACTGGAGACAGCGTCCTGACACGCCCCTGGGGCAGCTTTCCTGAAGGTACTTTGTGCAGAATGCTGACTGCCTCCTCTCTGGGGCTCAAAGTCAGGCCGCGTACGACTCGCAGGGAAATACGTCTGCACTGCGTTCAGACCAGAACGAAGGTAGGAAGCTGCACGTCCGGGGTGGCGGCCTTGCACGTGTCTGTGATGCCCGTCTGTGTGCAGAAGCACAGGCTGGTGGAAAGGCCTGCAGGTACAGGCAGCAGCCGGTCCACCAAGTCCCTAGTCTGCAGGGGGCGGCACTGCTGGAGCGAGTCCCATCCCACTGACGGGACAGGAGGGGACAGCGAGGGGGAGGAAGAAGACAGGATGTGGCCTCCCCTTCCTGTCTCTGCTGGTCTGTGAGATGAACAACCACAGACTCCTGATTTGTCTTCAGATCCCGGCCTCTAAGCTCAGCTGAGCCACTTAAAAGCCAGTACTTCGAGCGAACACATACAGGAAGCATTTAAAGGCCACCTGCTACCCACTTCTCTCTCCCCTTCCTGTAGAATAACTGAACGTGTCTAAGCCTCCAACATCGGTCCTCCAGACAGAACTTTTCCACTCTCATGTCCCATGTTACAAAAAAGCCAATCACGACTCGGGCTGTGGGTCCCACGGCTAACGACCGCCGGGTGTGAGCAAAGCTGAGCTGGCTGTTGTTTAGACGCACGTGTATGTGGTAAAACTACACAGAAAAGTGAGGAGGCAGGAGATGCAGGCCGGGCGTTACCTCTGGGGACGGCAAGGCGGCAGGGGGGCTCAGGGGGCCCCAGAGCGGCTCCTCTGGAGCTGGCAATGACTAAAACGTGGGGGCCGGGACTGTCACTTCTCATTCCTCACGTTTAACCTGTTCCTGCACATTTAAAGTACTAAAATTCTCAGTCTTCTCTCCCCCTGTCCCTGTCCCCAGAACCCAGAAAGTATAAACAAAACCAACCCAACTGCAGGGACTGTGACACCCCCTGCATCGCTAACCACCGGGGACCCCCCACTGCCTGAGAAAGGCGTCCGCGAGGAAAGGTACGCCCAGGTCGTGGAGCCCTCCGGGGTCTGGGGAGGGTAACCCCTGCTCAGTGACCCTGAGTCTGAGCGCGGCGCTGGCCTGTCCCCACCACCACCCCGGCCCCACCCTTCCGCTCCTGCAGCCTCCAGATGGTTTCAGAGCCCCAGGAAGCCCCCTCCCCAGTCCGGTCATTTGTACCAGGGCTCCCTGCCCACCCCTCCCCGCCCCAGCCCCCAGCCGCGGTCCGCGCTTCCCTCCAGGGACAGAACTAACTGCAGCGGCGCTGACTGTGGGGACGCGTGTGGATTTATTACGACGTCCTGAACACAGACGAGACCGCGCAGATGTGGGGCGACACTACAGTCCGCACCGCGGGACCTGTCCGTCACACAGCTCTGTGGTGGGGTCGCCGTTGGCTGCAGCTTTCAAAAGCACGTGGCAAATGTCAACAAATTCCCGCAGTGGCTTGTTCTTTGATGACATGCTGTCTGTCGGGGGAGGAACCGACCCCGGAGAACAGATCACAGCCGTGAGCAACGTGTTGCAATAGCTCGGGGGCTCTGCCAGAGCGCTTGCTAGACTGTCCACAGCAGCTGCTTCCACGGAGGCTGAAGGCCACAGTACTGGGGGACTCTGGTCCCAGGACCCCCTCCCCACCCCCACATTCACTTTGGCCCTGACAAGGTGAGTGCCTCACCCCACTGTTCCATCCGGGGCATCAGTGCCACTGGAGGCTGTGCTCCATGGTCCCAACGCCCCAGGAGTGGCCTCACTTGGCATCTGGGACCGAGGTGTGTGGGCTGTCCCAGGGCCACATGTCCCTGGATGGCGCGGGGGAGGGCGGCAGCACTGTTCTGTCACACGAGCCCCCACGGAAGCTGAACGGCAGCAGACAGCGACACGAGGTATTTCTGTTTTGTCATCCAATTCCCTGGCGGGGCCAAGTGACAGCCAACTTCTGGGGCCAGCTCAGCAGCCAGGGTGAAGGGGACCAGCTGCCTCCAGAGACAGCCCCCACCTGGGTCCAAATAGGTCAGTCTGCAGCCCAGGATTCGGGAGCCTCTCTGTGATGACTGGGAGCTGCAGCCATGGTGACACGAGACCTGGGGAAGGGGCTGCAGGGACAAGTGCAGTGTCCTTGCTGCCGGGTGCTCGGTACTCTGCTCCCCAGCTCCGACACCACCTGTGGATCCTGGGTGCTGTACCAGGCGCCCGGAGGGAAATGCGTGACACAGCAGCTATGCCCCAACCCTCTGTCCCAAGGCCACAGCCCAACCGAGAACTCCAGAGCCCGAGCCGGGCCCGAGCTGGCGAGAGAGTGGGTTGTTGGGGACGTGACAATGATGGCAGTGACATGTGGGCACTGCCAGGACAAAGGTCCCAGTTAATGTCACAGAACCTTGGTCACTGCAACAAGCCTAAGGTGGACGTGTCTCCTAGTTTCAGCATCGCTCCCCGTGAGCCAAAGAACTTCTCTGCCTCTTTACACGTCTGGGTTTCCTCTGTACAAACACGCCCTCCGCAGGGAGGAGGGCAAAGGTGGAGGCGACACCCAGTCATGGGCCCACTTGAGGGTCCTTCCAAGCGGCCTCATGGGAGGCGTGTTCAGGGACACGCTCTTCCAACACTCAGGGGACACGAGAGGGTCGCTGGAGAGGGAGCAGGGGACTCACAACCAGCCCACCGAGTCACACGGCCCGGGTCTCAGCTTCGATTTTCTGCTCCCCGTGCAAGCTCTCTGGGTCCGGGGGCTGGGCCAGGCTCTGGCGGATGGCGGTCTCAGGGCCGCCGCCGTACAGGCTGTGCAGGTAGGCCCAGGTCTCCTCTGAGATCTGCCCGTAGTCGGCACCTGCAGGGCCCGAGAGGCCACTGGACTCGTTTTCACGCCCCCCCATCCCCACTACGGAGCCACGGTCTTGGCAGGGGGGTCTCCGGGAGGGGTGGGCCCTCATGGTGGGGGAGGGCAGCCACGGGAGTACAGAGCTGTCAAATGGAAATCTCAGGGCTTCCCAGGACAGCATCCATTCTCTGAGAACCCCAGAGGGCACGAGGGGTGGGGTTCACACAAACAGTGGCCAGATGAGGCAGGCACAGAGGGTGGGGGTGGGGCAGAGGGGCCTTGAGGACCCACGGCAGGCCAAGCGCCTCGGCCCCCCTGCTTGGGCCCTGGGCCTGGGCTCAGGTGGGCAGCTCGGCCTGACTCAGACGGGCGGCACAGGGGCTCCTGGAAGGGCTGTGACGGGCAGCCCGGAGGGGCAGCCTGGCTGAGGCGGGAGGCCGGGTGGGAGCCGGCGAGACTCACCCTGCTTCAGCTGGATGTGGCCGCTTCCTTTGACCTGCGCGATCCTGCTGTTGTCAATGGGCCCGGGAGGCTCTGGAGCAGATGAGACTCGGGCTTAGCCTCAGTACGGGCTTGACCCCACAGATAAGAGCCAGTGTCAAGGTGTGACTCCAACACTGCGATCCTGAAGAGGCTGTCCTGGGCCCACGGGGTCAGTGTGCAGTCCTCACAGGGTGAGGCGCCTGGGGCACCAACTGCCCAGCTACAGAAGTCTAAGAGCCTGAAGGGCCCCGCGGTGTCCCTGGACCCGGCAGAGGGAATTCTGGGACTCAAACCCTCATTCCTGACCCCAGTGTGGGGGGGGGGGGCAATACCGGGTGGACATTGCCCTCATCTCTGATGGCAGGTGTTACTCACTGAGCACCCTTGCGTGTACCCCAATAGCTCAGGTACCGTGATAGCTGCTTAAGAGACAAGAGGTGACCGCCCGTCTCAGAGCTGGTAGGAGACAAAGCCAGGGCCCCAGGCAGGGCTGTGACTCTGGAGCCAGATTCTCAAGCGCAGCCATGCCTGACTGCCCCCACCAACACCAGGGAGGCAGAGGGGCATCCCTGGCACCCTCACCGCCCAGGGGGCTGGAGGGCAGTGAGACCCTGCCCCATTCTGTCTGGTACTTCCGTTCTGAAAGGCAAATGGCCAGCACACAGAATCTACTGGCTCTGCCAGCCCTCCAGGCCCCAAGCCCCAGTCTGAGAGCCGCAGTGTGGAGCCTGAGGGCGATGAGGGAGGCGGCAAGCAGGCCAGGGCTGGGGGCACTCTGGGAACTGCCTGCTGAGGGCCCTGTTTCCTCCTCAGTAAATCGAGGGGTCAGAGGACACAGTGTCTTAGTGCTTTCCTGAGTCTGAAGCCATCTGTCATCTATTATACAATCTATTATTTAGGGCAGCAGAGTCCCCAGAGGAAGGGCCCTGGCAGCGGGCAGGGCAGCCTTCTCTGGGCGTCCGCCGGGAGCGAGCGGGAGGGAAGAGCCCAGCCAGCTGGCCCCATGCCTGCAGCAGCAGAAGGCCTGGCCGGGGAGGGGACAGCTGGAGGCGCACTTACCTTAAGGGGTGGCACCAAAAACCTGGGCAGGCAAAGAGCCTGGGCACCCAGCTGGGCTACAGGGCCACTGCCCCACCCCCGCCCCCTGGGCCACACCCCGCAGACCCCACAGTCCCTCCTGGTGGGGAGGTGCCGGGGGCGGGGGGCTGCTCCACTCACCGTTGTCCTTCCCCTTGACAAAGGCCTCCCACTCCCGGAACCACTGCATGCTGATGCAGTAGATGACACCAGGGGACTCCTCGGCCTGGAATGCCTTGTTCAGCTGGGCGGGCGGGGGTGGGGGGCAAGGGGAGGGCCGGCATGAACGCCCAGCACCCGCCAGTCCTCATCCCCCACGCTCACGCATCACCAGATACTCGAGGCGGGACATTCAGAACTAGACAAGCTCAAAGACAGTAAACGCCGCCACAACCCTCCGCTCCCACGGCTGCCACTCACGTTTCGGTGACTCTCTCTCCCATGAGTTTTAAACACTGTGATTACATGGTCAAGGCCATTTCTCTTCACTTCACAAGCGGACCCACGAACCACCCTGACCATGGCACGTTGCAATGGCACAGAGCACGGTGCCCTTTGGCATCTTCTACCCCACCCTCTACTGCTGCGTGACGGATGGTCTCCGAGTGCTGCCCACACACCCGTCCCCACTGCACATATCCCTTCCCCAAATGGATCATACCAGGTCCGGTTTTGCAACATTTTTTCACTGAACCCATGCCAGTTTGTGGAGCCCAGTGGTTCTCAATGGGAGACGCTGCCCCCCAGGGACACCTGCCGATGTCTGGTGGCAATTTTGGTTGTCACTGGCATCGAGCACAAAGAGGCCCGGGATGCGGCTAAAGCCCCTACAACACACAGGACAGCCGCCACAGTGGAGACTCCTCTGTCCCTCTCATTGCCGCTTCACACTATGCCGGGCAGCTGGGCCACGCGTCCTGGACAGCCCCTTCCGCCGGGGAAACCCTTCAATCTGGCCAGACCTCTGGCCTCTGATCTCCCACTGAACACTCCGCACACACAGAACCTGACTGCACATGGCTCTTTGTCCTCAAGTCCCCAGGCGTCCCCAGGCCCCCGACCCCACCCCCGCGTGCATGCACCTTAATGAAGGTGTCAATCTCAACCCGCCGGCGCTTGGCCAGAGCCTCGATCTCCACCTGGCAGATGGAGCACACATACAGATGGTTCACAGCCGGGCCGCCCCCAAACCTGCATGAGGGTGGGGGGCAGAGAGAAAGAGACACACACGACCCCTGAGGGGCAGGTCCCCTTGGCCAGCCTCCTCAATTGGGAAGGTCCCGGATGCTGTCTGGGCCCACCCATCAGGCACCCTCGGGGCTTCCCTGGGAGCCCTGGATGCAGCCTGTTCACTTATCTGTCTTCCTCACTAGATGGGCACAGGCACTCGGACACCAGTGTGCCCTCAGCATGCCTGCCCCAGGGCCAGGGTGTCACAAGTATCTGCTTAATGCCACAGGACACATGAATGGTCTCACTTCCTCTCTTGGCCACTGACTGGGTAGGAGCCGTGGTGGCCGAGAGCCCACCCAGCCAGCCCTGAGGACTGCCAGTCCTTCTGCAGGTCGGAGGATGGGTCCCACAGGGTTTGGGACGCATCTCCCCAACCCACCCACCAGGTGTGCCTGACCTGCGAGTGGGCGGGGCCGCGCCAGATGGGCCAGAGGTAGGGCAGCTACAGCTCCTGGGCCTCTCCTGCCTCACCCGCCTGACCACTCCTGCCTGACAAGCACATCCTGCCCATCCAACTGCAGGGCCACTTGGGCCTGCGCAGGTCCCAGCAAGAGAGCCACACGCTCCTGGTCTTGCACCTGGAAGGCCCCAGGCAGCACAAGCCCAAGGCCACCTGAGCCAGACATGGAGTGAGGGAAAGACGCCGGCCGGCCTGGAGCCAGCACCCCCAGGGCAACCTATGCGGGGCCAACACGCTTGCTTGGGCCTGAGCCAGTTTTAAGGTTCTTCTGCCTGGAAGGGTGCCCCTGGATGCCCACAAATGACGTGCGTCCTGCTCACGCAGGCACAGCTGCCATCACAGCGGAGCGTCTGCGCCCGGGGTGGCAGGCGGCAGGGGGTGTGGGACAGTCCCTCCCTGCTCCTTTCCTGCCCCGCTGAGCATGGCCTGGACAGGGGCAGGTTGGCCCCCATGGGAGGCAGGCCTGGCCCTTACCTGTTGTAGAGATGCTCCCAGACGTTCTGGGGCAGGATCACCACCAGGTCATTGATGTAATGGTACTTGTTGGGCGGGATGCCTGCGGAGGAAGGTGCGGGGAGAGGCAGGTGGGGGCTCAGCCCGCCCGCCCCGTGCACCGGCCACCGGGAAGGCGCCCTCACCTCCGTGGGAGCAGAGGAAGGTGTGGTTGGTGATGGGCCCGGGCTCGGCAAAGGTGTTGAACTTGTTGAGCCACTCTCGGGACACGTAGAACCGCAGCAGGCTGGGCTCCCGCATGGCGGCCAGGGACACCACCTGCTGCCGCTCCCGCACGGCCTCCTCGCTGCTCTTCCTGGGCAGGGGTGAGGCGGGGCTGCGTGGGAGCGGCTGTTCCTGGCTCATCGCGGTGCTGGGGCACCACCATGCCCTGCCCAGGGGTGTGTTCAGAGCCACCCCCACCTCCCACAACTCATATCCCAAACCCCTGGGCAATGTGCCTGCGTCTCAGCAGCCCCGTCACCCGTCCCTGGCAGAGTTCTGGCCTCCGTGACCTCCCGTGAGGACCGTGCAGAAGGCCCAAGCCCGACTGCTTAGGTTTCCAGCAGCCACAAGGCTCTTCCTGAAAATCGCAAATCCTTCTGCCCAGGCCTTAAAGCCTTGCAGCCTCGCCCACCCCACAACCCGAGTCCAGTCCTGGGGAGCAGGGGCAGGACGCTCGGGCCCCCACACCGCCGGCTGCCTGGGGCACACACACACCTGTAGAAGAGGACGTAGGCCTCCGCACTCTGCACCACTGTCTCATGGACCTCGGTGACATACTGGTCATCGAATTCGTACCACTGTCCGTTGATCACGTTTTGACAGTAGGCGATGTAGTGGCCGCCTGTGACAGAGGAGGCAGGCGAGTTACAGACGCCCTGGGGGCTGGGGCTGGGCCCACTGCGGGTGGGCGCACTCACTGCCTGCCGTGCCATGGTGGCAGATGACTGAGAGGAGGTCGTAGGTGGTGATCTGGGAAGTGCACTCCTTGGCGAGGAAGGGACGCAGGTCAAGGCCCTCGAGGGGGAAGGAGACGTGGCTGCTGATTTTGAAGGAGTACATCACCTCGTGCCGGAAGCGCTTCAGGTGGATGCACAGGATCTGGGGGAGGGGCGCGTCGGTCACTCCAGGGCTGCCCAGGGCCCTGTGATCCTGGAAAACTTGGCCTCGAGGCAGGGTTCCAGGACACCCACTAGACCACGTGTGACCCACTCAGGTCTTGTCCAGGTGAAAACAAGAAGCCAGGCGGCTAGAGCCTTCCTGTGGCCCGGGCCGCCCGCTGACTCTGTTTGAACACGCGGAGGAACTCTGCGTGCAGGCTGGGCCGGGCCAGGCTCCTTCGAGTCCCCTGACGCAGGCAGATGTGACAGTGCCGAGCTGGGCTGGTCCGTACAGGATGCTGACGGCCACTGGCCCGTTGAGGTTCCCACCCGAAGACCTCCGACAGCCAGTTCTGCTGGCACAGGCTGTGAGGAGCCTTCTCCACAAAGGCGTCTCTGACCTGCTCGGCACTGTCCCAGGCACCACGCTGTGGGCCGCGCTGCTCCCTGCTCCTGCTCCAGGGTCTCCCTCTCCCTCCCCACGAGGCTGATGCCAGCCCACATACTCAGGGCCCACTCAGATGCCACCTGAGCAAAAGGCCTTCCCTGACAACCTGTGGCCAGGTGTCCCCCTCACAGCTGCCTACTCCAGGTGGTCCCCTCACCGCCCCCTACACCTGCCTCATGGTGACAAAGGAGCTGAGGCCCCAAGAGAGGGAGCCAAGTAACAGATTGAGAAGTGAGCCCTCTCCACCAGCCGGACCCTCAGGTCCCGCGGCCCAAGCAGAAGCATCTCCATAGGCCTCATAAGCTCAGAAGCTCCCAAGTCAGGGCAGGGCTCAGCCTGCGCCCCGCATGCCGCCACACGTCAGCGTGGAGGGGCCCCAGAAGGCTGAGTGGCGGGGGGGCTGCTCCACTGACCTCGGGCAACCGCAGGACCTTACAGTACTTGACCCCGTTCCGCAGCCTGGCGGGAGAGAGCAGGCGAAAGATGGTGAGCGCCCCAGTGTGGCGGCCGGGGGGCCGGATGCACACCCCTCCCACCCTGGTCCCCTCTGTGAGGTCAGGATCGAACTCTCTGGGGGAACCCATGGGAAGTGTGAGGGACGCAGACACATCATGGCGGGGGAGGGGGGCGGGAAACTGGGGAGAAGCCCCAGAGTGCACACTTACTTTTTACACCGCTCACAGCTGTACATGTTGTCACCTAGGGCAGTGAAAGAGAGATAAAGGTTACAGAGAAATGGGGAGAGACGTGCACGTAGCATTTATGCTTCAGAAATAAAACCACAATAGATGGCCTACCGGAGACTTTCTTTAGCTTAAAGGACACACACGGGCTGGGTGAAGGGATAGAGAAAGAGAGCAGCAGTGGCTGCACTCGTATCGGCTAAAACGGACTTTCCGTCAGAATCAGTCACAAGACACTAAGAGGGTCGCTGGATAATGACAAAGGGGTCAGTTCATCAAGAGCAGGTAACCGTCGTAAATACACCCACACTGGCATCACTAAAACAACTACCGGCACACCTGAAGGGAGAATTAGACAGCGACACAGTAACGAGGGCTTCACTACTACACTTTCGGCACTGGAGAGATCGCCCAGAAAGAAAAGGAATCAGGGAACAGCAGACCCAGATAACACTACAGAGCAGATGGACCCAACAGACATACACAGAACATTCCACCCAGAGCATCAGAACAGTCTTCACGAGTGCACAGGGAGCATGCTCCAGAACAGATCATGTGCTGGACCACAAAGCAAGACTTCACAAAACTAAGAGCACTGAAATCACATGAGGGCAGACAACTAATTTCACGAACTCATGCTAGAAAAGTGCTACGTACCTCACTGCTGAGTATCACTATGGTCAGCTGTGAAGTACTCCCCTTGGGAAGCTGTGCACCGACGCCAGCTCCTAGTTCACCCTTCAAAGCAATCTTGGAACTCTTTCTGAGGTGGCCATCAGAGCTGTCGTCATCCCCAAAATCTGACAATTAAGTTCGCAAACCTGCTACCATGGCCTTACGTTAGCAGCACTGTACAAACGACTTGGTAAGGTGTCATAACCTTGGCAAACCTTACCAAGTCGTTTGTACAGCACTGCCAACATAAGCACACGGTGGCAAGTTTGCAAACTTAATTGTCAGATTTTGGGGATGACAACAAAAATTGCTTTGAAAGGTGGACTAGGCTCTGGCATCAGAGCAGAGCTTCCCAATAAGGGTACTTCAAAGGTGACCATAGTGATATTCAACAACAAGCTACGAAGCACTTTTTCCAGGATGAGTTCGCGAAATTAGTTGTCCAACCTTTTACCTGGTATCGCTTCCAATGAGAACCAATGATAAAAGGAAAACCAAAAAATTCACAAATGTATGGAAATTAAACACACTCCTGAACAACTAATGAGTCAAAGAAATAAAAAATTATCCTGAGACAAATGAAAATAAAAATACAACATACCTGTACATACGGGATGGAGCCAAAGCAGTACTACGAGGTAATTTCATAGTAATGCTGACCCAGCAAGCCCGCCCCACCCAGCCCACTTCACTCACCCTTCAGCTCATCAGCAGCAAAGAAAGCAGCAAGGCAGTCTTCCAGGGTGATGACTGGCCCCCAAAACCAGCTGGGGGTACAGGATACCACAAACCTATGGAGACAGAAAGGGGGTGGTGGGAGTGCTGCCTGGGCAAGGGCACAACTTTGGGCTGAGGTCTGCTCCAGCCCAGAGGCTGCTAGGCCCAGTGGGTGGACTGGGCAGAGGTCTAGAACCGGACACCTGGGACCACCAGCCAGCAGCTCAATGTCCTTACAAACAGTGATGTCCTCTCTCCCTGAGCCTCGCCTTCCTCATCTGTGAGGGGGCCCTGATCACATTAGCCATCCCCTGGGCAAGTACAGGTTCCTAACATTAGGAAGGTAAAGCAGGCACCCAGGCAGAGTGGGGTCTACACGAAGCTGCCCATTGCCCTCCAGCTGCCACCCTGCTTTCTAGCTGCCACTTGGTCACTCCTGTCGTCACCTGCCTTCCAATCCGAGGGCCCATCCAATCCAGGCCATGCCAGTGTGGACAACAGGCACCCCCACCTGACTTAGCTAATTCCCGTGCATCCCTTCCCAACTCTGTCCTCATCCCTGGCCGCGTCAGGCGTCGCCTGCCCAGGCTGCAAGTCCGGGGCAGGGTGCTGTGTGTCTGCAGTGGGCGGAAGGGGGCATACCGTCGGATATACTCCACGATGAAGGCAAGCCAGCCCTGGGCGGCGTAGCTGTCCCCGCAGGCGCCTGGCTTGGCCGGCACGTTCTGGTAGATGGCCGAGTGGAGCTTGGCCAGGTCCTCCTTGCCAGGAATGGGCAGCGACAGGTCCTGGAATGTCTCCACCGTAGTGGACACCTGTGGGGTTAAAGGCCAACCTGGGTCTCACTTTCCAGAGTTCCCCCCGCCCAGACCAAGCAGAGTTGCCAGTTGGCAGGTATGGGGCAGAGGGCAGCAGGTGGAGAACCCCTCCCCCACCCTCCACCGAGGCTGCTGAACGCTGCACCCCCAGGGCGCTCACCCGGTCACAGGTGAGACACTGCACGAGGCTGAGGATGGAGCCGTCGAAGATGTCGGAGATGACGCTGCGGTAGTGCTGCTCCTTCCGCCTCCGGCTGCCGGCACTCGGCACCTGGGCTAGGGGCACAGCACAGGGCTGGGCCCTGCCGACCGGCCTGCCTGCGGCACCGGGCAGGGTCCAGGGCTTGTGTGGCCAGGACGTGGGGTCACGTTCCGCAAGATGGGGCCCCCCCACTTGCGTCCCAGCACTACCGGGAGGGTTCGGTGATGAGCACGCAGCACGGCCCCTGGTGCCGAGCTCTCGCAAAGGGCAGCCACAGGCTCGCATTCCACGGCTGCCCCAAGCCCCACAGGGGTGCCCTGCTGGCTTTCCCGCCCCCCAGATTCCGAACCTTTCTTGAGCACATACGATGGCCCCATCCTCACAGGGCTCGCCCGAGGAGGGGTGCTGGCCAGCTTGGGGTGGCCCTCGTGGTGGTGGACGGGGCTGCAGGGGCGAGAGACGCTGCGCATGTGGGCCTCGTTGTCCGGCTCTGGGGACAGAGAGGGGACCGTGCTGGGACGTGCCAGAAAATCCCAATGGCCGAGGCCTGAAGCCCGCGTGTGTCCTCCGCGCCCGCCCCACTCAGCTCTACCCCCTACGTGAGCGTGGATGCTCAGTGAGCCCGCTTCTCAGGCGGACGTGATAGCAACGCCCCAGGGAGCGGGAAGCACCGAGCAGGCGCCGGACAAACAGGGCGGCTGGTACCTGGGGTCCGGCAGGGACTGGAAGGCTGCGGTGACGGCGGCTGAGCCTCAGCGGGCTGGCGGTCAAGGGCCACCATGGCGGTGTCCACGTCGGCGTCCTCGTCCACTTGCTCGGAGCTTGTGCGCTGGTGGCCCCAGGAGAACTTCCGGTCCTTCATCCGCTCCTTCTCGGAGATGGCGCGGCCCGCCTCTTCCGGGATCAGCAGCTCTGTCTCGGCCTGCGAGCCGGCCCCGCCGCGACCCTGCCCGTCGCCCTCGCCCCGGTCGCTGCTAGAGTCACAGGACAGGAACTCGTCCTCGGACGGGCTCCGGTCACCCTCCCGCTTCTCGTCGGTGTCGCTCGAGTCTGAGTCCCGAGCCTCAGTCAGCGCCGCCGCCGCCGCCGCCACCACCGGCTCCTTGAGCTCTTCGTGCAGCTGGTCCATCAGGCAGCGCAGGAACTCCTGGGTGTCCTGGAAGCAGGGGCTGCGTCAGCAGGGCTTCCCCTGGGGCCGGACCTGCCACGACCCCCTCGCTGCGTCTACTGACCAGGACGCCGGTCGCTTCCCCCTGCGGACCCCCGCTGGCCCCCTGTGCAGATGCATGGTCGACCCTTGGCTGTGGCCTCCATGGCAGTCCTGTCCTAACCCCATTCTACTGAGCACACTGAGGCTCAGTGAGGCGGAAGGACCCCTCCCAGGTCACACAGCTGTAAGGCGGTGGAGCCAAGATCCCCAGCGAGACCTCTTACTCTGCCTCTGCTCTCTGTGCTTCCAACTCAGTGTGAGAGAGCAGAGGTGTCATGTTTATCCACTAAAGTCACCTGGTACAGAGCAAGGGCAGCACCGCAGTGAGGGACGTGACAACTCGGCTGGGCCTGCACCCGTCGCTGCAGGAGGCTGGCGTTCACCCAACTGAGGGTGTGAGAAGAGGAACGCCCAGCAACCCTCGCCCTGGAAGGGTGGCAGGCAACGGGGTGGGGACGGAAGGTGTCCCTCACATGTTCCCCTCCTGGCTCCCACACTGAGGCAGCAGAAGCAGCAACCCAGACAGGTCCAGCTCCACCTGCATGCCCGGCAGTGACATCCCTGCCGTGGGACAGCCTGGGCAGGGGCCAGGACCATGACCAGCGTGGTGGGGGCTGCACGCTGCTTCGTTGTGGCCCCACGATGTTATACAATAGGAGAAAGCAGTTTCAAAGGGGTTCTCTAGATGTACAAGCCTTGTAACCAAAGTCTGTTTTAATAAAGGTGAAACGCTTCCCGTGGTCTGGAAAACCGGAAGTCACATGCCGTTCCGCAGGCAGTGCCGAGGCCCACACTCTGGAGTCGGACAGCCTAATGTCCACCTTCCCCTCTGCCAGGTACCAGCCGGGTGACCTGGGCAAGCAACTTGGCCCTCTGAGCCTCAGCCTCCCCATCAGGTGGGCTCCGACGTCCTCACAGGTGCAGGGATCAGGCAGCGGAGGGCCAACACTCAGGTGTGCCATTCTCCACACCAGTCTCGGCTTCAAAGCCAGGCCTGGTGGGTAAGGGCTCTGGGTGTGCCCTGGGCGGCCAGGGCGGCCTACCTGCTGGGCGTAGCCTCGGAACATCGGGTTGACCAACTTGATCCCATGGGACAGGCTGGTGGGAACCACGTAGCTTGGGCTGTAGAAAGATCAGACTCGTTAGTGCAGGTGGCCTGCCTGAGCTCTCGAGTCTGAGTCCCGAGGCTGGCAGGTAGATAGCTGGTGGGGGAGGATCAGACTCAGCGAGACATTCACCATACCTCCTGGCGGTGCTCACCTAGCGGAGAGCCCCACAGAGCACACATCACTACAGTCCAGAAGGAAAATGTCAAGCCATGGCTTACCCAGGCCAAGGGCTCTCGACTGGGGCGCGGGGTGTCATTGCCCGCTAGCCCATGACAAGCCTACCTCAAAACTGTTGTCATTCTAAAATACTTATCATAGTTTTTCTCATTTCACAAGTAATATATGCTCATTGCTAAACAATCTAAAATTTCAGAAAAGGCCGACATCACCACTAACAGCACCACCCAGAGGTAACAACTAAGATTTCTAGATTTTTCCATGAAAATACAGACACATTTACAAAATTACATACAGGTATACACAGAACAAACTTGGCTTTTTACAAAGTTGGAATTACATCACATCATACCGCTTTATAAACTGCTTCAACACAATATATTTCTATGCCCTCATTTTATTTATTTGTTTGTTTTGTTTTGGGTTCCGTTCCCTGGCTGGGAACGGAACCCGGGCCCCGGCGTTAAGAGTGCCAAAGCCTAGCCACTACACCACCAGGGAACCCCTCTATGCCCTCCTTTTAAATCATTCCCAATCTTGACTTTTTTCTGGAGAAACAGGTTAAACCCAGGCTTCTGGTCTTTAAACTCATTTCACATTGAGCTAAAGGGCGAGCCAGCACTTACAAGATTTCTTCCTTCCTACGTGCCCAGTTGTGGCTGGGACCGACAGGTGGTCACAACACACGTCTGGGCCTCAGCACACATGTCTGCCAAGTGGCTGCTGGCTCATGTCAATGCCAGGTTCAAGTTCTCCCTCCATCTCTCACAAGCTGTGTGACCTTGAGCACGACACTTAAATCCCTCTGAACCTCAGTTGCGCCGATTTGTAAAACACAGTTGGCTCTGACCCCTCACAGGGCCGCTGCATTACCAGGGGTGGCGTTTGGCAAGTGCCCGATGAGCGGCTGAGGGGACATCTCTGTCCCCACTCACCAACCCGAGTCGGGGGGGCTGTCACTCACCGCTTCCTGTGCCAGACCTCAGAGACTAACTTCTGGTAACTCTTGCACAGGGCTGGCTTCTTGTCCGTGCGTACCAAGCCTCCACACTCCAAGAAGAACTGGGTCAGCGGAGGGCTAGGGGCCGGGGGGTAAGTGGGGTCAGGAGAGAAAAGAAGGGAAGCATGGCCTCGCTTCCAAAGAGCCAGGGGGAGAAGCAACAGTCATCTGTGTGGGGGGCGGACTGCAGCCCCCTGGAGCCAGAAATGCCCGAGGATGGCTACAAGGGATCCCACATGTTATAGGAAGGATTGTGACACCCCCCAGATGTATGTACTGGAGCCCTAACCCCCATACCTCAGAATGTGGTGACCTCTGGACACAGGGTCATTAAAGAGGGGATTAAGTTAAAATGAGGTCATCCAGGTGGGCCCTAACCCTCTAGGACTGGGGTCCTTACAAGGAGAGGAAACGTGGACGCCCACATGCAGAGAGGCGTGAAAACACGGGAAAAGGCCACCTGCACACCAAGCAGAGGCCTCAGAAGAAACCAGCCTGCCTGCGCCTTGATCTCGGATGGCCAGCCTCAGAACCGAGAGAGAATACGTCTCTGTTATTTAAGCCACCTGTCTGTGGTTCTTTGCTATGGCGGCCACACGTACATCCACATATGCTGGCTCCAACCAGGTGGCACATCTGTGTGCCAGGCCCAGGAGGTGCCCCGGCAGCCTCTCCTAGATGAAAATTTCCATCTTCACCTCCCAATGCCTTTGCACGGGATTGCACCATGCAACGCTTGAGAGCCCCCTTCTTCCCGCGGACCACATCCTGAACCCCTGCCCATTTTGGTCAACACTGCACGGCCCCTCTTTTCCTGCACGTGCTGTAAGGCCAGCCCACAGGGAGCTGCGACTCCATAGGCCTTTACAGTGTTTCCAATGAACAGTAAACAGCCTCAGGCAGACACGCTCTCTCCACACCTGTGCGCGTCCTTAGGGTAAACCCCAGCAGGAAGGACTGCTGGGTAAAAGGGCATGTGTGTTTTCAGGGGTTTTGAGGTGCACCCTATACGTATGTCTGTGGACAATGTGTGCAACTCAGCTTGGGGGCTGCTGCTGCTACTTCCAGGCTCCCAGGGACAGCTCCTGGTCCCCGTCACCTGGGTGAGGTCACAACCTACCAGTTGGACAGGGCCTGCAGGGCAGCGTTCATGTAGCAGGAATTCCCGAGGTTCTTCATGCCTGTGAGGCCTAGGAAAGCAACGCACACGGGGATGGGAGGTGAGTACTGCCCCACGAGTACCCCTCACAGTCACACTTGAGGTGAGCTATGGTTCTAGAGCCACCAGGACCCAACCGGAGGAAGACATGGTAGCCAGTGGTCCACCCCACAGCTCTGCCAAGTACAGTAGGTAATGTGGTTCTCGCTCACACAGCTACGGTCACCTGAGTACAAAACAGGACAGCTCTGCCCTGCACTGCACAGACGAGGGCCTGCGTGCAGAGGGGCCGGCCTGCCCAGGGTCACCCAGCCAACACTGGTTGGGGGGGGACTCGGTGAGGCAGCCAGCACCCCCATAGAAGCCACCATACTACATGGGCCATCCATGATGCCACCGCCCAGTGCCCAGGGCGCCCAGAGCTTCCTGCCCAGTGAGGCCGCCACCCCAGTCCATTCACAACCCGTTCCAGGGACCGTCACCTCGAGGTTTCAGGTCATCGTCCTCTGACTCGGACTCTCCTTCATCAGCCACGGCAATAGGCACGGCTTTCAGAGGGTGGGAGGGCAGCGGGGCATCCTGTATTCAAGACCCCATGTGAGGAACCGGGGATGGGGTGGGCTCAGAGGCCCACATGCCTCCTGAGGGGAGCGAGCCCAGCCCCCCAGCCCCCAGCCCGCAGAGTCAGCCCACCTGCACAGAGCTGACACTGCAGGCCTCACCCTGGGAACTTGTCTCTTGTTTACAATGATGAATAATAATTATTTATTTTACTTATAATAAATGTGAGAAAAATGGAAACAAAGAGTAACAACATGCAATCCAACCTTCCTGAGACAACCGCTGTTAACAGGCTACATGTATCTGTATAGACTTTTAACTGTTAATATACACAACTGCTCGAAAATAAACAGGATGCTGTATGCATTGTTTTATAGCCATTTTTGCAAAAAAAACAAAGTCACAAATGCCTCCCATGTCCGCAAATGTAGTTCATAAACACGATCGAGCACCTGTGAGAATTACATGACGGTCACTGTCTAGGTAGATACAGTGAGCTTCTGCTGACATGAGCCCCTCAGAGCCACGTGGGGATGGTGACCAGGAGCAGATGCCATCTGGGTCCCACTGACTCATGCTCCACTGATGCTGGGTCTCACTGCTCCACCCTCAACAAGTCACCCCTAACCCAAATGGACCCCGCTGCACCTGCTGACCTGCTCGGAGAACTTGGGTGAGGAGCTGGGCAGGTGGGCCGCCAGCCGCTGCTCTGGGAAGACCTCCTTCTCACAGGCATAACACCACACCCGGAACGTGGTCAGATTCACTGTCAGGTGGTGCTTCTTTGCCTAGAAGGCAAGATCCAAAACAAGGTCAAGGCTACCCAGGCCTAATAGGTGCCCCAAGCTCTCTGGCCTCAGTGCAGGCCCTGTGGGACAGAGGCCTGATGCTCAGAATCTGCTCGCTCTCCACCAGGAATGCCTAAGGCTGCCACTGGTCAGCCACGTACATGCGTTAGGTGCGCGTACCCGCACGGCTCCTGCTTCTTTGCTATGAGTATTCATTCCCATTTTATAGACAGAGCCACTGAGGCCCAAAGCAGTGGATGGCACTGAGAGGCAGCCGGAGCTGGGGTTTGAACTCTGGGCCATCTGATTGCTCCCGGCCACCAAGCTCACCTGTGCATGAACAGTGCTGTGGTCGGCGAAGGACTCTCCACAGCCAACATAGGGGCAGGAGACCTGGAGAGAGAGGAGAGGAGGGTGCCTTAGGGCTGACCAAGAGCACGGCACCAGGAAAGTGAGCCAGTGTCCCCCATCCACACTCAACAGGACGCACAAGAGACTGAGGCCCTGCCACCGCACAGGGACCCCGATGTACACCCTAAGTTTGTGTTGGGCAAGGATGACCACTGTAAAAGCTGCCCCTGCCCTCCGAGTAAGACAGGCAGGGTGCCCTGGGCTACTGCTGTCCTGTAAAAAGCCCAGGTAAGGTAGGGCCACAGCTAGACCCAGGCAAAGAGGAGGCCTAGCTACTTGGCCCAGACCCTGCCTGCCTCCACTGGTCACCAGCTTCCTGATGAGCCAGCTATGGGACTTGTGCTTTTGTTGGGTGAGCCACTTTCTACTAGGGGATCCTGAATGGGCAGAGGCAGTGGGGTCCAATGCTGACCCAGTGTCCATAGTGGGGCCCGCCCAGCCCTGATAACCCTGCCTTTGGCCTTGCCCTCTCCTATCCCAAATCTACCCATCTGCCAAGGGCCAGATCCACGTGGATCTCCACCACCACAACAGGCCCATCTCGCCACTGGAGGGAGCACTCGGGTCATTCCACCTGTGATCAGCACCACACAGGCTGGGGAGGCCTTTCAAGTCACAAAGGACGTATCACTTTCTGCACAAGGTTCTGCATCGGCCTCTTTGCGGAGACTGTGGGCTCCCAGGAGATAGGACCATGTCTCGCACTTCCTGCTGTCCCCCCGAGGGGCCCAGACAGTATCTTGCACTCCACTTTATACTGACAGGCCCAAAGGATGAGGCCAGAGTCCCCTAGGAAGGTGAGCGGGTGTAAGACTTGAACTGTGATGTCTTCGCCGCCTCAGGCCGTTCTTTTGGTTTCTACTTATGTTTATTTTAAAAGAAATTTTCAGTAATAGCCACTTTTAGTATGATTATAAGAATGGGATAAATACATACTAGTAGAAAATTTGGAAAAATACTATAAAATGACAGAGAAAAGATGGAAATTACCCATCATGTTCTGATCCATTGGTTACTCTTCATCGTAAACACATCTGTGTTGTGGCCCCTTCTGTATGGGTGGGAAACGAAGGCCCAGGCTGCTACACAAAGGTGCCAGGGCTCAGAGCCAAGATGCCTCCATCAAGGCTCACGTGCCCATGCATGCAGAGGGGATTGAGTCCAGGGTCTTCTCTGCTTTTTTTTTCTCATCACTTAGTAGCTGCCGAAGCAGCCAGCCCAGGGACTCGCTGACCTTGGAGGCCTTTTGGCTTGGGAATCCCAGCTGAGACATTCATGCTCTGCTGTCCTGTATCCCTGTGCAAGGTGTCTGGCAGTGCCAGAGGGGACGGGTGTTTCCAGCTCAGAGTTGACACCGCACTCCACACACCCAGCAGCCGCAAGGACCCCTTACCTGGAGACAGGCCCACAGGTTCGGGCCGGTAACACCACACGACTGACAGGCTCCCTGTGTGCGGAGAGGAGAGAGGACGAGAGTGACCTAATTGAGATGGTTTGCTTTTCTTCTTCTTGAGCTACCTGGTCATGTCCTTGCCCCTTCTGCGTATTTTAAAACAATGTTGTTTTCATTTTGTAGATCTCTGGATGCGCAGAGAGGTGCTGAAGACATGCTCTCTGAAATGCAGGCCTGAGACAGCTCCAAATGCTCTAGAAGTACTAAGTCTTCCAAAAGGCTGCCATGTCCCCATCCCCCTCTTCCCACCTCATTCCACTCTGTTTGCAGGTTCCCCTAGTCCTACCTCCTCTAGGGGGAGAATCCTCTCCTCTGCCTCAGTGTTTCCTCTGTGCAGACCCAGAAAGAAACCCAGTAGTTGACATGCAAATATGCAGGGCCTCGCTCCACCCCACACCAGACCCCATGGGAAGCAGAACTACTTCAAAAGAAGCCACTGGCATTTCTTGCAGAGCCCAGGTGTCCACCCAACAGAGGATCGTTCTGGAGTCCGCAGGATTAAAACAGGATACAACTTTAAGACAAGCAAAGAGAAAGCTGTCCCTATGGATTGATGTCTAAAGGGTACCAACATACGTTGTCATGTGAATAAAGCAGGTTACAAAAGTGTCTACAGGATGCTACCTTTGTGTAATAAAGGCAAAAAGGAAAACTAAGTATATTTGCATAAAGCAGCTCTGAAAAGAGACAAAAGAAACTAATGTAAGCTGTTACCTGAGGGTGGGCTTCGTCGGGGGTAGAGGGGTTGGACAGAGGGTGGGAGAGTTCTTTTTTCTTAAGATTATTATAAATTTTACCAATACAAAGTATATGCTGTACAGAAGGGAGACTTCTTGATTTACCCATATTCTCAGGCTTTCATTTTTGAATCATATGACACATCCTCCCTACTCAGACGCCCACCGCCTGGGGCCTCCCAGAGGCCCCGCAGGTCACGTGTGGGTAATGATGCCCTGGAGTCTCAGAGCCTGATCCGCTCCCGCCCAGAGAGGCTCTGTGCCCCACTCCGCAGCTAATGGCCAGAGGTAATGACAGAGCATTAGCGGCTCCTGGGCGGACAGGTCCGAATGAGAATAAATGGCTCCCAGGAAGCAGCTCCCACATAAGACGCCAGCCTTTCCATTTGCACAGGAGAAGCAGAGACTGCCCAGGGCCAGTGCTTCCGCTGCCGCAGAAACGTTTGCACCCCAGAAACGCAGAGGCTCGGAGCCTGGGCCACACCCCTGTCAAGCCTGACTCTTTACCTTAGATTTGAGCAGCAAGTCGTCTTTGCTCACTTCTCCTATGGAGTCCAGGTGGGGGCAAAGGTCCCTGGAGTCCCCCATTGTGGCCTGGGCTCACCTACAGGGAAACACAAGTTTAGCCACTGCTGCAGGGAGGCGAGTGGCACGGTGCACAACTCTGGTCTCTGAGTGGGGGAGCTACTTGACTTCTCTGAGCCCCACTCTCCCTGTCTGGGAACTGGGGTAACGGCAACACCTCCCCAGGGGGTTGCTCAGAGGGTTCACAATGGGTGTGTGTAGAACTGGTAAAATCTGAATAAGCTCTGTAGGTCGTACCCATGTCACTTTTGTGGCTGTGATACTACTACAGATGTATCAGAGACGTGCCACTGGGGGCACTGGGTGAAGGGTACTTGGGACCTCCCAGCACATTTGTGGGCAACTTCTTGTGAATTATAATTATTTCCAAAGAAAATACTTAAAAATAAGTAACTGAATAAATGCTTCTACCAACCAATGTTTTAGTAGAAATCATACCCAGTAATGTGACTGCTGATTCTGGCTCCAAAGTGTTGCCCAAAACAGTCCAAACCAACCAAAGATGTAAGTGGAGCCAGGAGTGTTTTAATAAGAGGCAGAAGTCATGTGTCTGCTGGAGGGGGGGGCGGCCCCCCAGACCCTTCCTACAAGCCACCTCCCCGCCCCAGACGGTCACTCAGCCAGGCACTGAGTGTGGCCCAGACGCCCAGCCAGAACAGGAGTTACAGGTGGGGCTTAGACGCCAGGTACCCAACCACGTGCATTCCATACATTATTTCAGCAAAAACTTTCCAGCGATCTTGGAGGCAGCTGTGATCAGCCCCGTTTTACAGACTAGGAAAGAGGTTACTTCTCGTCTCAGGCCTCAGGAGCTAAAGCTGAAACCCAAGGCCCTGCTCACGCTCCCTGTAATTCACAGGCAGTGTAAACAATGCGAAAGCCAACAGAACTTGGGGTGCATTCTCACATACCCACCACCTCGCTTCAACAATTCACAATGCACGGCCAGCCCCCCACTGCTGCAGCACACCCCACTCATGTACCTTGCTCAAAAAGGACTTGAAAAGAGAAAAAGAGCATGGCTACAATTCCATTATTTGACCTAACAAGAGAGCTCCATACTTCTGCCTCAGCCTGCACCTGAGGGCTACCCGAGTTGGGGGTGGGGGGCTGCGGGCCTACCTCTGTGCACAGCAACACCCCCAGGAAGCAGCCAGCACCCGCATTCTCCGTGGACAGCCGACAGTGATGGGCGACAGTGGGCCAGAAAGCAGGCCTCTGGCAGGGACCCTGCGGGGACAAACCAGGGTACTTCATGTTGTTCCACTGTTTCAAAACCGCTCTTAGCTCCAAGTGGTGCTGCCAGGGGACCCTTCACTAGTCACTGCTGGGCACTACCTTTGTGATCTGCAGGAGCGGAAACGTTCAGGTGTGTGCAGGAAGGCCACGGGGCCTCTCCAACTTTTGCTCCCTATGGCTGCCACCGCCCCTTAACCCTCCAGACAGAAGGCTCAGCCCCTCCCACACATACCACTGGGACCTTCAGATCATCCTCTGAACCTCCCAAGGACCCTGTACTGCTCAGAACTCCTGTCTGCCAGGTGCTGAGCAACCCCAGGCTACAAGCACCACTGGGGTCACCCACTGTCGCCCCTGTCCCTCCCATCCCCCATCCTCAGTGGGCCAGTCCCCCAGATGTGGGCAGTTCAAGGCAGAAGAGGCAGTTAGAACCCAACGGTTAAAATAGTCACGTGACAACGACCAGGTTCAAGGTCCTAAATTCCAAGCCTCCTCCCATGAAGCCAGATTTTTGGTTATTTTCATCGTTGGCACTGAGGTCAAGTGCACTGGATTGCTGCCAGTTCCACACTATTTTGAGCTGCGGTGGGTGTGTTTCCAGTGTCTTTGGTATGTGCCCCTCTCTCCAGCTACATGGTGGAGCTAGGTTGTAAGCCTGATGCCCAGTGCCACGAACAGTGTCCAGGACAAGGGGGGTAGTGATAGGACCACTCGTGAATCACACGTACAGACTGCTTCTAAGTTCTGCAACTCCAGACAGAATGTGCTGTACATAACTTCGAGTTATTCTCTGACATGACTGGCAGCCCTATAGGTGCATTTATATCACCACCGACCCGGGGAGACATGTGCTGGCCACCCTACCCGCCTACTGTCCACTCCAAGGAAGGCCCTGTCCATCCTGGCCCTTATTTGGCAGATTCTGTAATCACTCAGTCATTTATCCATTTCTTCCATTGAATGCCTGTCTCCACTCAACAATGGCAGCGCCCAGAGGGCAGGGACCTACTTGGTTCACTGCTGTGCCCTAAATATCTAAAACCACACCCAGACCACCGTAACTTCCCAGTAAATATTTGCCCAATGGACCAAAAGTGCAAAAAAGCTACAAAATGCTATTACAGGATAATTCCATTTTGGTAAATGATTTTGTTTTGTGCCCACAGAAAGGATGCTATCATTGTCGCTGAGAAGGTAAAATCAAGTGATTTTTATTAATATCTCCGTTTTTGCTTGTCTGCATTTTCTATGAGGAATTGGTGCTGCTTGTGTAACACCGTACCTAACCTAGAAAGTTACTTTTGATTATGTTTAAAGTTTCGGAAAGAAAAAGAGCATGTGTCTGGCTTTGTGGTATGTGAGGTGTCACCCTGGGACTGTCCTTGCTTGTCTCCCCTCTCCCAAGAACACTCTGGGGGGACAGAAGCTTGTCCCTTGCACTCTCTGGGCACAGAGTGGGAACAGGACATGTGAGGTCCACTTCAGAGAAGGGGTGGCAGCACCTGAGGGCCCTGGGAGCCCCGCCGAGGACGTGCCCACGGGGAGGGCTTGAGAGTACCACTTTTTACCACCTATCTCATTCCAGGGAAAATTTGCTCCTAACACCTTTGTTTCTGCCTCATTGACTTCCGTGTTGGATTAAAATTTTTTATCTTCTCCTATCTACCTGGAAAACAGAAAAAGCTATTTGTTTGGTCTTAATACAATTATAATTCACCTCTGTAGAAACTCTGGAAAACAGAGACAACAGAAAACGAAGTCATCTGTAACCCTATTATACAGAAAAAAATATGCTTAGCATTGTGGCAAGTCTTGTTCCTACGTAGAGTATATCATTTTTAAAATGAAACGAGAATATAACTTACAGTTCCGACACAGATTTTTTTGGTTTGTACTGTATGCATTTCCCATGGCACTAAGTTTCATTCAACAACTTCCTTTCCGATGGCTGAATTACACTGCACCCAATGTAAGCTGCAGCTACCTTACTTAGTTAGCCACTTTCCTACAACTGGACACAGGATTTTGTGTGCGTCTGTGTATTGTCATTATAAATAAAGCAGTGAACAATATTTTGGAATATAAATCTTTGACTACGTCTTTGACCAAAAGAAAAATTACTGGGTCGAAATGGATGCTTAGAAGACTCCAGACATACATTAGCAAACATCCCTCCGGAAAAATGGTATCTTTATCTGTGCACCAACTACAGTGTACGAGGAGCACGCACAACGTAGACAGTTTAAGGTTCGCCAACATTTTTTTAAGTTAATGGTTAAAAATCAGTTTATATCAGCAGAAAAGTAGAGTGGTGGTACCCAAAACGGTGGTGCTCACTATCCCACGAGCAGGTCGGTGACAGAAGCGCATGTGTGCATGGCTGTCGCCTTACTTTTATCTCAGCTGCCCAGCGGTTTTCGCTTTGCTTTATCTGGGTGCCCAACCAACACCGAGTGAGCATCTCCTCCGGGCAATGACTGGGGGGGATGGCAAACAAGCCAGGCGAGGGTCCCGCCCTCAGGGGGCACGCAGCCTGTATGGATGCTATCACTACTAATGGTAACCACCCTTTTCTGGCCGCCTTACCACTCATCAGTGTGTCACCTCGATTAATCTTGGAGGTGACTATAATTACAGAAGAAAAGTAGTAACAGCTAGCCCTGCGTTCAGCTCCTTGCTCTTGTCACAGGCTGTGTGTCTTTAGATAAATCACTCAATCCTCAGTGTCCTCATCCATGAAGTGGGGACGAGGGCAGCAACTAGGCTCACTGAGAGGATGGCCAAAGAACACGGAAGGATGTACCCGAACAGCAGCTGATCACATGGACTTGAAGGGTGACTCCAAGTTTGCATTTATCTGCACAGCAAGAAAACTCAAAAATGCTGAATACTATCATTTGTTTTACTGGTCATGTCTTATAGATCAGGGAATTGAGACAGGTAGGAATGTAAGACACAGGCCCCAAGGCACTCTCCATCAGCTTGTCACTCAGGGCTCTGTCACTCAGGGCTCTGCTCCCCATGACAGCAAGGCTGACCAGCCCCACCAAGAAATGTACAATGTTGACCCAGTGTGACACACAGCAGGCAACAGGTGCATGGGAGTTCTGATTCTCGGTGTGACTGTCTAAGATCCAAGCTCACCTCCTGGGACTTCTGACGTCAAAGTGAAACCAGGAAACGCAGCACGTCCTTCAATAGCTTCCCTGTGCTAAGGTCACCAGCACCTCTGCTTCCAGAGCTCGATTCCCTTTCTCAGCATGAGCTGAGCAAGTGTTTCAGATAAAAGGCACTAAAGAGCCATGACAAACTTGGACTCTGAATCAACGAGAAGGGCGTTAATGGGACAACTGACATATCTGAATATGGACTAGATATTAGGTAACAGTATTTGTTATGGACTGAACGGTGTCCCCCAAAATGTACATGCTGAAGTCCTCACATCCCAGGTCTTTCAAGAGGTAATTAAATTCCAGTGAGGTCTTCTGGGTGGACCTAATCCAGTCTGACTGGTATCCCCATAAGAGGAGGAAATTCAGACACTCAACGAGGCACCAAGGACGCACACAGAGGAAAGGCCACGTGAGGACACAGCGGGAAGGCGGCTGACTACAAGCCAAGAGAGGCCTCCGAGAAACCAGATCTGTGCACACCTCAATCTTGCACTTCTGGACTTCAGAACTGCGAGAAAATACAAGGGCTGTGCGGAAAACTCGAGCCATCAAGGCCTCTGCTTTTCGTATTACATGGCTGGATACTTTCCAGACAGTCCTTGTAAATTTCTGGTGCTTAAGACACCCAGTCTGTGACACTTCGTTATGGCTGCCCTAGCAGACTAATATGATATTTATTACAAAGTTTCTGAGGATGGGAACTGTTTTCTGGTGAGGTACTACAACGTCCCTGTTCTTAGATGACTCCTCCTGAAACATTTAGAGGTAAAAGGCCATGACATCTGCAACTTACTTTTAAATGGACCAGCAATAACAATGATGAGTATATCAATGAAGAGAGTAAACAGGACAAAAATAATCGATGAATCCAGGTGAAAGGGATTTCATTCTCTTATTCCTGTCACTTTCCTGCAAGGTTGATTTTTTCAAAACAAAAACCTTTTAACGATCCCCTTTCTGTTGTTTCAGGTGGGGGCAGGGAGGGAGTCTTTGGAAAAGGTAACTTTAACTCAACAACAGGGGCTCTGGGATCCAGCACCTACTCTGAGCCAGGCCCGATGCCCAGTGCTTCACCTGCACTCTCTCAGGTAAGGAGGACTGCGTCTCAGCTTCCAGAGGAAGCAGGGAGCCTCCGAGATGGGGGGCCGCTTGCCCAAGGCCACACAGCCAGGAAGTAGCACAGCTGGAAGTGAACCAGGTGAGTCTTCACAGCCCTTCCCCACCTTGCCTCTGTACAAATACACGAAGTGCACACAGTAGGCGCTTAGTGAAGACTGGAAGGGAAAGAACCTGCACAGCTGGGAGAACTGGATGTTGGGATTTCCTGAAAGCAGCCGGATGACGGTGCTGCTGGGAGCCAGTGAGGTGCCCGCCCCACGACCAGTGCCTACAGTGCCAGCCAGAGGGGTTATGCTTCCACCACACCCACCCCAAAGCACCTCTTCCTCCTGACCCATCAGACCCGCCTTCTCTTTTGGGCATGATGAGCAAGCAGGAGGAAAGGAGGCAGGCTGGTAGGTCTGGCAAGGAGCCCACCCACTCAAGGCCCAGGGGAGGCTTCCAAGATGCTTCAGTCTGAATAAGGACAGGCCCTTTTCCCTCCCTGGGGCCTGCACTGAGTGAGAGGGAAAGTGCCTCCCCAGGGACGCAGGCCAGCAGGCAGCGCATCCGGGCCTGGCACCAGCTGCTGAGACCAGGCCTCAGGTGCCCATTACTCATCAGTTTCCTGGAGGTTCTGGCCACATCCTCCTCACAGCCAGGAGCCAAGTTCTTAGGACAGGAAAGGTGACACTGCCAAGCCCCTCATTGACATAAGGACACCCACGTGCCCTGATCCTCACATTAGCCATCCCACACCCCAGCACCTGCACCCCTCTGCCCCCAGGAACAGGTCCCCTTTCTCTCCCTCCTGCCCTTTTCTCTCCAGTAGACTTCCAAGCGGTTCCACTTGCCCTAAATCCCAAACACATTCCTTCCTTTAATCCAGTCTTGATACGCTGAAGTCCACCATCCTTCTGATTCTCAAAGCAGAGCCCTCGGCCTCCTCCTGCCTGGACAAGTCCTGCCTCTCCAGTTCTCCCCGTTTGCCTCACCCACCTTGCCTCCCACCCTCACCCAAATGGCCCCTGCCACTGGAACTGACATTCAGAGAACACTCGTAACCCCTCTGGGGGCTGGCAACACTGAGATCTAAATCCATCTCCACCTCAGTCACTAAAAGAGGAACTGAGGCTCAGAGAGGTGGAATACCTGATTGGAGGTCACACAGCTACTGAGCAGCTTTTGATCAAAGCCAAAAGGCTGTTCCAAGGTTTGAATCTACTATTTGTCTCAGTCCACGGGAGAGAACAACAATCTCAGAGGAGGCTGTTCCAGAGAAAAGCAAAGCATTCCAGAAATGCTGCCCGGCTTCAGAATGGTCTTCCCAAAGAGGTAACCCAAACTAGTCCCCACCAGCACCTCCCCTCAGCCCATGAGCTGTAATAACTGCAGGTGCAGCAAACACTTACTGAACTCGTACTGTGCAAGGCACTGCAAAACGTGCAGCAGAGGTGGGCCTGTGACTGATCCCTGCTCCACCTCCCAGCTGTGTCAGCTGAGATGTGTACTGCCTCTTTGAAGCCCAGTCTCCTCATTCGCGAGCTGAAAAATACCTGAATCTACTTCACAGAATTGTTGGGAGAGTTCAATGAGATAATGCTTAGCCCAGTACCTGCCGTATAGTAAGCCCATAATAAGAGCCGGTTCTTTTTCAAAGGAGAGCCACTATTTATGCATTTAGTTATTTCCTAGGCTTTTGTTGATGCTCGTTTTTCAAATAAACTTAATCCTCACAGCATCCTCGGGGTGGACAGGGCAAAGGGCAGAGCGACAGTCTTCATGACAAAGGACAAAAACAAGGTCCCCCAAATGTCCAGAGAGTCAGCCGACAAGCACCCGTGGAGGGGCCCTATGTCCTCAAAACCCTGTCGAGTGGGTTCAAAACATCAGACGTACCTCTTTTCAGGGAGAAGTAGCTGGAGGTCATTACTAGTGGGGTAGTGGGCGCTGGCGCTTTAATTCACCACCGCTAATAAGCGTTATCTTTTTGTCCCTAAAGAGAAAAATACACGGCAGGGCCCAGACCCCGGGGAAATAAGTCAGCGCCCCGAGACACCACACGGATGCTCTCAACACTGGATGAGGCCCTGGCGGATATAAAAGAGATGGCGGTCCCTGTCCCGGAGAAGCAACGAGCCCTTAGGGGCTCTAAGTGGGGCGACGAGACCCCAGAGGATCCCCTGGGCGCCGGACGGTGGAGGGGAATGGGCGACGGCGGCCGAGGGGTCCCGGGCTCCGCTCACCTGGCCGCTGCGATTCGCGCACTTGGCAGGGCCAGGCCCCCGCCGGCCTGGAGCAGGGCTTGAATTGCCCCTGTCCCCAGAGGCCCGGCCCCCCGAAGCAGCCCGCGGCAGCCCGGAACTCACCTGTCGTCGCCACCGCGCGGCTGCAGCCTGTCAGTCAAAAGCGCTCTGCGATACCCGGCGCAGGGTCTTGGGGGCCCAGCCGGCCGCGCCCCACCTCTTCCCCCTCAGCCGCCCAATCGAGAGAGGCCGCCGCCGCCGATGGGGGCGTGGCTAGGTGGGCGGTTCCAGACGGGGCAGGGCTTGGGGCGGGGCCGGGGCGGGGCCGGGGCGGGCCCGGCGCTCTGACTGCACTGCTGTGCGCCGGAAGCACAGCAGGCCTCGGCGCCGCGGCTCAGCGGTGCAGCGGCCGGACTGCAGGGCGGACGGCACCATGCCGGTCACCGGGAAGACTTTCCGCCGGCGTCGGGCCGACTCGGAGTCGGAGGAAGATGAACAGGATTCAGAGGAGGTTCGGTGCGTTTGGGGCAGGGTTTCCACAGGGCAGGAAAAGAGAGGCCGGCTTGGGAACTCAACACCGGCCAGGCTCCTCGTTGATAATATTGCTCTGAGCCGGGATTGTTGTCCCCTTCCGCGGGCGAAGAAGTTGAGTGTCCTAGTGATACGGCTGCCGCCCCCAAGGACGAACGGTGGGAGACGTGTCCCCGGGATGGGCAGTGGATCTGACTCGTAGTGGATCTAGGTCAGGTTCGCCTTCTGTACCACTGTGCCCGCGGCTCAGCCGCGGGCTGGGGTGCCTTTCCAAGCTGCTTTTTGACTCTTGAGTTCCGCGAAGAGTCTCTCAGCCTGTGCATTGCCTTTTCTTCAGATTAAAACTGGAAGAGACTCGAGAGGTGCAGAACTTAAGGAAGCGGCCCAACGGGGTGAGGTGGGTACCGCGTGGGAACGTGCAGGAGGAAGAAGGGGATGACAGACACGCCCCCCGCCCGCGTCGCTGTCACAAATATCTCCTCACACATAGCCCCTTCTCTTGATACACTGTACACCTTCCACTGTCCTAAAAGGGATCTAACAGTCTTTGTAAACTTTTAACCAGGAGATTCCCGGAGCTGTGTGATTTTAAGGTTTGCTCCCGAGATGCAGAAACAGGGCAATAAACAACACCTGTAATTCTCCCATCTGGGGCTAACCAGTGTTAACATGTAATGTGCTTTCCAATCTGTATTCTTTCTCTCTTTGGTAAGGAATAGTGAATACTTTTCTTCTGTGCTATTTTCAACTCATTATGACATTGTGGATTATCTTCCCAAAAAACTTCTTAATGGCTACTAATATTCCACCAAACGTACCATAATTTAGCTAATTCCCTATTTGGGGGACCTGTAGGTCATTTTGTAAATTTTCATCAAATAAGGCTGCACTAGATATTTTTCTACATTTGTCTTTAGCTTCGTTTTCCCTGAAGGCAAAATCATAGAACTGATATTTGCAAGCCAAGATAATGCCAAATGGATTTATAGGAAAGTGTACCCCTTCACGCAGCCTCCCAGCATCTGGAGTGCTTGCTCAGCCCTGTTTTATCCTTGTAGGCTTTTCCAGCTGGCTTTGGTGCCCACCCCTCACATCTCTCCCTTGCACTTATGTGCAACCTACAAACTTCCTAAACTTTCTTCCTTATCACTAAAATGTGCCTTTCTTCCCTCCCTCTCTCCCTTCCTCCCTCTTCGATTTGGCTCAGTGCTGTGGCCCTGCTGGTCGGAGAGAAGGTACAAGAAGAGACCACCCTAGTGGTAAGTTGTGGGGTCCTGTCCGCGTAGTGGGAAGATGTGGATGCTCTTCAGTGAGTGACTGTGTCTTCCTTAAAAGGAAAATGCCAGGTAGACAGATGTTTCCTCTTGGCTGTTTGCTCTCTGCAGGATGATCCGTTTCAGATGAAGACGGGTGGTATGGTGGACATGAAGAAACTGAAGGAAAGGGGCAAAGATAAGTAAGTGCAGGACATGCTGAAATATAAATTCACCTCTAGCCCCTGCCAGGGTCTCTGAGCCCCCCCGAGAGCTGTGCCCTGCAGCAGTAGCTTCCGTGGGACATCTTCAAATACCCTTTATGCTTTGTACAGGATATGTAGCTTAAAAACGAACACAAAAATTCTTTCCAAGTTAGCTTAGGGAGATGTGGATACACTCCTTTCGTAAGGGTCCATTGTTTATAGTCTTTCAAGTCATGTGGATGTTTTATTTTTCTTTTTTAAGGAAACATAAGAACACAATTATAAAAATAATACATTCCAACAATACACAAGTAGAAAATAAAAGTAGCCGCTCATTCCCCAGAGGAATCTCCAGAGACTAAGAGTTTGCTTGCACGTTTTTGTTTTATTTGCATATCCTAGGTATTTTTTCCCAACTATGAACAGGATGTGACATTTCTCGTTGCACACTGGTTTTATTGGTGTCACGTAAAACTCAGCCGCACTGAGTTGTGACTCGGCTTCATTCTTTTCTCCTTTTAGGATCAGTGAGGAGGAAGACCTCCACCTGGGGACGTCATTTTCTGCAGAAACAAACCGAAGGGACGAAGACGCTGACATGTAGGTGTCAGTCTGTTGGGCTGCGAGCAGTTGAGGGTGGGCTCCAGCCAGATACAGTTCAAGATATTTAGTCACAGATGACATTTCTAGAATTATCCAAAGACATAAAAGTGGGCCCCTCTTGTTCCATCTCCAAGGCTTGAGAACTTGGAAAAACTCCTAAAAGTTCTTTAAAAGTGGGTTTGAGATTTAAGATTCCTTGACTGGTAATAGTTCCCCCAAACAGGGCAGAGATAAACATTGGACTACCCACTTTTTGTTTTGCCAGCAAGGCTTTTAAACAACCACCATCTACCATTATTTTTCTGTCTTCAAAGAACCTTACGTATATTAACAGCAATAGAGTGGTAGGACATGATCTCCTAGGTTGGTGCTTTCAGTTGGAAATTTTAGGTTCATGGAAAAACTCAAGTTACTTTTACTTTTCTCAGCTCTCCATGGGCTGATGAAGAAACTTCACCATAGGCCATCACCACTCCATGGGCCAGTGTTGGGGACCACTGATCTGAAAGCCACTGGGTATGAGCAGCCTGCCTCTCCCTGAGGCCCGTGAGTTTCTCATTTCAGGATGAAGTACATTGAGACAGAGCTGAAGAAGCGGAAGGGGATCGTGGAGCACGAGGAACAGAAAGTGAAGCCAAAGAACGCGGAGGACTGTCTTTACGAACTCCCAGAAAACATCCGTGTTTCCTCAGCGAAGAAGACGGAGGAGATGCTTTCGAACCAGATGCTAAGCGGCATCCCCGAGGTGGACCTGGGCATTGAGTGCGTTTCAGACCTGTGGTCTCGCCCCTCCCCTGCTCCTGGGCGGGAGCAAGAGCTCTCTGCTTTCTGGTTAAAAGTTGAAGGGACTGTTTCTTACCTCTTTCTTTGGAAACCCACAGAAACTGTATTTTCTCTGGGGGGCTGAGATGGTGGTCCCCAGGAGTTTCTCTGAAGAGTTGGTTGGAGTCATAAAAGAGGCTTAAGGGACCCTGACTGCTGAAAGCAACTGTTGACTTTTCTTTAGCCTTTGTTCACAGCTCTTCAGCTGTTCTAGTCAGGCCCTGTATTCTGTTTTATTCTGGCAGAAGCAATGTTAGGGCTTAGCCACCACCATGAGCCTCCTCTCAATTTTAGAGAATGTCTGCTCTAAAAGGAATGATTGCGGAGGGAATAACAATGGTCAGAGTCATCTTCGGGTGCAGGAGGAAGTTGGGAGACTTCAGCTTCTCACTTCTTTTCTGGCCTTTCTAGCTCCGAGCCTTTGGCGGTTGACTTTACTTACTTCTCAGGCTGTTTCCTCCCCCCACATCTCTAACAGCGGTGGGAGCTGCCTGAGAATAGGGCTGTAGGGGAGCTGGTAACTGCACCACTGGGCCCCAGGAAAGGCAATTCCCTTCTGCACTGGCGGGCTGCTAGACTCACCAGTCAGTTCCTACTGAGGACCAGAGGTGCGAGGATCTAATACACGGCACGGCTCCTCTCTCCCCATAGTGCTAAAATCAAAAATATCATTTCCACGGAGGATGCCAAGGCCCGTCTCCTGGCAGAGCAGCAGAACAAGAAGAAGGACAGTGAGACGTCCTTCGTGCCCACCAACATGGCGGTGAATTACGTGCAGCACAACCGATGTAAGCTGCTCGGGGGGTGCAGCCCTGCCCCTGCCAGGTCGAGCTCCCTGGGTTCCCATGTTTTTTCTGACACGTCCACTGGTGTCTTTCGGTCCAGTTTATCATGAGGAGCTCAATGCGCCCATCCGGAGAAACAAGGAAGAGCCCAAAGCCCGACCCTTGAGAGTGGGGGACACGGAGAAGCCGGAGCCTGAGCGTGAGTACAGTGGCTGCCTTGGGACCCATGGAGAGGGCGAACTCGGCCAGGCTGGAACCAGGGCTGGGGGCTGGCGCATCTGGGCTTTTGTCCGTGCTAGGGACTGTGGCCATGTGCCTTCCCTTTTCCAAGCCCCAGTTTCCTTACCTGTGGAAAGGGGGTGGTAATAAGACCTACCACTTGGAGTTGCTCTGGGGATTCACTGGGCTGTCAAATATAATAGAGACCCCCACAATTAGAAAATTTCAGTAAATAACAAGGACCACTATTAACGTTTTTTCTGTGTCACTTTCAGAGTTTTTAATATTCACATGTACAGGGAACTTAGCAGGGCCTCCTAGCATTCACTCAGTAGTACACCTTGCATGTCCGTCTGTGACGGTAAATGCCTATTTTCCGTTTCAATGGCCACGTCGCGTTCCATTGTACAGGCGGATGCACTGTAGCGTGACCATTCCCCTCTGGTTGGACACACAGGTTGTTTCCCACTTGTTCCTGTTTAAACAGTGTGTTGATGGTCACTCTTGATACATCAGGTCGTTAGGCTACATTCTGGTGAGCCGCCCAGTGAGCCTGTCGGTGTGGTTTGCTTTCCTGCCGGCGCCCCTCCACATGTGCTCAGCACCACCAGGTGTTCCCGGGTTTTCCTCGGCAGTGGGATGGCTCCAAGGAAGTGCTGATTTGCAGAGGCTTCTGAAACTCCAGCCTGTTATCTGTTCCTTCCTTTCTGCTAGGGAAATTACTTTCTGTCACATCTTGGTTTTGTAACCTTTAATTCTCAAAGAGCTTCATGTTATTAACACCTGGTAAGCACGGACTTCAGAGTCACCACACTTGGGTTCAACTCTCAGCCTCCTTTCCCTTGCTGAGTGACCGTGGACAAGTCCCCTAACCTCTCTGAGCAAAGATGGTGACACGCCCCAGCTATGATTGCTGTGAGGGTAAAAGGAGTCACGTCTGAAAGAACTGAGCGCCACCCCTGGTAGATGGTCACACCCCCAGTGAGCACAGCCACTGCTGTTTACCTGGTCTAATGCTGATGCTAGCGAATCTTGGCGGCACTGGACTCCACCATAGTGAATATCTGTTTTCATTCACTCATAACAGGCGTTTACTGAGGCCCTACTATGTGTCTAGGGTAGGCCCTGGGGCCCCTCTGGGGAATCAGACAGGCATGGTCCTTGCCTGTGTGGCGCTGAAGCCAGTCGGTGACTTCTAGCATGGCAAACAGCTATTCTTTGCCTTCACAGGGTCCCCTCCTAACCGCAAGCGTCCTGCTAATGAGAAGGCCACCGATGACTATCACTATGAGAAGTTCAAGAAGATGAACAGGCGGTACTGAGGGTAGCTAAAGGGACAAGTACAGAATGGGGTGTAAATAGCATTGCTCCTCCTGCCCCCCGTGACAAAGGACTTCCTAGCCAGAAACCTGGTCGTTCACTAGCAGACAGTTCCAAACAACAGACTCTCTTAGTCTAGCTGCTTACCTGCTGGATTTTTCAGGCACTAAATTTGTAACTTTTTGAAGCAAAACAGTGTGTAGTTTTCTTACTTGGGGGCATACTATTCTTGTGAGCATTATTAAATCTTGTTTGTAAATATGTTGACTTCCTCTTAATATTTGCCCTGGATCAGGAGGAAACAGCTGTGTGTTCAGGGTGAGATACAGCCTTTAAATTGTGCTTTGATGATTATATATGTAATAGTGTCTTCCACTTTCAAATATCCGGAATAGGATTCAGAAATGCATCCTTCGCTTCGCAGTGGATCCAGCTGAAGCAGAAGAATCTAGGGTAGGATCGAAGGGATTCTGGTATTTTCTGACTTTTACAAAGTTACCTGTCTCTTTTCAGTAAGAAAGGAAAAAATAATTTTTATCAGCACTTGAGTATTAAATATGAAATGACTCCAACCTTCTTGTTTGTATTGTGTCTCCTTACACCAACACTAGGTAATGTGGTTGGTACCCACGGGTTGGACAGCTCAAATGCAAAACTGAATTGCTGAAAGACATCTTTTCATTTAGTTCGAGAGAGGTAGACCCGCTCCAACCTGTTAGCTGTCAAGTTCAGTGCCACTTGTGCTGTCATTTTTCCTCAGGCATTCGAATAGCTCGGCATGAAGGAAAGAGCAGGTTGGTTGACTTCTGGGCTCATTTGGAGTGGGTGTTGTAGTTAAAGAAGTTTGGCTTGGAGTCAGATCTGAGCCGTGCTCAGTTTGTTATACCCTTGGACAGACCCCTTTTCCTCTGAGCCTCAGTTTTCTCATCTGTAAAATGGAGATCCTGTCTTCTTTTGCTTTCCCTCCACTAGAATGCAAGGTGAAGGCAGGAATTAGTGTACCTCATTTTTTTCTTGAATCCCAAGGATCTAGTCCATAACCCAACACCTAGACAGTCTTCAAAACTATGAATGTGTGGAAGTAGCTTTACAGTGGAGGAACCTGATAAACACAGCCTTATCCAGATGATGAAGGTCAATATCAATCAGTCAAAATCATGTTGATAGTCTCTATACCTTTGATACAATGTTATAAAAATAGCACTTTATTTCTGTATATTCCTCCCCAAAACCCATAACCCTAGTCTAACTGTGAAACAAACATCAGTCAGATTCCAAGAGTGTTCCACCCTACAAAAGATGTGACCCATACTCCCCAAACTGTCAAGGTCATCAATACCAAGGAAAGCTTGAGAAAACAGTAATAGCCAAGGGGAGCCTAAGGAGACATGACAGCTAAATATAATGTATCTTGGATGGGATCCTGAATCAAAAATAAGACATTAGGTAAAAATAAGTAAGTTTTAACAAACTTTAGTTACATCAATATGTAAGTTCATCAGTATAGGTTAATATGTAACAAATGTGACATACTAATGTAAGATGTTAATAGGGAGACAGTGCCGAGTGGGGGGGGGTATATGACACCACTCTGTACTGTCTTCTCAATTTTTATGTAAATCTAAAACTTAAAAAATCTTTTATTTTAAAAAAACCAAAAGTGGCCCCCAGCGGCTTCCGGCGCCACCTCCCGGAAGCAGCGAAGGGCTCTGCCCCTCACAAAGATGGCGGGCGCCGGCGACGGAGGGGAGGAACCGGAAGCGCGGTCTAGCGGGAGCGCGGGCCCGCGGTAGGCTCGGGGACGCGCAGGGCGGCGCGGGTCCGGGTATGAAGCTGAGCCAGGCTGTGCTGGGCCTGCTGCTGCTGGCGCCGTTGGTGGTGCAGGCGGTGGAGCCCATCAGCCTGGGACTGGCCCTGGCTGGCGTCCTCACTGGCTACATCTCCTACCCGCGCCTTTACTGCCTCTTCGCCGAGTGCTGCGGCCGGAAGAAGAGCCTCAGCCGGGAGGGTAGGACCGGGCGGGGGCTGAGGGCCAGTTCTAGGGCTGAGGCGGGGGTCGGGCCTGGAGGGCCGGAAGCCCGGACAGAGCTGAGGCCGGCAGGGCCGGGACCCAGGCCCGGAATCGGGACCCGGAACCGGAGCGCCCAGGGGTGCAGGGTGGGGCCAGGACCTCAGACAGGCTGGACTTTGGTTAGACACTGGGAGGCGAGCTGCAGGTAGGACTGCTTCACGCAGCATCTGGGGGTGTGGACGGTTGTAAACATCCTCCGAAGAGTTTTGCGCCCTGTTGGCTGGAGACTGGAAGGATGGCGCGGCCTCCCGGCGCAGACCCATGGTGGGTCAACCACAACCCTTTTCCTGCGCGGCCATGGTGCAGAGCCAGGGTGAGGGGTGCACGCTGATGGCGGAAGCACTGGAACCGAGGACCCTTTTAAGAAGCAGCCAGGCTCCGGCCTGGGCTGTAGAATGGGCGTCAGTAGCATGGGGAGGGCCCCCTAGACCCACCTGCTGTCCCTGGGCCACGTGCTTACATACCCCCGTGTTTTCCAAGGTGCCTGAAGAGCTTAGCTAGCCTTGCTGGCTTTCACGTGAGCCTGGAAGCTTGGCTGACTTTTGCCACCCCCCCTCCCTGACCGTCTTTGTTCTTCCCAGTGCTGCAGAAGGATCTAGACAGCAAGCTCTTTGGACAGCATCTTGCAAAGAAAGTCATCTTAAACGCTGTGACTGGCTTCATAAGCAACCCCAAGCCCAAGAAACCTCTCACCCTCTCCCTCCACGGGTGGACGGGCACCGGCAAAAATTTTGTCAGCAAGATCATCGCGGAGAATATTTACGAGGGTGGTCTGACCAGTGACTATGTCCACCTGTTTGTGGCCACACTGCACTTTCCACACGCCTCCAACATCACCCTGTACAAGGCAAGGGCAGAATTTTGGAATTCTCCCTGGTTGCTGCTGGGTTTGGGGTTTCCTGGTTGTGGGATGGGATTTGAGAATCTCATGTTGGAATGAGTGAGCTCTCGCTCTGAAAATGGCTGCATGTGTCAGTTCCCCTTTGAGACTGTGGAAGTTACAGAGGGTTTGAGATGCACAGTGTAGTTACTCTGCCGAAGCTTTGTGGTTTCCCACAACAGGTCAGTGCAAGACTCAACTTTAGTTAAGTGAGGTCATAGGAGTTTAGAGGTGGCCATGATCAAATCCAGCCTAAAGATCATTCAGTCTAACTCATTTTGTAGAAGCTGCATTTCTAGAGGAGCCTACGTTTGTTTAACTGAAACGCAGTTTGCAATACCACTCTGAACAGCCTGGGTTTTGGTGCCAGCACACCTGGAGTTGAGTCCTAACTCTGCCCCTACTGGTTGTGTGATCTTGGAAAAGTTGCCCAACGGCCCTGAGACTCAGGGTCTTTATCTGTAAAATGAGGGTGCTAAGAATCCAGTCAGCTCTGTCTGTCAGGTACGTGTCAAGGTCCCTGGCACATGAATGTTCAAGTAAGTGGTAACTGTTGCCCTTTTTAATCCATGTAACAAACCTGCCATGTGGGCAGGACACTCAGACATTTAGCCCTCACCTGTGTGAACACATTTTTTCCTTCTGCTTGGGGGAACAGGAGGGTTACCAAATGTCCAGGGGTTCCCAGGATGTGGGATTTGCAGTGCTAAAACTGGGCAAGTTCTAGACCAATTGTGCAAGTTGGTCATCCTAGTTAGCATTCAGTTTCCACTGCTTAATAGCTGTGTGACTTTGAGTGAGTTACTTAATCTCTCTGTGCCTCAATTTCCTCATCTGTAAAATAGAGAATGCGTAATACCTTATTGCACACATCTTTGATGGGTTTGGGGAGATCACAATAAACGTTACATGAACAGTGCTTAGAACAGGGGCTAACTTCTAGTGAGTACTCAAGATGTGTTCTCTTATTGCCTGAAAATTGGGATAACAGTGAGAAAACCTTGACTGCTGGAGCAAGTCCTTGTTTAAACAGTGAGTCACTTTGGGGACTCACACAAGTCACTTAGCTCTCCTGAGGTACCTCCTCTAAATAGCTAGTCTATACCTATAGAGCAGAATTACTGCTTAGATTAGATTACTACACATGGAACATTGTAATGGTGACCACAGTAGCCAAGCAAAGAAACAAAATCTTAAGAAGTCAAGATCTACATTGTAACTTCCAGCTTCTTCCTCAGGGAAGAAATTCTAGGAAAGCAGTATATAGTACTGTAGCTCAGATTTCTGATGAAGAGGGTTTTTTCTCCCTCCTTTGGTTGCTTAGTATTCTAAGAAGTACTTAAGTGTGTTCTTATGGAATGTTTCTGTTTAAGCCACTTTAGTTCAGAAATCTCCAGGCATTGTTCCAGAAGCTCAGGAGTGTTAGCTCACTGCACTCATGCCAGAGCGCTTGTGCTCTCAAGTTCAGTGCCTCTAAAGGAGCCTGCATTTCATACTCAACTGGCGTACATTGTCAGCATTGCCATTTGAGTGACAAAGGACCAGCAAGTCAATGCCACAGAGTCAGTGTGACTTCTCATAGCACAGGAATTACATAATCAAAGCGCCGGGCTTCAGAATCAGATGGGGTGGGATTCAGATCCCAGCCCTGCCACACAGTAATTTTATAATCTTAGCAAACTGATTAAGCTCTCTGTGCCTCAGTTTGCTCATCTGCAAAGTGGGTATGATAACATCCACTCGATGGGGTTGGTGGAGGAGAACAAAAGATCTGATGTGTGTGTCAAGTTCTCAGCGCTCCGTAAATGCACCCACTGGTAACGATAATGGTGCTCATGCTGCTTGTTTCCGTTGTACTTGCTGAGAACTTTGTATTGGCTTTTCCCCTTGCCATTCAGGATCAGTTACAGTTGTGGATTCGTGGCAACGTGAGTGCCTGTGCGAGGTCCATCTTCATATTTGATGAAATGGATAAGATGCACGCTGGCCTCATAGATGCCATCAAGCCTTTCCTAGACTATTATGACCACCTAGACGGGGTCTCCTATCAGAAAGCCATCTTCATATTTCTCAGGTAAGTTCAGGGCGGGGGCACGATTGACAAGCTCTGAGCCTAAGCCGACGGGAGAAAGAACCCAGGCCTCATTCGCTGGAATTGTTTTGCAGCAATGCTGGAGCAGAAAGGATCACAGATGTGGCTTTAGATTTCTGGAGAAGTGGGAAGCAGAGGGAAGACATCAAGCTCAGAGACATGGAGCATGCCTTGTCTGTGTCAGCCTTCAATAACAAGAATAGTAAGTGCCTGACGCCATGCCCCTAGGTGTGAAATCACCGGCATCCCCACCCCGGAGCTGGTTGGCAACACAACACAAAACGCTCAGCGCCTTCCGCAGACCTGTGAGCGGAATCGGCCTGAGACAGCCGGGGCGACCTTCTCGCGCCCCGAAGTGCGAGGAGCGCTGTGTTAAAGAGGGAGATACTGATTGCGGCGATCTGGGGAATGAGTTCCAGGTTACCTGCGGCCAATGCCTTCTCCTCTGTAGGAGGGGAGCAGGTGGCTGCGCAGGGGAGGCTGCGGTGGGTGCCTCCGAAGGAGGGCTGGCTCGTTAGGTCGCTGCCTTTCTGCACGTTGCCCCGGAACTCTCAGGTTCTGTGCTGGAGACGAGCAGCCACACGCGGTTGGGCCCTTGTTCTGTACCGGGCACTGTGTGAAACCCTCTCCCTGCCTCTTTCCTTTAATCTTCACAGTAACTCCGTGGGGTAGAGACTGTTACCATCCCCGTTTCACAGATGGGAAAACTGAGGCTCAGAGAAGGATAGCCGCTTGTCCAAGGCCACAGAGCCTGTTAGGTGCCCCTGGTCCAGAGCCCGAGCTTTTAACTTAAACTACCAGGCTCATTGCTCTCCCACTGAATTCACGTACACCTTTGACCTTGAGCCCCTGGAGGTGGAAAGCCATCACGATGGGGCCTAACCCACTGGGTAAAACCTGTGAGATGTGCAGGTTGACCTTTAGCATCCAGGTCTTTGCTCTGCTCGGGCTCATTCTTGAGATTACAAAACAAAAGGTCTCCTTCGGAGCAGACTTGCCATACCTCTGTGGGGTTACGTGAACGCTAGCGGGTATTTTATGTCACTTTGTACAACTGGAATTACTGACAAAAGACAGGATGTTTTGTAATCTGTAGTGTTCTGGCGTGCCAAAAAATACGGACACGGATGGCAGAAGCCATGGATGGCCTGAGTGCTGCCGTGCACGGTGAGACCAGGTGCCTGGAACCCACGTTATGGGGGTTACAGCGGGGTTCTGGGGGTTACAGTGGGGTTCCGGGGCAGCCGCTCACTGCCTGTGGCCCTGGGCGGATGGCTGAACTCTCACTCATGCATTCATTTAACAAATACCGAGCAACTGCAAGGTGTCTGGTCCAAAAACTGGGGACACAGCAGTGAACAGAAACCCGGAAATTCTTACCATCAGGTTTACATCCTAATGATAAATAAGTGAGATCCTCCCCTGCCCCCCACTAGGAAAAACAGTAGATGAAGAAGAAGGTTTTGGGGTGCTGCGACGAGGGCGGGCTACAGTTCTAAATGGAGTGGTCAGAGAAGGCCTACTGTAAGGGTGACACTGAGCCAACCCGAGGAGGGAGGGAGAAGCCACGTGGAAGTCAGAGGGAACAGCACGTGCAAGAGCCCTGAGGTGCAAGTGCCCAAGGTCACTGAGGCTGCGCTGAGATGAACAAGGGAGACCAGGGTTAGGTAAGAGTCCAGGCGGGGTCTGGGGGCCCTGGGGAGGCCTTGGGTTTGACTCCATACAGAGATGGGAGCTCCTGGAGGGTGCAGACAGTGACGTGAGTGGACTTGGTTTGAACAGGACCGTGCTGGCCGCTGGGTGAACTGCCAGGTGGCGGCCGGGGCAGGGGTTCTAGCCAGGAGCTGCTGCAATAGCCCAGGAGGAGATGCTGGGGGCGTGGAGCAGGCGGGTGGCAGTGGGGGTGGGGACATGGTCGGATTAGGATGCAACGTGAAGGTAGACAAAATGAGGTTTCCTGAAGGATCGTGTGTGGGAGTGAGGAACGAATCCAGGATCTGGTTTGGCAGTTGGACAGATGGCACTGCCACTTATGGGGATGGACTTTGGGGGCATCGGGTTTGTGGGGAAGGATAGGGGGATGAAGGCAGGCGTGTTCAGTGAGTGATGACATGTTGGTGACATCCAAGCAGAGATGAGGAGTTGATGGCTGGATATCCCAATGGGGTTCCGGCGAGCATCATGGGATGCTCATCGGGGGAGGGTCCTTAGATGGTTTTTGAAGCCAGGAGACTGTCTGAAGTTCCTTGGTTCTGCCAGCACCCTCTTCCTGGGTACTTGTGTGGCCGGGCCCTTACTCTGCCAAGGAGGTCACCGCCTCAGCCAGGCCTCGCCTGACCCCCTGGCTAACCAGCCTCCTACTCTCCATGCCTAACCGCTCTGTCCCCACACTCGAAGCCCCGGTCTCAAATTGTCTATTTGCTGGCTTGCTGGAGGCTCCTCAGTTGTGAACCCCATGAGGGCAGCATCGGGCCTGCCTGGCTCTATGCGTTACTCCAGGGCCCAGGGCGTGCCTGGCACAAGGTAGGCCTTCAGGAGAGGAGCTGCCCCAGTGCGGCCCAGTGGTTAGGGCTCCGCGGGTAGCTTTGTTCTTTCCCACAGCCCCTGATCCTGCCCTCTCCTGGCTCTCAGACATTACTGAGCACCAGTTGTGTGCAAAGTACTGTGGCAAAAACAAAAAAACAAAAAACAAAAGAACCCAAAGCATAACCCCCCGTCGCGATATTGTGATTTGTAATAAGGAAGAAATATTTGGTCTTCGTCCTGTTTCTGGCATGTTTCTGGCACCAAGCTCCTAAAACCCTTGAAATTTCCTGATAGGAGCTCTAAAGGTGTCCTGAAATTCCTAACAAACCCCTGTCCACCACACGTGAGTCTGTGTTACTGGAATGACTTTTGAAACGCCTGTAGGGGCGGGAGCTGGTTTCCAGGGGAACCAGCCAAGTGATTGGAGAGTTGGGACTCTAGCCCCACCCCCCTGGCCTCCGGCGGGAGAGGCGGGAGAGGACGGAGGTGGAACCAATCTGCCCCAGTAATGAAGCTCACAGTAAAAAACCTAGAGGGGTTGGGGGAGGGGCTTCCAGGTGGTGAACTTGGGGAGGTGCTGGGAGGACGCTCCACCTGGAGAGGGCAGTGGAAGCTGTCCCCCCCCCCACTCCCCTCCCTCACACACACCCCCACCTCACCCTCTGCGTCTCTCCCATCTGGCTGTGCCTGTCCCCTCCTTCTGTAATAAACTTACTTATTTACTTACATCCAGTAAGTAAAATATTTCTGACTTCTGTGAGCCACTCAAGCAAATTAATTGAACCCTGGAAGGGGGTCACTGGAACCTCTGTAGCAGGTCAGTCAAGAAACACAGGTGACAACCTGCTCTGACGATTTGCAGTTGAAATGTGGGGACTGAGCCCTCAGCCTGTGGACCCTGACGTGCCTCTGTGGCTTAACTGTAGCACACCCAGCTGGTGTCGGAGTTGGCTGGTGTGAGCAGCTCCACACACCGAAATTGGGGTCAGAGCCAGACTGGATTTAAGGGCGACGGGAGGGCAGCAGGGCGGAAGGGAAGCAGCGGAAGAACCCCTGGGCGTGACCCCGCACGTGCTGTGTCCTCGCAGAGGAGGGCGCTCGTGCTGGGTCTGGAGGCCCGGGGACCAGGAGGGGATGCGACAGGGTGGGTGCCATGCTACCCTTGTCCTGGGGAAGTCCCAGTGGAGAGCGCAGCGCTGTCCTCGTGTTCTTAGTTTCGGGTCCCCGGAATGCCTGTCCACTTTGGTCGCGTTGCAGTGGCCCTGTTGCTAATCCAGCTGCTGAAACTCAGTTTCCAAAACACAGGAGTGCGGTCCTGCTCCGGGAACTCTTCTCACCTCCCGCTTTCTCTGAAACTCGGGCCGCTGCCCTCCCCTGCTGCAGGCACAGTGGTGCTTGAGCCCACCTCTGGGTCTTAAGTCGGATCCTGAGAGGCCTCCCCTGAGCCCACAGCATAATGGAGGTGTGTGCCTTCCCGCGATCGCGTCACCTGCCCATCGCTTTCAGAGGCATCATGACTAGCAGCTGCTCCTCGGCCAGCTCAGGGGTTGCAACCTCCTGCCTCACTGGATGGGGAGCCGAGCTCCCCGAGGGCCGGAGCAGGGCTGTACCTCCAGGGCCTGGCCCGACGGGTGGGGGGTGGGTGGCAGGACGATGGGTGAACTGTACCTTTCTCTTTTTCCCAGGTGGCTTCTGGCACAGCAGCTTAATTGACCGAAATCTCATTGATTATTTTGTTCCCTTCCTCCCCCTGGAGTATAAACACCTGAAGATGTGCATCAGAGTTGAAATGCAGTCCCGAGGCTACCAAGTTGATGAGGACATTGTAAGCAAAGTAGCTGATGAGATGACATTTTTCCCCAAAGAAGAGAGAGTTTTCTCTGACAAAGGCTGCAAAACGGTGTTCACCAAGTTGGATTATTACTACGATGACTGATGGCCCAGGAGCATTGCCTGGCAATGGAAGAGGAAGAACTCAACACTCAGATCTTTCCCCATGCCTCTCCCACCTGGCCCTGGAGGGAGGAGTAAAATGAAATTTTCCTGTTTGATGTGACAGAATTTTTCCCTGGGCATTGTGTTCCTTCAGCAGAGCCTGCAAGGCGGTGACCTGACAGACGTAGCCTTCGAACAGCCCCCAGAGCCTTGGAGAAGGAAGCAGCCACTCCCAGCTCACTCGTGACGGGCCCATGATTTTTTAAAATCATGTTTTAATTTCAAGTGTTTTCTTATTCAAGGAAGGACAACTTAAATTTTACTGAAAATGTGATAACTTTATTTAAAATGGTTTTTAACAATATGAGAACCTTTTCAGACTCTTAAGTTGTTGGCTTTGTGTGTTTTTTAAAGTTCCCATTGTCACAACATACACTGTGACATCTTCACTGCAGAAAAAGGCCACGCCAAGTCCTCGGCACGTTTCCGTAGGACTGTGTTACTGGGACCCAGGCTGGAGCAGCCACCAGATCTGTCACAGGAGGACCACCGCCAGGGGCAGTGACGTGTTCAGATAAGAGGACGCGTACACAAGAGGACACACTCAGGCACGTCCCAGATGAATGGCCTTTCCAAGGGTTTTAATCTCAGTAACGTGAACATTTGTTACAAAGAGATTTTCCTTGAAAGTATTTCCAGCTTGTCACTTGCCCATCGTTCTGCTGTGCCAAGGAGGGCCCGCCTCTGCCTTCTGTTCCTGAAGGCGCCACGTGCTGGCTGGCAGGCTCTGCCCGATGGTTTTTAAAGCCTTACTCATTACTAGTTCTTGTTGTTTAATCAGAACTCCCGACACCTCCTAGGAAAGCTTAGCTGCTGCCCCCCTCCACTGCCCCCCCCATGCTGAGAAGTGTTTTTATTCATAAATGCACATCGCTCCCACTTTACAGTGAGACTGTGTAGCTTGTGAGTACATTTCGGAAGCAGGAAAAGCCCAAACCCTGGAAGCCTTATGTGCTCGAGCTGTTCACGAAGACCTGGTAGGAGCCGTCCAGGCTGGGATGATGTGAAGCCCAGCGCAGGGAGGGTCCTGGGACACCTGGCTCCTTGCCTGGCTGCACAGGGCGTCAGCATGCTGTGGTGTGGGTTCATGGCGCTCATGTCACCCAGCCATGGACTTCAAGTCCAGAGGCATAACCCTAGCTGTGGAGCTCTGCAGGAGTGAACGTAGTTTACGTTGTGCGGCACGCGTGTGCGCCTACCAGGCGGGGCCCCCTGGGCTGTGCGTGCCGAAGCAGCGTTAGCCAGCACGGACGGCCTGGCAGCCTGGCTGCTCGGGACCTCGGTGCCTCATGTCTCCCCAGCCCGTACAGGGGCCGTAAGGAAATTCTTGATGTTCTGCTGAGGCTGGCCTGTTGTCTTGCCCCCAGGAGTCACAGATTAAGGCTAGTCATTTGCAGAGGGCAGCCCCAGCACCCGGATCCCCCAGTTAGGGAACACGGGTCCCCTGACTTAACTTGGATTGTTCCATCTTTATAGATGAGGCAGGACAGGGTGAAGAAGAAAATGCATCAGGCGAGGAACCAGACCAAGACGTGAGCAGCTTCAACTGAGAAATGGGGGGAATGGGTGGGATGATGGCTGAGAGGGTTAGAACTTTCTAGAAAGTCAGGTAACTCATCCTCAGTCCTGGGGAGAGGGTTGATGTTAATTCACTGAGAGAGAAGGGGCCAGGTTGAGTTCCTATCTGGTGAACAACTAGGATTTCATTTCCAGTGCTGGGGGGAGAGACCTGGTCGTTAGGTTTCCTGGTCTGAGCTTGGCCTTGCTCAGGTTTGAGTGTCAGCAGTGAATCCCAGTTTTCCCATGCTTCAGTTTCACCAACATTAACCCTAGGAGAATATACTTGTAAAAGGTCCAGCTCTTTCTGATGGTCTTTCCATCCATGAACATACGATGGCAGTAGTGCCCACCATCTAATCCAATTTAACTTGGTATTTGTTTGGGGATAACAGCTGGTAGGGTAAATATTGATTCTGTGTGAAGCAAAGACGGTCGCCTAGCACGTCCAAGGTACAGTGAGTCCAGTGACACCTGAGGTTGTTGAAGAGCCTTTATTCTAAGCTCAAACTTTCTAGTCACCAAATGCATCAACTAAGGGAAAGATTTGCAAAGGACATCTCACATGATAAAATTTAGGCTTTATTCATATTCATCCATTAGGTCACTTCAAGCTCCTGTCTACCTCTTACATGGGGTGCAGGAGCCTGGGCCATGGTCAGCCATGGCCTCAAGTTACAAATCAGTAACAGCGGTCCAAAGGTGGCCATCATGTGTTGAGTTTATTGCATCATTGTAAACAGAAAATCTTCTCGCCTCCTGACCAGAGACACCCAAAAGGTTATAAAAGAAATGTAACTTAGCTCCAACTTGAGCAATTGTACTTAAAAATTGGGAGCCTCACCCTGGCAGTTTTAAAAGACTATCATTCTCTACACAAGGCCTTCCCATGTCCTAAAAATACTCATTCCTCCTCCTAAGGGTTCTATGGAAACCCTTATGGAAACATAAAAAGGCTGTGTGCTGCTCATTATGGCTGCAGGTACAACTACCAGAGAGACACATGATTCACAGAATCTAAATCTGATTTCCCACTGACGAGGGCAGTCGAGCCTGGCGCTGCCACAGAGGGTGTCATCATCAGGAGCAGCCACAACCTCAGACTGACCTTGTTTGATCTACAACTGATCATATATTACCACGCATTTAACAATAAAAATTTATACCATTTCTTTTAAGAGTATCTGATAAAAGAACAGGCAGTTATTCAAGTTTGTGTCCTTCCCATGTTTTAAAATTAGCAACGTCCTCTATTTTTATCCTCTAAGATTCAGACATAAAAACAGACATATCCTTGAAAACTAGCGTTCCTAGCGTACAGTGCTTCCACCTCCATGGTGACACAGTCGGTTCTGTGGAGTCAAGTGAGAAGATGACCCACGTGTAAACGGTAACAGACAAACTTCACCCTGGGGACCAAATTCAAATTCAAAACCAGTGGTCTCATTCTGATTCGGCCGGAGCAGGGATGTGGCTGGGGCATCGCCCAGGCTGCCACTCAGGACCGGAAGTGGTTGGTGCCGGGAAGGCTGGGGGTGGGACCACCTGAGGGGTCCGAGGCGGAACTCCACGACCAGCCTGAACCTCTGCTCCTGTTGTCCCGGTGTCCTGCCGTCCCGGTGTCCTGCCAAGGCTGCGGGGCCCCCCACCCCGCAGGCAGCCCCTGCTCAGGTGCAGGCCCACATCCTCCCGCCGGACACTGGCTGCTGCTAAAAGCGCCACCATTTTTACCTGAAGAGACTTCACATCAGGGCACGCAGGAAAAGCACTAGAGCAGGATGTGTTCGGCAGGTAAAACCTAAGGCTCCCAGGTTGTGGCCGGCCCCTGACATTCACGCAGAACGGCAGCATCCGGGGTGGGGGCCGAGGGATCAGAAGCCGTCTGCAGGCTCCCTCGCTCGGCTGTTTTCAAGGCACTTCCACGCGGTCCATAAGCGTGGGGGGCTGGGGAAGCAGATTTCATTTAAAAGTTCATCTTCAACTGCAACTAACAGTTGGATTGCTATCATGTTGCAAAATGACAAATGCACTTGACAGATTAGTGGCTTTTCACAAATCAACTTGAAACTTCTGTATCCCAAAAAGTCCACAGGTGCAAATGTGCAAACCCCGAGGAGGTCTTCAAAGTGCTTCCGAAAGGCGAGGCCCGGGCCTGGGTAGGAGGTCAGTGAAAATCCAGCCGGGACTGCACAGTCTTGCAGCCCTTGTCTGAGTAGATTTTCTCGTCTTTGGGGAAAAAGGTCATTTCCTCTGCCACTCTGTTGACAAGGTCCTCATCTACAGCAGACCCGCGGGCCCGCATCTCTGCCCGCACGCAACTCTTCACATGTGCATACTCCAGGGGCAGGAAGGGGATGAAGTAATCGATGAGGTTTCTGTCTATTAGTCCGCTGTGCCACAGGCCACCTGCAAAACAAGAGGCATCACTGTCACTGTCACCCGGCCAAGCTCGCTGCCTATAGGGCCAGTTTTGATCCAGACCCACATCCACTCTTCATGTCTTTACCCGAGATTCTCTTTTTTTCGGGGGGGTGGGGGGGGGTGGAGAGGGGTAGTTCCTTGGCTGGGAATCGAACCCAGGCCACAGCGTTCAGAGCGCCGAAGCCTTAGCCACTACACCACCAGGTAAGCCCTGAGATTCTCTTTGTCAAGTGTGCAACAAGCCTGATGTACGAATCCTAGCAGTTGTACACTGTGCCGACATAAGAAACGTCCAAACCTGTAGAGGTTTTTATAAAAATTTATCTGAGCTACATAGGATACATCTGGAAGCAAGATCTCAACAGACCGAGAAAAATGCTGCTGAGAATGAGTTTTGCAGTTGCTTTTAGCCATCTGGAATTAAGGAGGGAAGGGAAGAAGCTTACGTGAAAGTGGGAAAGCATGAGGCAGGGATGGAGGTGGGCAGCTACCAAGGCTGTGCTCCCCTGATGCTGATTACGGCTCTCAGGGCTCTAAGAGAGGCATTTCCTACATGCATTAACCCAACCCACAGGACTTGCTTGAGGCCCAGACAAGACTTTTGCTAAAGAAGTTACATGCCTGGGGCGTGAACGCCCACCATGATCTGCCCACTTCGGAGCTCAGGATCACATCACCCTGTGAGGTCACTGTCCATAGAACCCTTAAGAAATGCACCCCCCACCCAAAGTCTCTACTTCATCAAAGCCCAGGAGGCCAGCGGATGCTGTGGCCTCGTGAGAGGCCTGCAGCCCGAAGGCTGCTGGCGGTGGAGGGGCTCCAAAGACTCACTGTGTTTATTATTGAAGACGCCGATAGAGAGCACGTGCTCCAGATCCTTTAGCTGAATGTCTTCCCTCTTCCTTCCTGCCCGCCAAAAGTCAAGGGCCGTCTTAGTTATGAGGTCCCCGCCTGCGTTGCTGAGTTGGCCCAGGGAACAAAGATTAAAACCATGTATTCACACTTCTGTGTCTAATCAGGAAATGTGCCTGCTCTAAGGTTTGTTCTTAACCAAGGGACATTTCCTAAGTGCTATCACACAAAGAAGAAACGCTGTCTGCCCTCGAGAAGCTTGAAAATCGGCTTTTAAAGAACTTGCCACGTAATGCTAAGGGTTTCTATAACCCTCACGTGCGCGGGTCATGAAAGTGCCTGTCATCAGCAATTATTTCCTTAATTCACTTTTTCCTGCCCACTCTCCGTGCCACGTAGATACTAGCAACCCAAAAGTAAAAGGAATCAGGGAGTTACTTTTGCCAGGCTGGCACTTCTGGCAGAATGCTAGTCACCAGGAGCTCATTCTAGCTCCGGGAGAATGAAGGGCAAGTGTGTCCCTGAGAAACCACGGCCCACCCACCTGAGAAAGATGAAGATGGCCTTCCGGTACGACACGCCGTCAATCTGCTCGTAGTAGTCTAGAAACGGCTTGATTGCGTCGATGATGCCGGGGTGCAGTTTATCCATCTCGTCAAATATGAACACGGAGCTGGCACAGGCACTCACGTTACCCCGAATCCACCTCTGTAACTGGTCCTGGACCAACCATAAAAAAAGGAGTAGGATGCAGAGGCGCAGAGGATGTGCCAAGGGGAGCACAAGCTCCCTGCCCCTCGGGGTCTAACAAAGAACTCTTAGGAACTGTGCCCTGACCTCCACTCACAGATAAGCGCTTTTCCACCTTGGTCAATAAAAAGTGGGAACTCGCAGAGAGGTGCTAAAATGCAAAGAAGTTGGTGCCTAATTCAAATGATGTCTAGATAAACAGTTACCATTCATTTCACTGTTAGCCGACCCACAATTTGCATCTCAGTGTGGGCTGAAGCTCAATCTCACCAGACACACTGAGGAATAAGAAAGTGGAGCGAGACTTGCACAGTGCCCAAGACCAGTGCCACGCACAAAGGAGCCGCCCAGATGACAGTTCACAGAAGGCACTTGTTCTGTGATTTCCTGAAACAGAAACACCCAAGCAACAAGCCCTTGACTCCAGAACGTGGAGGGCTCCGCAAGCGCCAGCAAAGTGCTCCAAGGCTCTGCTAGAGGCTTACGAAAAAACTCGGCAAACAAGATTATTTTCTTCTTCAGTCTTCCCTGCCTTACAGTTTGTGTGGCAAATATCTGCTTCCACTTCCTTGTTCAGTTCCTTTTCTATTTACTTCAGTCCCCACCTCCAGTAGGAATATTAACCTTTACGGGGACTACATTCATTTAAATGAGGACCCTACTAGACAACTTAATATAAATTCAATGTGAAAAGAGTGTCTCAAAGGGAGAAATAGCCTTAAGGTTCAGGTCTTAGAGGCTTTCATTTGAAGAAAGCAAGCCATGCCCAGGACTGAGGGATGGGAGGAGCGAAGGGACAGAAGGCGACAGAGGAAAACACCCCCTCATTGACATTGCTGAATGCAGTGACAAAACTGTCCCTTGGAGTGGGGCTTAATAAGCCAAGTCCCAGTGCAGGGTTTAAGACCATGCCCCTTAACTGAGGGCTGCAATGGGAAGGCTGGGCATCCTCATTCACTGAGGCAGGGGCTACCCTGAGACCTGCAAGTTAGGAGACAGGTTCAAGTGTCTGACTTGCCACCAGGTCGCAAAGACTGTAAAGAGCAAGTCACCTCACCTCTCTTGGCTGTCTTTTGAATGGAAATAACATCATTAAATGCCACTGCATTAATTTTGCAATCGAGGGAGGAAAAAGTTGTAGGAGCGCTCTGCAAATGGCAAAGGATTATGGGTTAAGTGTGCCTTAACCTGGCGGGGGCGGGGCCATTGAAGTGCAAGGGAAAGAAGCAGAGGCCAGAGTTAGTAACAAGCGGCCGAGGCCAGTCCCGGGGACCCAGAGGGCGAGGCCAGTCCCGGGGACCCAGAGGGCAGGATAACAGGGTTCCCTTGCCTGGTACAGTTTTATCTGCTGCTCGTGAGGGAAGTGCAGAGTTGATACAAACAGGTGGACAAAGTTACTCTTCAGGCCTTTTGCGTGAAGATTTTCAGCCACAATTTGGCTCACAAAATTCTTGCCCGTGCCAGCCCAGCCATGTAAGGAAAGAGTCAGTGGTTTCTTGGGGTTTTTGTTGTTCCTGAAGCCAGTCAACGCCTTGACAATCACCTCTGTGGCCAGATGCTGCCCAAACAGCTTCTCCTCCAGTTCCAGCCTGAGGGCTGCAGGAGCCAGCCCGAAAACAGAGAGAGAAACACACATTAAACACGCACCAGAAGAGCGCACTTTCCCCAGCTGGCCAGAGAGGCACAGAGTTGAAAGTGGTCCAGCAGGGTCTCTGCCAAACCCCAGGGCTGGCACTGAGGCAGAAGTGCGTGCGGGCTAAAGTCACACGATGCCACGTCCAAGGGATGCACTAGGTGGATGTCCTCCTTAACACTCAAGTGTCTGACAAGGGAGCTAAATGTGTCCGTACATCCCGAGATTAGCCCTCTCTTGACTGAGCTGCACGCTAGTTCCCAGCCAGCAAACGGGAAGGCCAAATGTGGGCGTTCTGGGCCGACGCTGCACTTCTGAGAACTATGTAAAAGGGTCGGCACGGCGCAGAAGGGCTCGCCCGCTGCTTTCAGTTTCTTTTCACTGCAATCCCAAGAAGTCCGAACACTCAGAAAGGAATGTGGGCAGAGCCGCCCGCCCTGGAGGCACGGCTTCCAGGGCTGGAGTCCGGAGCGAGGTCCCATCCGTCCTCCCCCCGCCCCCATGCCGCACCGAGGGGCCTTCCCCTCGCGCCCTTCGCGCGCCTCCCGGCCGACCCGCCGCCGTACCCGACGCGTTGAGCGGCTGCTCCTCGCGGCAGCACTCGGCGAAGCGACAATACAGGTCCCGGTAGGACAGGTAGCCGGTGAGGGCCGACGCGGCCCCGATGGCGATGCCCACGCTGATGGGCTCGAACGCCGCCGCGGCCTGGGCCGCCAGCAGCAGCCGCAGCACCGCGCCGCCCCCGAGCCGCCCCGCCGGCAGCATCGCCCCGCTCGCAGCCCGCCGCGGCCTCTGCGCAGTGCGCGCGCGCGGGCGGCCGAGAGACAGGTTGGACTTCCGGTTCGCTTCACTTCCGCCCCGCGAACCCGCCCAGCCTCTAGGTCGGCGAGTGGGAGAGGGGGGCGTGGCCCTGCACCAGGCGCCTCGCTGTTCCGGTTTGGGTTTCTCCCGAGTTTCTCGGAGAGCCCAGGCTTTGCGCTCTCATCCCGCCCTTCCCCGGGGCTTATAATGGGCGTTTCTCAGGTGGACGCACCTGCCTGCCTTCCTGAAACAGCTGCTGAGCGCTCTGGGCGTAGGGCTGGGGCTGAGGGCGGCGAGAGGAGGAGAAGAGGGGCTGTGGAGCAGCGAAGGCTTGTGTCTAAGCTGAGAATTCGAGTTAGCCAGGCAAAGAGTGAGGAGTAGGATGTCCTAGACAGAGAACAGAATATGCACAGTGTGCGCTTGGGGGAACTGAAAGTGTTGCACCTGGTGAGAATGGCGGGGGGCAGGCAGAGACTGGGAGGGGAAGGCTTGCCAGTGCTGTATGGGGCAGGTTTCTGCACTTCGGCCCAGTAAACAGGTCCCCACATTTTCCTAAGCTTCTGGGGCCCGTCCTCCACGCTCTCAGGTTCCAGTGGCGCTTCCAAATAGCAGAGGCTGACACTGACTGGCTTGGGTTTTGGGGGGCTTCTTAGAAGAATGCAGTGTGGCCCGTGGAAATGCATAAAATGCTGAGTGGCCACGCGAGGAGGGCGGTAGGGTGAGGTGTATAGGCCTCAATGGCAGGAGCTCTGGGGCCTTCTTGCTCCACCCTCAGGTGTCTTCATTTGGGACCAAATAGCCACGGGTAGGGGTGGTGTTGTGCCTGAGTACCCCTGGAGTTTGTGCTACTCTACATACTTATAATGACACTGTGTCCCCCTAAAAGTGTGACTGTTTTCAGATTTGTCATTTGGTCGTTTATCTTAAAGTTGGCCACTGGAATAATACATGGAGGATGGTAACGGTCACAGGGCAAAGAGCCTCAACCCTCCCATCTCCCTCAAAGAGTTCTCTGGGCAACTCAGACACATCTGAACTCCAGGAGTGGATGTAACTGAACCCAACAATTAGACCCCCCTCCCCCGACTGCATAATGATGCAGACACTGCTTTGTGCCCCATTCCCCCTCATTTAAGAAAGTTTTTAATAAATTATAAAACAACTTATATATTTCAAGTTGACAAAAAAATAGGATCAGTTACAGTATCATAAGAGAAATGGCATCATTTACAGTATCGTAAGAGAAATCTAGTACTCTGAGGCCTGCAAGACATATCTAGACATCTGACTGCTGTGGAAAATGAAGACGGCTTAAATCAGGTCAGGGAGGGAGTGCGGAGCCTGTGGTTCCTCTCTCTTACTGATTGCTGTAACGCTGTCCTCCAGGCAGCTGGGGGAGTTCCGTATTTTCTTCAGACATCATTTGGCACAAAGCTCTTGTAGGAAAACTTTGGCACCGTAGATTCTGCCACTTTGCTAGCACTGATACAGATCTTGAAGACCCTTCCATTAGAACTATTAACTCCATTCAGATAAAATTTTGTTACAAATCTTACAAAGGGGAGCACTTCTGGGTATTTAGATCCGCATTCGGTTTTAAGGCTGTAAGTTCAGTTTTCATAAACTGTCCGAGCCCATGGTGGCCACCCTCTTGGGTCACTGTTGCTGGAAGAGTGGTCCCTTCACCACCCACCATCCCTGTCCCCAGGCCTGTATGTCGACTCATCCTGTTACGTTTTCTATTGCTGCTCTCTTGGAGCATTGCCTGCGATGTTTACATTGTTAATCAGGTACATTCAGAACCACCAACGTGACTCCTCATGGCCATCATAACCTAAAAGAGCAGCCAGGAGAGACCTGGAAGGGTGATTCAGCTGTAGACGGGCTCTGCCTTTGGTTTCGCGGCGGGCTGAGATTTTCAGGACCAGAGACAGCGCGCCCTGGTTCGCACCTGTTTCTCGGGGCGCTGGGGCTGTGACTGTGAGGAGAGGTATCCTCTCGCTGATGGACCCGGAGGCTGCCCAGGGCTGGGGAAACCTGCTCACGCCGAGCAAAGCACTAGAGGGTGCTGGGGAGCTGCTGGTCTGAAGGCTCAGAAAATGGGGGTTCAGATCCCGACTATCACTCACTACCTCTGTGACTTTCAGAAGGTCCCAAAAATGACAACAGAAAAAGTTCAAAAATCTAGATTATTTAAAATACCAACTGTTTACACTAAGCCCTGTTCTCTTTCAAGTTTCATAAGTGTCTATTTATACAGTGAGGCTCTCTTGTATACAGAAGGGATGCATAGTAAATGGTGTTTTCCTTTCCTTGTTATCCCTTTTTTTTTGGGGGGGGAAGGTTCCCTGGCTGGGAATCGAGCCCAGGCCGTGGCATTGAGTGCACCAAAGCCTAGCCACTATACCACCAGGGAACCCCCCCCCTTTCTTTGTTATCTTGTACACACTGATACACAGTTTATTTATATGAAATCTTCATGGGTGTGGATTCCAGTGCTGCCAACCCACTTTATTAGCAAAACACAATGGGCAAAGGAAATTTTAGTGCAGAGGTGTCCAGATCTTTTGAGGGGGCAAGAGCCCCCCCAGAGTTAGTTTAAAAAGTAGGTAGCAGGCCAGACCAATTTGGCCATGCATACCTGGCAAAGTTGAAGATGTGTGTGCCTTGTGATCTAAAAAGTCCCCTTTTCAAGCCTTTATTACCATATTTTGCCAGGTATAACACGTTCCTGTGTATAATGCGCACCCACATTTTGGGCCCAAACTTTCGGGGGAAAATATCTTTTTAACTTTTTTTTTTAACTTTTTTAACTATTTTAACTTTTTTTTAAAATTTTCTTTTCAGTTTTTTTTTTTGTTTTTGTTTTCTTTGTTTGTTTGTTTGTTTTGGTATGTGGGTAGTTCCCTGGCTGGGAATCGAACCCAGGCCGCAGCGTTGACAGCGCCGAAGCCTTAAGCCACTACACCACCAGGGAACTCCCTCATTTTAACTTTTTAATTCAAATTTTATTTGTTTATATTTAGACACTTGTTTTTCATATTATAAAGAAATTTTAGCATATATTTTTAACATTATGGTACAAGAAATTTTATGTATAAAATTTTTTATATTCAAAAACCAATTATCATATTCCAGGGCATTATTTTGCATACAGATATCATTATTGATTTCTAGAGTTACACTTTTAACTCATAAGCATAAATAAAAGAATTACAAACATTAATATAGATATGGAATTAGTACTACCCAACTATAATGTGTATCCTTATTTTTCCCTCACAAATTTGGGCAAAAAAGTGCATGATACACGGCAAAATATGGTACCTTGTGTCACATGGAGAAAATGAAAGCATTTTCACAGGGGTTAGTGCAGGGGCTGTTGGACAAGGTGAGTGGCCCAGGGCTCTGGCTGACCCATCCTCTCCCATCCCATCTTCCCACCTGTAGCCCTTTCCTGGTAAGGAGGGTGCCAAGCCCACCCTAGGGCGACCCACACTCCTGGAGTTAAACCCAATTATCCACCACCAAGGGAATGGATAAATAAACCATTGTTTAGTCCTAAATGGAATATTATACAGCAAGTAAAAATGGGTGCACTTGAACTATGTGGGTCAATGTCTGTAAATCTCAGGAACCAGAGTTGAGTGACAAAGAAAAAGTAGCAAGAGTATTAAAGCACACCATTTATTTACATATTAAACATGCACATATGTGACACATTGTTGTTGATGGATTCATTCATGTGTAGTTGAAGGAAAGAAGAAAACAAAACTTGACGAGGCATTGATCCACTCCAACTCTGGTATGGAGGTTACTTTTGGAGAGGGACCCCAAAGGCCTGGGGTGTGGAGCTTTAGTTTCATTAAAGATACAGAGAGTGGAAGGAAATACAGCAAAATGTAACATCTATTAAATATGGGGTGTTATGTTATTTCCTTTGACAAAGTAGTTTATAATTAAATAAAAGCGTCAAGGCGGCCCCCAGAGAGGGAGCTGGATGACATCTAGGGGATCTGACCTCTGGCAACCTGAGAGTTTTTGTCCGTAAGAGAAACGCTGGCTGCCAGGCATTCGTGTCCCCTAATTTGTCAGCGGGACGCCGTTGTACTTCCCGCGTCGGACCACTAGATGGAGCCAGCACGCAGGGTTGGAAACGGAGAGCCAGGCTCGCCCCAGCAACTTGAAAGAAGCAGCAATTTTTGCAAGAGGGAAACAGAGGCAGAGAATTCATTTGAGACCGTGAAAGGCAGGCAGATAGAGGTAGAAAACAGCGCTCCGGGAGCAACAGGACTGCCAGTTGAAGTAGCAATACCATTTACAGGTGTTGATAAAGTGCCTATTTTCCAGTCTGAAAATTACCCCAAGATGCAGTTCTGAGGCATTAACACAGATGTCAGCAAGCGGGTTCAGGAAAACTCCAGTTCCCACGTCTGACTGGAGTCATTCCATTGAACAACCCAGAGGTATGCGCGCTCCCCAGAGGGCGCAATGAGCCACGTTTTGTCACAGGCGCCCTGGCTCGGGAGTTCAGATCCTGGCGATGGGTGGGGGTGTGACATCGTTGATTCCTCCTTTCATTCATTAGACAAGTATTTAGAGAGCAGCTTCCGTGTGCTGGCTGGCACTGGGACACAGCGATGAGCAAGACAGGCAGCGCCCCTCCCTCTGCTGGGGGACAGTCAGGCCCAGCCAGGGCAGAACAATTCTGTGGTGAGGGTTTGAGCAAAGGAGACAGGGCAGGAATAAGGTCACGTGACTCTGAGTGATGGGCCCAGTCTGTCCGCCAGAGGTGGGTTAGCCTTTCAAACGTAAGTTTCTGGGAAATTAAAAAAAAAAATTCCATTAGTCCACATGTTTCCGCCCAATGACATTTTGAAATAACATTATTGAGGCATATTTGCATACCATATTGCTCATCTTTTCATGTGTGCAATTTCATGTTTTGAAACAAATGTACCAAGTTATGCAACCATCACCCCAATATGATCCCTCCTGTACATTACACTTAGTTCATGTCCCCGCCCCAGACAACCACTAATCTCTCAGTCTTTGTAGATTTGCCTTCTCTGGGTATTTCATATCAATAGACTGTATAACGCGTGCTCTCCCGTGTCCAGCTCCTTTTCCTGAGCGTAATCTTGAAGATCAGGCATGCTGTGGCATTTACTGGTAGATACCTGTTTACTACTAAATAGTATTCCATTACGAGGGGATTTCGCATTTTGTCCATCCATTCCCCAGTGGATGGACAGTTAGGTTGTTTCTCAATTCTGTCTGGCTCATCAGAGTTTTACCTGGGACCAACGAGTGGGTGGATGGCATGACTCTGAAGCTCTTGGACGTGACATGCACAATGTGTGTGTTTTGTGTGTGTGGGTGTGTTATGGGAGGAGTCTTGTCATTTTAACAGAGTGTCAAAGGGCACTGTGACCATCCACCCAGATGCCACGAAGCACAGCTCTAAATGAAGCGACATTGGTGAAGCCAGTCTAATTTAGGGGGAGTTATTTATCGTATCAAAGAGTGTGGCCTTTGTTTGGGGACCTTGCTCAGAGGGTCTCCTGGTGGAGGCTGGAGGACAGTGGCCAACAAGGGTCAAACTGACATGACCTTGAACCTATATGCAGGCCATACCAGCCCAGCAAGGACGGGTGGGGGTTCTGAAAGTTTGCTGGTAGCGATTGTCCCTGGGGGCAGCATTAGGAGGTGGTGAGGCCGCCAGGCTGGCCCATGACATGTCTAACACACAGCCCCTACCTTAGTTGGGGACCCTGAGAGTGACTGAGTGCCGAGTTCCCAACCCCAGTCCTAATGCAGCAAGAAAGCAAGGCATCCTTCTTAGAAAATTGATACAATTTTATTTTGGGGAAAAAAATGGTTTTGAACCTACAGTAAAGAAGAAAGAACCCACCACGAACACCCCCCGTAGCCTTCTCCTGCCCTTAGGCCGCCTTCTTCTCTCTGTTCACTGACCCATTTGAAAGCACTTTGCAGGCATCATTGAACTTCACCCCTAAGCCTTCGGCAGGTGTCCGCTCAGGATGGCCCCCCGTGAAAGCACACTAGCACCATCTAACCGATTTCATTTCAGTATCGTCACGATCGTGTCATCTATTACACGGTCCAAAGTCACACTTCCCCAGTTATCTCAATAATGTCCTTTACAGTTGTTTTTCTTTGAATCCAAGATTAAAGCCAAGGATTAAGTTTTGCGTTTGGTTGTCATGGGAAACCAGACTGGGAATTGAGCCAACGTGAATGAGAAGGGCTGGTCCCTGCGAGAACTTGAACTGGCCAGGAAGGAACCTGAGGGCAGTGCTGTGCTCACAGTCCCTTGGTGAATCCTCACAGCCTGGTGGGAGCTACTGCCCACCTTTTACAGAGAGGTGCTGGGGGGTGACCTTGTGGGAGAGTTGAGCTCAGCAGAGGAGGCCTGGGAACCGGAAACACCCTGCCGGAAGTCCTCCACTTCCGGAGTGGCAGGGGCAGGATTTGAACCCACATCCGGCCCACTCTAAGCGCCAGCTTGGGTTCTGTCCTGCCATCCATGGCACTTGGAGCTGCTGCTGCTCCAGGAAGCGCCTGGGCGAGGCCCGCATCCCCAGCCGCCAGAGGCTCCCCGGAGTTGGTGAGCCAGCCGCCAGAGGCTCCCCGGAGTTGGTGAGCCCCACGCCTTTGCGATAGGTGTGGTGAGGCCAGGTCAGGGGTTCTGAGTGCAGGAGGCCCCAAGGGGAACCCAGGAGAGACCCCAGAGCCCAGAGCAAAGCACACGCGCTACTTGCCTGAGGAGGCCACGGGGGCGAAGCCAGGGCGCGGGGCTCGGGGGCGCCACACTTGGGGGGGCGCGCAGCTCTGGGGCACCCTGCGTGGGTTCTGGTTTTCCTGGGGGGCATCTCTCCTCCACCTCAGACCTCACAGAGGTTTTGAAAGGCCCTGAGCAACAAAGGGAGGGTCTGACAGAGGTGCGCGGGGTGCCTCGGGCTGCCACCCGTCACTTCGTTTGAGAGTTTTGAAAAATAAGCACCCTGAATGCGTGTGCATATTTTAAAACGTTTTTTACAAAGTCACAGAGACAGGACATGTGTGTGAAGAAAATGATAAAATACAAACAAAAATCAAAGCATCATCCCCCCACCACCCGGACATCATCGCTGTTCAAAAGTATCAGAAAAGAGAACGACCAGGGCTCCCCGGTGGTGCAGTGGCTGGGCCCCGGCGCTCTCACGGCCGCGGCCTGGGTTCGAGCCCCGCTCAGGGAAGCACCAACGAGAAAGAGAGAGAAAGGCCCCCCTGGGTCTTGCAGCAGGCACGCACACACTCGCATAGGCTTGTTTTCTGATTGAGATCGCGAGACCGCTGATGACGTCACTGGGTGACCGGACCCCGGGGTTTCCTAGAATGTTTACTGTTCTTAGGAGAGGCTGATTCAATTATCTTAATGAGATTTCATTTGGGGAACAAAACCAGCTAAACCGTTCTATGGCCTCTGTCATCAGTCAGCAGTTTCCACGTTTCCAGTTCATTCTCATCTTATCTAAAACAAGATTTTATTTAGATTTTCCCAGTGGACCCCAAATTATTCCTTCACAGCTGGCCTGTGCCCACTGGTCCTCAGCCCAGGGCCTGGCATCACGTCTGATCGTATGGCCTTGGGGCGCTAACTTAGTGGGCCCCTTTTTGTGACAGTGACCGTGGGGAGCCACTGGGCCGGGTGTCCTGTGGAAAGCCCTGCCCTTTACATTTGTCTCTTGCTCCCCCGGGGTTGTTCCTCCACCGCCTGTGCTTCCTACGAGCCTGCGCTGGCCACAGAGAAGAGGGTACACCCGGGAGAGGTGGTCCACCCTCGCCCCAGAAATGAACACTGGTACCGGCTGGGACCCTCTACTCAGTCCACAGACGGATGGCTGTCCCTCTGTGTGGACATCTGCTTTTGTTTGTACAAAAACGGCGTTGATACAACAGCTATTGTCCTGGAACTTAAAAAAAAAAGTTACTGTGTATTTTGACCATCTCTCCTGTCTTCTTGATAGTGAACCTTGGTCGATGGGACCTAAGATCACATTAGCTTTTGAGGACTAAAAGCCATTCTCCTCGGGTGTATGAACTGCTGTTCAGCCCCATGGGGGGGATTTAAATTCCCCGGACAAGATGACATGTCGCTTCCTCCGTGGACCCTCAGCCCTGCTCCCATCCCCACAACCCCTTCTCCCCCTCTCCTATTGCAGTCAGAGTGATCTTTAAAACAAACCACAAACAAACAATCTTCTGGCTGCTTCAAATCTTCCCGGTGTTCCCACAGCTCTTGGGATAAAGTTCAAACCCCTTGCCTGGCGCTGCTGCCCCGTGTTCCTCAGTGCAGGGCCTTTGCACATTCTGTTCCCTTTCCTGGAATGCTCTTCCCTAGCTGGAGCTCCCTCTGCAGCGCTAGTAGGGCTAGCTCTCTGACACACCCTTCTCTAAGTGGAGAAGACAAATCACTACAGACCGAGGGTTTCTGCCCGAGGATGCGGACAAGCCTTCTCAGTCTGTGCCCCCTTTCAGGGTTGAGAAGACCCCCCCCCCACTTAAGCTGGAAGCTCCAGAAACGGGGGTGGCAGCACTCTCCCCGTTTTACTGGCCATGTGTCCCTAGGACCCAGGACGGCGTCTGGCACAGACGTGGCACTCAGTCAAGGAATAAATGGACAAAGGAGTGAACGCTGGTACGAGTGCAAATCGCTAAAACCTTGTAGGCATTGTGAGTCAGTCTTAAAAACGTGCGTGTGCACTTTGATCCAGAAATGTCACTTATCTGAGGACACCAAAGATCTTATCTGAATGCACAAAGATGTTCATCTTGGTGTTGTTTATACCTGGAACGCTCTGGGGACAACTGAAATGTCCATCATGGGTGAAGCACAAAACCGAATTCCTGATCTTTCCCCCGAAGTCAGCGTTTCCTCCAAGGCTGCCCGTGCAGGAAGTGGCAGCCCTGTTTACTCAGCGACTCAAGTCAGTGGCTTGGGCAACGGAGCTTTATTTTATTGTTTTGAGATACAATTTACCTAAGTAAAATACACAAACCTTAAGTGCACAGCCTAACAAAGTTTTTACATTTGTAGACACCCAGATGGAGGCACGGAAATTTCTTAGCGCCCAGGAAGTGTCCCCATGTGCTGTCCCAGTCAGTACCCCTCCTCTGCCCGGATGTGACCACTATTCTGACTGCCACTGACGTTCTGTTTTCTTACTTCCTCTCACACCTGAGAGCCAGCCGGTCACTGAGGCCTGTCATTCCCTGCTCCAGATCGTTCTCAGGCCCGTCACCTCTTATCTGGGCAACAGTGCCACCCTCCTCCCTTGTCCCCTCTACTCTGGCGCCGCCGCCCCAGCAGCCAGAGACCCGGCCCGGTGCCCGCCCTGACCCCAAAGGCTCCCTCGTGCTGGGCACCACAGCTAATCATCACCACCTTGCCTTGGGTACCCCGGGCGAGGGCACCGCAGCCGGGATGAGGGAATGGAGGCATGACGGGAAGCCACTGGTCCCAGCTGCAAAGGCAGCAGGCAGGAGAGCTGGGGCGCACCTACGGGGTGTTGACTCTGACCCCGAGCTCTCAACTGCTCTACCGCTTCTCTGTGAATGAGTGGGCTAGTCCCGGGTTTTCCTTTTCAGAAATACAGCCACCCTTTGGAAAGGTCGTGTGTCCCAACAGTAACCAGTTGACTTCGGGTATGAGGTCACTTTGGAGATGAGGAAAAGGAGGAGAAGGGAGGGGGAGGAGGGAGGGGGAGGAGGGAGGGGGAGGGAGGAGGCGGGAGGAGGTCCTAGCAATGCCGGGCAGAGGGTCTCTCTGGAGTGGCAGCAGTCTTGTGCTGTGGCATCTTCCTGGGGACTGGCCTGGAGCCCCGGCTGCGAGGGGATTTTCACCTGCCCAGCTCTGAACCCCGACCTTCCGACCTTCCGAAGGTTGAGAGTCAGAGGAGGGGGCCCCCTGGCAGGGCCTGTGGTTGGAGTGAAGAAAGCGATTGCATAAACGTGGACAGCCTCACCGCAGCCCCGGTCCTGCCCCGCCTGAGTCACACTTGAGAGGGAGGGAGGAGAAAGCAAGAACCCCGAAGCCCCCGGGACTTGAAGCTGGCCAAGGCCTCCGGCGTGACACGTGGAAGTCCTCACCTGATGAGCTCAGGAGGAGGCGCCTGGGGACAGGGTAAGAGGCTGAGGCTGGCTGCAGCAGCTCCAGGCCTGGGCTGGAGAAAGCCCCAACCCACTCCCAGTGTTGGCGCCTGCGACGTGACCTGTGTCCCCGGCACGCAGCACAGTGCCTGGCACACTTAGCGCTCAGGGTCAGGGGCTGAACAGATGAATGAATGAATGAATGAATGAGCAAGCAAGGCATCTCTGCTGGGCACCCGTCTCCCACTTTAATTCCGTGACCTTCAGAAATGGCTGTTCTGGGGCCTCACACGTCCCTGGTTCCTGTGAAGACTTGCCCTGGCATTCTGGTCACAGACCCGCCACTGTCCCCGGCTCCGGGTGTGTGGCTCCGTCTGCGGTGTGTGCAGAGCTGAGTGACTGAGAGCGGGCCGCGAACGTGGCATTCAACCAGGAGGAAGAAGCATGATCTCCTCCGGGATATGTGCAGGTCAGGGCTGGAGGGGATTGCCGATAATGACACAGGAGGGTCCGGGTCTCCGGGGACGGTCACGTGAGCTACCTGGGTTCCCAGCTGCAGCTGGCGCCGGGGGGACAGCAGGGGACACAGTCAGTCCGTTCCAGGCTCCGGCTGAGCAGTCGATTACAGAGCCTGTGCTGCGTGACTGCTGTCCCGACGGGGACCGAGGTCCTGGGAGAGTCAGAGCTCCAGCTGGGCCCGGGGAGACCACCCGATGGGTCCCGGCACCCGGCTCTGAGCACCAGCCCCTTCTCTGCGGGGTCCGCGCACCCCGGGCTCTCTGCAGAGGCCCTTCCCCACACCAGCGCGCAGAGGCCCCCAGTGGCTCAGCACAGAAATGGGTCGGGTCGCCTCACCCGCTGACCCTGTCCTCTCATCTCTGAACCAGGGAGAGTGGCAAACCCACCTCCTCGGGTTGTCACAATGCGCTAATGCTTATAAAGCACTGGGCCCAGTGTCTGCCAGCACGGTGAGCCGCGGCCCTCGTTAATCTTGTTATGTAACAGTTACTGTCGTGTCCCTAAGGTTTCCCACCCAGCCCCAGCTGACGCTGCCCCACCCGAGGGCCGGCGGAGGCTGCTCTCCCCGTCAGAGCTCCGTCGTCCTGACCCCACACTGTGCCCGCTCAGCCCGGGCGCCGCCCCTCCCGGAGGCAGGGCTGGTTGGTCTCTGCTCCCCGCTGCTGCCCGGTGACGCACCCACGGTCCTGGTGGCCTCTGCTGGGCCCGTGTGGTCAGACTCACGCCCAGGGAAGGCCTGGCAGGGAACACGCTGTGAGGAGCGGGGTGCTGGCTGCAGGGGGCTCGTCTGGGTCCCTACTGTGCCCCTCCGTGCCGGGGAGGACCTGCCTCCTGGGGCAAGAGGACAGCAGGGAGGCCGTCGTGGTGGAGGAGTTGGGGCTGAGGAGGGGACGGGAAGCAGCGAGCTCACCCGCTCTCCGTGCAGGGGCCCCCCACCTTCCCGTCACTGTCTGGGTATCCCCCGTTCACGCCTGGGGAGCACCTTGGGGAGGTGGGCGGAGCTCTCCCCAGCTGATGATTTCATTGGCTGCCTGTGATCAGGTGCCCTCCGCTGACCAATCAGGTTTGCCCTGGTGGGCGGACCCAGGAAAAGGGAGAGGGGTGTCTACGTGTGTGGGGACGGGGTGGGGAGGACCCCCGTACAGGCGCTCAGGCAGGGCCAACGTTCTGGGCTCGTCCGCTGCACCCCCTGGCTTCCAACCAGCCAGTCAGGTTCCCGGGGGGCCCAGCGAAAGCACCCCGTTCTCTGTGCTTCTGTCTTCACGGGGGACCCGCACGGACATCGCAGTTCTCCCCGCGTGGTGAGGCGGCCGGCTCTTCACCGGTCTCCCCGGGCGGGCGGATCGCCGGCGGGGCGGTGGGCCTTGCACGCGCGTCCCCACCCCTGGGCTCTGCCTCCAGAACGCGACGGGCCAGCTGGAATCTCAGCTGTTGAAACAGCAAGGCCACCGGCCGTGGGAGTGTCCATTCAATGCCGGGCGAATTCCAGTCTCCCCGGGGATGTCAGGAATCCCCGCAGGCCCGTGCTCTGCCCATTGTAGAGAGGGGGAAAGCGAGGCTCCTCTCCCTTACAGAGGAGGTAGAGTCGGGTGCTCCAAGGGAGAGCGGTGCTGCCTGCTCCCCAGCCACCGGGCCCTCAGGGGCAGGTTGGCTGGCATCTCCAGGCCTCGGTTTCCCCCTTTCTCAAAGCGGGATAAGATTTCGCACAGGAGGTGGGCATAGAATATCAGTGCTTTTCAAATTGTAAAGCTCAACTCCAAGGTTGGCATCCTTCTCACAGACAGGAGGAGGCCTTTCACTGTTCCTTCAGGAATACATTGGGGTTTGCAGAGTTGACCTTGAAGTTCACCTTGCTCAAAACCAGCCCAGGGTTTGGGCACGTACCTCAAGGGCAGCTTCAGCATCTTGATTCACAGGTCACGTGGTCCTAACCGAAAGGCCTGCATTTCATCTGCAATTCTTAACACACCTGTGACCTTTGTACCCCATGTCTTAAAGAAAACACCAGAAAGAGGTTAAGTCCCAGAACAGTTTTCCTAGAGCTGCATCGTCCGATATGGCAGCCACAAGCCAGACGTGACACTCGAGCTCCTGGAGCATGGAAAGCCCAAAGCGTGACGCACCCCGAGCGTAAAACTCAGACCTGATTCTGAAGACCTAAGATGACAAAAAGTAAACTATCTCATTACTCATTGAAAAATACTGATTACGGTTTAAAATGCGACTATTTCGGATGTACTGGGTTAAATGGAATACAGTATTGTGGAAGACTGGACGATGTCCCCCAAAGACATCAGGCCCTAATCCCCAGAACGTGTGAACGGTACCCTATGTGGAAAGGGCCTCTTCCCTTGCAACTGTGACTCAGAAGGGTCTTGAGATCAGGAGGTTGTCCTGGGTCACGCAGGTAAACCCTAAACGCAGCCACCGGTACCCTGTGAGTGGGAGACAAGGGGAGATTTGACACTGACACTTAACGGCAGTGTGACCATGAGGGCAGAGACTGGAATGATGCAGCCACAAGCCAAGGAGTGCTGGCAGCCACCAGAAGCCGGAAGAGGCCAGGAACCATAGATTGTCACCTTGAGGCTATGCTGGGGACCACAGCCCTGTGACACCTTGCTTTCAGACTTGTGGCCTCCAAAACTGTGAGAGAATACATTTCTGTTGTTTTAAGTCACCATGGTCCTGGTGACTTAAATGTAACTTCTGCAGGCCCGGGAATCTGATGATTTTAGTTAATTTCACGGTTTCATTTTCTTGTTTGTTTTTTGAATCCTAGGACATTTTAAATTACGTTTGTGGCTTGCACTTGTGGTGGCATTGTGTCTCCATGGACAGCGCTCCTCTCTGACCACAGCCAAGGAAGCCATCACTCCTCTCTGGCCCCTTGTTTGTAAACAAGTTGTTGAACCAGGACCTGCAGTCCTTGGGCCTCCGCGGGTCCAGAAAGGAGTCTGTAGATTTATTTTCAAGTTGGCACTCTCCATTAACGAGCTCTTTAGCCTTTGACTGACTTATGCACAGTAAAGCCGACCCGCAGGCACATGCGTGCTGTGGCCACACAAACACGTTTAGAAACACGGGAGGCATTGTTGTAGTTTTTTGGGGCCTCTGTAACAAATCACCACAAACTGGGTGTGACTTAAAACAACAGAATGTGATTCTCTTAGGGAGGCCAGAAGTCCGAAATCCGGGTGTTGGCTGGGTTGGTTCTGAAGGGGGTCAGAAAAGGTCTCCCCAAGGTGTGTTACTTTTGCATGTAAACGATTTGGGGGCTGAAGGCAATCGAGACCCTGCAGGCTCGGGAGAAACGTTTACCGCCCCCTCAGGGACTGCAATCGGAGCCGTGCCCTATCCGTAGGGCGGTGGTTACCGGATGTCCTCGCCCATCCTTAGCTCAGGATGCCGCTTATGTGGGTTCCCGTGTGTATGTGTGTCTGTAATTACGTTCGGTCATTCCCTTGTCACTCTGTCACACGTTCATCTAATCATTAGATTGCCTGGGAGAACCTAGCAGGACAGAGGAAGATCTCCCTCCACCTCACCCCAGTCCTTCTGGGGGCTCCGAGGGGCTCTCTCGTTATGCCTCTCTTCCAGTGGCAGCTGGCAGTCCTCGGCTTGTGGCACGTCAGTCCAGTGTCGCCGCCATCTTCACGTGGCCTTCCCCTGTGTGTCTGTGTGTTGGACCCTCTCTGTCCTTCCTCTTACGAGGACACCAGTCACGGGATTCAGAGTCCACCTTAAGTCCAGGATGATTGCAGTGCAAGACCCTTAACCCAGCCACATCTGCAAAGACCCTGCGATGGTTTCTTTTCTGTGTCAGCTTGACCGGCCCCGGGGTGCTCAGAGTGGGCGTAGTTTCTGGGTGTGTCTGTGGGAGCGTCTCCGGAGGAGATGAGCCTCAATCGCAGACGCAGCTTGCAGGGGGCAGCCAGGGGCCTCCGCGGCCTCTGTGACTGCAGGAGCCGGTTCCTCGTAATAAACACGTCTCTGTGTGTCTCTTCTGTTGGTTTTGTTTCTCTGGAGAACCTTGACTAATTCAGACCCTATTTCCAATTAAGGTGACATTCACAGGTGCCGGGGGTTGGGGTTCGGACTTGGGCATATCTTCTGGGGCCCGTCACCTGGGTCTTTGGTGGAGGCTGGACTGCAGAGGGGCTCAGGGCATGGGCTCTGCCACCGTGTGTTTCTGGACTTGAACCCTCTGCTTGTGATCTCTGTGGCGGTTTTCTCTTTCCTGAGCCTCAAACGAGGTAATACTGTTGTACTTACCCCAAAAGGTTGTGGCGAGACCCCTTATTAGCTGTGTGACTGCTACGTGCCTTAACTGCTCCACACCTCAGTGGTCTCATCTGTAGAATGGGAATAATAACAGTACCTACCTCAACCCGATGCTGTGAGGGTTAAATAAGTTACTATTTCCTGGGCACAGGGTGAACATTATGTGAGTATTGTTTTTAAAAGCACCAAGAATAAAAAAGAAAGGACTGCGCGGTGCCTGGCTCAGGGGAGGCGCTCTAAGTGCCGACTGCTGTCATTGTTCGTGATTGTTTGTGTGCACGGTTGGCGTTACAGTGGACACAGATGACCAAAGGGCCGACCAGGATCCGCGGGTAGCCTTCCCTGGCTGGGGCGAGCCCGCACGCACCCCACACCGAGTCACCCTGTGCCGGAATCGGGGCCGCCTCGGGCGGTGGCGCGGGGTCCCTGTGCTCAGCTCAATGCCTTGCTGCCGCCATCCTGAATCTCCTAATGATGGCTCCGGAGCAAGGGGTTTGGCCTTTTCATTTCGCACCGGGCCCCGCAAATCATGTAACCAGACCTGCTTGGAGTCACAATTCTTCCCGTGCTTGTGGCAGCGAGGGGTCTCCAGCGAGGGGTGATGGCGTGGAAGCTGTTGTGCCTGGAAGAGGAGATTTAGGGGGGATCCGGGGTGTCCTCCAGGTTCTGAAGGGCAGTAGGGGAGAGAAGAGAGCTTGGGTGTCCTGTGCGGCCCCGGATAGCGCAGCCAGCTCGGCGGAAGGAAGGAATTTGGAACGAGAGTTGTGCAAGAGGAGAAGCGCTGGCTCGACTTGAGACCTCAGCTCTTCCTGGGGGTTCCGAGCGTGGGCTCTGGCTTGGGACAGCTCTGCTCTGCCCGGGCCTGTGACCTTACGGAAGGTCAGGCATAGCCCTGAGCCTACTTTTCCATCTAGAAGATGGACTTGATCGTGCTCTGTAGTACAGGGTGACGAAGCTAAAGGTAAAACAAGGCGGGTTTTTTCCATGAAGCATGTGAAGATGCCTGGTTGCTGGGAGGTGCCTAATACATGGCAGCAGCTGCCGCCGCCATCGCCATTGCTGTTGTTACTGTTATTGCACAGTAACCCCGGACTGGCAGGGTTCAAGTTGAGATGGGCCATCGACCTCCTGACCTTGCGCCAGAGCTAAAGGAGGAAGCACGCACTTCACTCCCTCGACAATTTCGGCATCTGACATATTGGGACACGAGTTTAAAAATCCACAGTCATAAAACACTGTCTGTGACAAGGGCCCTGAGGGGAAGGGGGAGGTCTTCTTGTGGAACAGGACATTTTGGTCCTGGAGGCTGCTGGAGCAGTGAGTGGGAAGGGTTCCCATCCTTCCCGTTATCTGAACACCCCCACCAGCTGTCCCCTGAGCCATTGCAGGCTGAACTTGATCCCAGGAATGCAAAACTCCCCTCCTGCGCCTCCGAGGAAATGGGTTCCTGATGTGGCCGAGAACCGGACGCGGGGTGACAGCGGCTTCCCCGGCAGTGTCTGGGCAGTGGTGTGTGCTGACACAGACGTTTCTCCTCTCCCCCTCCCCGCTGCGCCTCTCCTGTCAGCTGCTGTGTCCCCCGGCTGCATTCGGGACATGCTCCCTGCCTGACCACAGCTCTGGGCAGCGGGATCGGGCTCGGAGGCCAGGGTCCGAGGAGGGACAGGTGGGTTCCATCAAGGGCCGCGGTCGGTCCCAACGTGGAATGGCCACGAGGGTTTCTCTCCCCTGAGACAGGGGAGGGGGATGGGCAGCGCCGGCCCCCGAGACTCAGCAGCGCTGCAGGGTCTTCCTCTCTGCGCTGACCCGTGTTAGGCCTGTGAGCAGCGTCGTGAGCAAGACCGGCAGTGGCCCTGGCTTTTCTTTCTCTTTTGAACGTAAAACAAACCATTTTTAAAGGTGCGATTCAGTGGCGTCAAGTACATGCGTGGTTGCGCAGCCATCACCACTGTCCATTTCTAGAACTTTTTCATCTTCCCCAAAGAAAAGCCTGTGCCCCCACGCCCCCTGCACCCCCACCCTGGCAACCGCCACTCTGCTGTCTGTCTCTGTGGACTGGCCCATTCCAAACATTTCCCATGGATGGAATCAGACACTACGTGTGCAGCCCTTAGTGTCTGGCTTCTTTCACTCAACGGAATGTTCTTCAGCTTCGTCCACATTGGCACGAATCAGGGCGTCCCTCATGTCTGTGGCTGGATGATGTCCCATGTGTGGCTATGCGGTCTTTGCTGACCACTGGACATTATAGCTGAGTCAGTGAGCTATTCCTTATTCCCAGGGGAGGGCGAGCGCCCCGGGAATTTCCTGACTCAGGGAAACACGGAGAGAGTGGAAGGGACCTTACGTGACACATTGAAAGTCGCTGCCTCTGGAAGTGCTTACCACGTATGGGTTTCTCTGGGCCTGAGCCCACAGCCCCGCAGCTAGAATGGTACTGGTTCTGTGACAAGCACATTCACGTGGACCAAGCCCAGCTATGGGAACCAGGACATTACAGCCACCCACATGGGCCCCAGAACCCACATCTCTAAAATGGGTCTAATAGTCCTCTTTCCTCAGGAGGATTAAATACCCTGGCGTCTGTGATTAGCCCAGTCTCAGGTGTGAGGGCAATGCTCAGTGACCTTGTGGCCATCACCCCATCTGACTGCTGCCCTTGAGGGGGATGGCATGTCCCCAAGGCCATCTTGACTGTCTGAGGAATGGGCTTCAGGGGCCAGGGAGCCCAGGCAAGCAAAATGGCACGTAGCCCCAAATCACCCTGGTTCACTGATGGGCAGCTGCCAGTCTTATTTATCCATTTATTTTTGTTGATAAGTGTCAGCTGCTATGTTTTTAAAGAGCTGGATAAGCATTTGTGCCACCGATGTGCATATAAACTAAATTTACTGAGTGGTTACCAAAAGCGGGTGCCCCAGGGCAATGCTGCCGTTCTGTTGTTTTGGTCCAGGCCTGCCCAGCCTCATTCCACCCCGAGGCTCACAGGCCCCCTCCCTGACCCTCTGCCTGTCACTGGAGGCAACCAGGCTCCCCTGGGTGTTCCAAGAAACAGGAGGGCAGGAGTCAGGGCCCACAGCCTAACTCGGGAGCTTTGTGCTTATCTTGATCTAAACTCTTCTGGTTAAACAGAGAAAGAAAGGAAGAAAGAAAAAGGAGGACAGAAGGAAGAAAGAAAAAGGAAGGAAGGAGGGAGGGAAGGAAGGAATCTAAATCAAATTTGCTTAATTTGATTCAGTTCAATAGATTACAGCTGTGTCTGTATGTCAGGCAGAGGACCAATGCCTGTGGATCATCCGTGAACAAAACCGAAAGGCCTGCCCCAGGAAGGAAGCCAGCTGCGAGGAGGATAATAAATAGATTATAAAGTGTGCCATTCATTGAGTGGCCCGGAAGCGGGGGTGGGGACAGGCTGCAGACCTGATGAAGGTGATGGGGGGGGCCTCCTGGAGGAGGTGAGATTTGAGCAGAGACTTGAAGATGAGGGGTCCCGCCTGGTGGATTCCTGGGGGACGAGAATTCCAGGCAGAGGGATCAGCCAGAACAAAGGCCCGGAGAAAGGACAGTGCCTGACATGTTTGAGGACCAGGAAGTATGACCAGATGGGACAGCACGGACGTGAGCCATTGTCCAAACTTTGGCTTTTATTGAGTAAGAGGGGAGCCGCTGCACAGTTTGACGCAGAGGACGGATGTGATTTAACTGATGTTTTGTTTAAGCAAAAGAGGAAACTTCTAGACTCCTAGATCTGGGTGAGTCAGAGTTTGGGGCCTCATTGTCTCCTCCATCACACAGACGCCTCCACACGGGGAGGGGGGATGCCGCACACAGCTTCCGGCCAATACTGCCCCGGAGACCACTCTCGGAGCCCAGAGGGGGCTTCTCACCAGCACAACCTCCCAAGGAAGGTCTCTGATTGGCTCTGCTTAGATAAATTGTAGTACCCGGATGCCAGGAACATTGTGATTGGCTGGTCTGGGTCACATGGCCACCCCATACTAAGAGGGGGAACTCCGATTGGCTGCCCCAATTGGCAGTTAGAGTAGCGGTCCAGAAAGGAGCGGTGTGATTTGCCAGAGGAAGGTAGGAGGGGAAAGGGAGCTGGCAGACAGAAACACGGTCCTTCACTGCGTTGCTCACCCTGAAGGGAGTCCAGGGGTCCCGCCTGGTGGGCTTCTGCCCCAAGAGGGACTGCAGAGGCGCCAGAAAGAGGTCACAGATCTCGGTTTGCCTCTTCTGTAGACCACGTGGCACGTTTCGAAAACACGGCTTCCCAAAGCAGTGACGCCTCCAATGCAAATCTGACCTAAGACCTCACTCGTCCGTTCGGTGACAGCCCGAGTTTTAATCACCACGTCTCCCCGTTCCTGGCTGGAGAAAGCCCCAGCACGAGGCACTGAGGTCAGGAACCAGCGGCTGAGGCGGGGCCCCTTCCTCCCTCCACGCCGCCTCTGAAGTCACAGACAATTCAGCAGCAGAAGAGCTGGGTCTCTGGGCCTCAGGAAATGCCAAGGACGCTGAGCTGGAAGGAGCCCCATGGGGGTCTGTGCGCAGAGTCGCAGAGCTGTGCCGGGACAGCTTTTGTGGAGTTGAAAAAAAAATAAATACAAGCACGTAATCCATTTTGAAGGTAGATCCCAGTGAATTTTTACACATACGCATGTATGTGCCGGTGCAGCTGTCACCCAGGTCCAGATATAAACATCTCTGACACCCGGGAGGCCTCCGCCAGGGGCCAACCCAGGGCCTTCACTCACCCTCATTTCTGGGCAGGCACCCCCGTGTTTTCCTTGGGCCTCGAGGCCAGGCTCACGGTGAGCACCCCCACCCCCTGCCCAGTGCTCTGCATGCGCCCTCTCTCGTTTCCCTCACCCCAAAAAAGGCAGGGGGCACCGATCCCATGGTACAGGCGAAGATCGTGACTGGAGCTCAGGCAAAAGTAACGCCCCATTCTCTCCATCACCAGAAACACGAGCATTCCCACTGGCTCAGGGAGGCTTTAGGGAAGTTCTTGGCCAGAGATCAGAGGAGGGTTTGTTCTGCGGGCCAGGCCCTGGCCTAATGGGTTGATTTCAGCAGAGGATAAGGCACATTCCTACCATGAGGTCACACAGCGTCAGTCAGAAGGCTTCCCCACAAGGTCCCTTGTTTTTGGCTTCAGGTAACAGTAGGTAATACTCTGCTTTGGGCCCACGCTGGTTTTCCCATCTCCTCCTGTAGGGTGAGGCTGTGTCTTGTTTTAGAAGAGTAAGCAGGGCACAGCACGCCCCCAAGTCAAAGGAAGGAACACACCCAGGGCCCCTCTCGGGCCATCTCTGGTCCACGATTCTGGGGCTGGTACAGCCGCCAGACCCCATAACTGAGCTTTTTGACAAGAAAGACAGCCTCCTCCAGGGGTGCCCCTGAGCTGGGGACCAGAGAGGCCAGCGCCCTCTGTCCTCACATAGAAACATCTAAAGAGCAGGCTTACATGGTTCTACCCAACACACAGAGATAAAACTTGGGTCAGGACATCCAGTGCTTTCTGTGTCCCTGAGCATGACCTAGCGTTATCTCTCAGGGCTGGGACGACCCCGCCTGGTAGCCCCACGCTCCAGAATGTGGTGTGGGTTTGCAAGTGCGTCTTTTGTCCAGTTGAAGGAGGGTTTGGCACATTGCAAATGGACAAGAAGCTCTCCCTCAACCCCCACCCCCGGGGCTCTCCAACCCATTGCCCCCAACAGCAAGGGCCGGGGCTTCCAAGAGTCTCCCCCTGGCATCCCCGTGAGGTAGGAATTATTATCTCCATTTTGAGGAAGAGGAAACAGGCTCAGAGGCTGCCGGAGTAGGGCCTACTACGGGCCAGGTGCTTCATAAGTCGGCAGGATTCCCCCGGTTCAGCTGCCGTGGGGAGTGACTGACTGTCAGCTGTGTTTTACGGTTGAGGAAGTGGGTTCAGAGAGAGACCCTGCGGGCCCAGGGCCACACAGCTACCACCGAGGGCTGGCGTGGGATTCCATGCCAGCTGAGCCTGGCTCCAGAGGACGTGGCCAGTGCCCTTGCCCTCTGACCAGTCCTCCCTTGGTCTCTGCTGCTGTGGCCAGACTGACACTGCTGTCTCTCTGGGCAGGCCCGAGGTGGAGCAGGTCCTGGAGACCGATTTTTCCTCCTCCCCACCTCCCCAGGGCACCCCCTAGCAAAGCAGGCAGAATTGGCAAAACTAAGGAACGGGATCCCCGCCTTTGCCGAGGTCTCACCCCAAGCCTGGGGAAGGGGGCTGAAGGAAGTGGGGTACACAGCACAGTGAGGATTTTGAAACAAGGGCTTTAGTGAATCTCAGGGCACAAGCTGTTGATGCTTCCTATGGAAGGGCTGATGGAGCTTTCAGGAAGTTCCTACAACGACCCATCAAACCATTTGCCTGGGTGTCTGCCCAGAAAGTAAGGTGACACTAAAGAAGACGGCGGAAGTATGTGCCAGTAGCTTCCTAGGGCTGCTGTGACAAATGACCACAAATTTGGCCACTTAACATGACTCACATTTATTGTCTTACAGTCCTGGAGGCCAGAAGTTCAAAATCAACTACTGTGGGCTGAAGTCAAGGTGTCTGCAAGCTCCGTCCAGAAGCGCTTGGGGGTCTGCAGCTTCGAGAGGCCGCCTGCATCCTTTGCTCACGTCCTTGATTCACCTTCAAAGCCACCAGTAGAGTATCTTCCCTCTTCTCTGCCCTCTGCCCTCGTGACCTCTGCTCCCTCTCATTTGTCCATTAAGGACATCCTAACCTGCACAAAGGTTTTCAGTGAGATGATCTGAGCCGGACTGACGACATGTGCTGGGGAGCAAGAGCTCAACTACTCGGGAGGTTTTGCCGTCTCTTTTGTGCATTTGAAATTAAGGAGGGGACTTGGGAAGATGATAGGCAGGTGGGAGGAAGCAGGGCGGGGATTAGCTCACGGGGTGGTTAAGATTCTGCGCTCGGTACAGGGCGGTCACCGCCTGTCCCATAGGTGTGCTAAGTAGATGCACAGCAACAACGGGCAGGGCTGGCTCCAGACGAAGCTAAGCCTTTTACTAAAACGTGACGTGCATGTGACTGCCCACAACCTGCCCCGTTAGGAATGAAGGATCAGAGCACCTGGTGAGGTTACTTTCCACAGAACCTCTTATTTTCATCCACAAACTCTACCACCTCTTGGGAGGGCACTTGTGATAAAATTGGATTCGCTCAGGTCATCTAGGGCAGGGGTTCTCAGCCTTCCTGAGGCCGCGGCCCTGTAACACAGGTCCTCACGCTGTGGGGACCCCCATAACATTATTGTCGTGGCTACTTCATAACTGTCATGTTGCTCCTGTTATGAATTGTCATGTAAACATCTGATATGTGTTTTCCGATGGTCTTAGACGACCCCTGTGAAAGGGTCGTTCGACCCCCAAAGGGGTCGTGCCCCCCAGGTTGAAAACCGCTGCTCTAGGGTAATGTCCCCATCTCAAGATTTTTACCTAGTCCCATGAGCAAGGTCCCTTCTGCCGTGCACGGTGACATATTCACAGGCGCTGAGGGTTGGGGCGTGGGCATCTCTGTGCAGCCAACCACCAGAACCAGCATCCAAGTCACACCAGGGTCAGTGTGGCCGTCCAGGTGCTCAGAGAGGTGGGCATAGACCCCCAACATTGGCTGCCGGTGGGAGCCCTGCCAGGTGCCCCACTTTGCCGTACCCCCAAAAAGCAGGCAGTGCAGCACACCCCCACTTGACAGCTCAGGCACGTCGAACCCCACGGGCACAACATGGCACCCCCGCCATTCCAAAACCAGATTTAATACCTGATCTCACTGCAGTCTCAGCCTCTCCCAGAAATGTGATCTCAGTCAACCAGTGTGGAATTTTCTGGCCAAGCGCCCAAGGCGTTCTGACACGGGAGCCCTCTCCACCCACCATGTCCCCCACAACAGGGGGAGCTCATCTGCATGCTTAACCCCTTTCCCCCTCTCTCCGCTCCACGGAAAGAGGTCCCAGCCCCGACAGGACCCTGTCTTTCCTTTCCTAATTAGCTCCCTTCCCCCGCCAATAAAAACCCTCGGGGCGCCCTTCTAGTTGCTAACTTGCTGAAGAAAGCCAATTAGATCTTCACGTTGGCTCTGCTGAAAAAAAAATTTTAAACAGGAAACAGAAAGTGGTCAAGGAATTGCCAGGGGAGGAGTGGCCCTGGGCCAGAGGTGGGATCGGGGACCACCCCAGGCTCTCCGGGGTCAGAGGTGGCAGCTGCGGCCGGGGGTGTGGGCGGGGGCCGGAGCCGGGCCTCCTCGCTGCTGTCCCCGCCCCCTCCCCACTCCGGAGCCGGCTACCGCCGCGGTCACACGCCTGTCTTCCCCAGAGCTCCGGCCATCAAGATGCCTGAGCCCGTGCTGGCCCTGGGAAGTGGCCAGGTGCTCCCGGCCTTCCTGCTCTGCAGCACCCTGCTGGTCATCAAGATGTACGTGGTGGCCGTCATCACGGGCCAAGTGAGGCTGCGGAAGAAGGTACGTGCCGTCCTCGGGGACCCCTCCCCACCAAGGTGGTTTCGGGGCCAGAGTGACTGTGCCCCTCCCAGTCCTCTGGGATGGCTCCTCTGTGGCCCTCGTGTCAGCAGGACACCCGCCTTCCTGTCCTCTGCTTTAAGGGCATTTCCTCACTCACTGTGCCGCCAGGTAAGTTCTTGGCCGGTGGTGAGCTCCAGAGACTCGGGCCCTGGGGAGGGGCGAGGCAGCCCGAAGCCCGTGTGACCTGGTGGCTTCCCGGCACTGGGAGCTGATATTTGGGTGGAGTGGGAACCGTTGAAACAGGACCCAGGAGAGCATTCCGTGGAAATTCCCAGCTGGCCGGCCAAGCCACTGCGGCCTCCGGGGGCCGGGCACTGGGGATCGGCCGGGATCTGCTGGAGCTGTTAGGGAGGAATTTCCCACAACAGTCGGAGTCTCCAAGCCAAAACAACAACAAGCCGCGGAGCTCCGAGCCAGAGCTGGCGGGCGGGCGGGACGGGGTTCCAGCACTCCGCTCGCACGCACGGGCCCGGCGGCCAGTGCAGAGAAGTCGCGGAGGATTTGCGGGCCAAGCCTGCCATCCGCCCTGGTAGACACAGGGAGGCCTTGGGGGCACCTGCTGATCACCCGCCTGGGGCAATCGTTTCCGGAAACTGGCCCTTTGTCCCCCATCGCCCAGTTCAAAGGCCAGGCCAAACTGGCCCAGGCACCTCGTGTGGGGACCCAGGCTGAGCCTCGGGCTCAGGTAGACCAGGACCGAAGGCAGGGCAGCTCCCAGGTGAATGAACTCCCGAGGCACAGGCCCACTGACCAGGCCCAGGCCCAGGGCGCCCAGCAGGGACACAGGCGCCCAGCAGGGACACAGGCACCGGGCAGGGACAGCTTTGTTCACCCGGGGGGTCCTTTCAAGTTGCTGAGCCTTTAATCCCCACCACAGCCCCGGGGCAGGAAGGGGGGAGCCTTATTCACCTGGTTTTCAGGTGAGGAACCTGGGTCCTGGAAGAGGAGACAATACCTTGAAGGCCAAATAGCTGGGTTTGAACCCAGGTATCCACACCCTGCGACAGGGGCATGGGGTTCTCAACAGTGAGGTGCAGGGGCCCAGAACTTCCCTGTTAACGTGAATTCTGGGAAGAGAGGAGACAGACCTCTCTGAGTGCCTGTCTGCCTGGTCAGTGGGGAGTGGCAGCAGGACACCTGCCCTGCAGCTGCCCCCAAGGTGCTGTTTACCATCTGAGTTTTTCTCTCATTTGTTCCTGGGGAGGCAACAGGGAGGGAGTGGAGGGGCAGGTGATGGGTACAGGCGCTGGCTCTCCCTCCCACCCACTTGCCTTGGGGCCTTGGGCAAGTCTGGGAACCCTGTTTCCTCATCTGTGGCCTGGGGGTAGTCACAGTAGTGCCAGCAGTATTCAGCGCCTGGCACAGGGTAAATGCTCCATCACTGTTGGCTCTCGTCACCTGGTAGCACCTGGGTCGGTTCGGGAGCCTGCCTCCTGCCGCCTCACCTCCGCGCAGGGTGGGACTCAGCCTCTGAAGACAGGGCTCGTCCAGGCTGCACCGCAGGTGGGTCCTGGCCGGGCCAGCTGGTATTCCAGTCCCGTCCTCAGAGATGACCAACCCCCATGGACCGTGGGCTCCAAAGGCAACTGCCCGCTGAGTGCTAATGTTGCCGGAAAGTGGGGTGCCCTCGTCGGCGCGGTGTCCGGGTTCTCCGTATCTCGAGCAAAGCATTGAACGCGACACACAACGATGTAGAGGTGAAACAGTTTACTGAGAGAGGGTACACTCCTGCGAGGTGGGAGCCCGGAGGTGGGAGCGGGCTCGGCCAGGAAAGTGGCTCAGGAGCCCCGTGAACGGGCTTTGGTACTTTCATTTTCTCCAGTTGTCAGGGGTTACGCCCATCTGGTCTGGGGCCTCTTGATTGACATCTTTGATTGATGGGGGCTGTGACATCACCTTTTTATTGACCTTGTTTCCTTTCCAAACTCAGTTACTGCCTGTGAATGACTTACCTCAGGGCAGGGATTACTGAAAAAAAACGTGATGTCAGGGTGGTGATTATGAGACTCAGGGGAGGGACCCCGGGATCCCCCGGTTCTAACTGCCTTCTTCACATTCTCTTGAGACACGTGATCCCCACAAATCTCTGAGGGAAACTGAGAGGCAGGAGGTCTCATCTTCGTATCTGCTTCCTGCTGAGTGCGGTCCGTCATTGTCCCTACCTGTAGGGGATTCACGGAGCTGTCACCCTGTCTGATCTAAAAGGGGGAAGGGGTCTCGAGATCCTCCTGGGAGACTGTTGATTTCTTTAGTCAGGATGGGCTGGAAGCCTTGCCAGGTGACATTTGCATCCCAGTGGCCCCTCGATAAGGAGTACCAGACCCAGTTAATAGATTCAGAAGCATTGGCCTGAAAGGCAGGCCTCCAAGCCACCGCTGCAGCCAGAGTCTGCATCCTGCTGACTTCGGGCTTCGCTGGCCATCCAGGTGTCACCGCATATCCAGGAATGGCCTGGGGATGATACAATTAATAAGCACAGATTTACATCCACCAGGATAGTTAGCTAAAGTCTAGCAAACCCACCTAAGTAAAGTTTTATCATCATACATCACAAATTTTAGGATGACTAACCAAGGCTACAGAGGAGACATTTTGGGAATACAATTAGCAAACACAAGTTACAAGATTTTCTCTGAATGATTAGCTCAAACAGGGGCAAAGAATACCTGGGAGATACAGGCTAAAAGCCTATTGTTTAAGTTTTGGGGTAAAGCAGGAGGCAGGATGAAGACATTCCGTGATTCAAGCTCGGAGGAAACTATTGTTTAAGCTAGAGTTCAAGGAAAACTGATTGGGAGGGTGATTTAAACTTTGGACTGGGAAAAAGGTGAAACTGAGAGCTAAAGAACTAGGGAAGAGGAGTCTATGGTGAGGTGGACCCGCATCCCTGAGACCCTTTGAAGGGTGTCACAAGTCCAGGGATCGTGTGCAGGGCCATCAGAATTGTTGATCCCATGACTTGGAAGGCAAGCAGAGGAGAATTCTGGGTGTGGGGGCTCTGATCCTGACTGAGACAGGCATCAGGAATAGGCTGCATTCATCTCTGGGGTGGGGAAGGGGAAGGCCCACCACGCAGGACAGGCCAGTGCTTGAGGACAGGTGTTACCAGGGCTCATGAGGCAGAAGCTGCAGGGTTTGCCATTGGATGAACAATTTAGAAAACCTGGTTCAGGTTCGCTGGGGGTTGGTGGGGCTGGCTTGCCTGGATGCCATCAGGGCAAGTGATGGGCGTGGGCCTTCAACGACCTGAGTATGACCTTACGTCTCTGCTTACTATTGACAATTCACTGAGCGACCCTCTGCTTCTGACCCCAGGACCTTTGCATGTGCTGTTCCTAGGCACTGCTTGCTGTTGCTGTAACCCTCCCTCCATTTAGTTAATATTGATGCATCCCTTCAAGGCCCAGCTTTAAGGTCACGGCCTCAGAGAAGTCTCTGCTCCCCAGACTCCGTGAGGTCTCCTGTGAACATCCTCAGAGCCAGCCCTGTCTTCTCTTTCTTAACACTCACCATCTGGTCCTCCCTGACCCAGCAGACCGTGAGCTTTGCAAGAGCAGGGACAAGAGAGCCTTTGCCCTGGTCCATTTGCGCAGCTGTAACAAAATACCACAGACTGGGTGTCTCATAAGCAAATTTCTTTCTCACAGTTCTGAAGGAGGGGAAGTCCAAGGTCAGGGTGCTGGCTGATTCCGTCTGGTGAGGGCGCACTTCCTGGTTCATAGATCACCATCTCACTGTGTCCCCACATGTGAGCCTCTGAGGTCTCTTATGAGGGCACTAATCACATTCACAAGGGCTCCACCCTCGTGACCTAATCCCCTCCTGAGGACCCCACCTCCAAATGCCATCACATTGAGGGTTAGGTTTCAGCATTTGAATTTTCGGGGGACACAGACATTCAGTCCACAGAAGCCTTGTTCCCGGTGAGTCTCCAGCACTTGGCACGTAGGAGGAGCTCGTGGATGCTGCTGAATGTCACATACGTGACAGCACGTACCGGTCTGTCCATCTCACGAACAGTAATTGTCAGCTGATGTATTTCAGGCTTTCGCCAACCCTGAGGACGCCCTGAGACACGGAGGCCTTCAGTACTGCCGGAGTGACCCGGACGTGGACCGCTGCCTCAGGCAAGTACCGCTGGGCCCCGGCCCGGCCACGCTCTGTCCTTTTATCGGGGGCCCCCGGGGGCCTTCCTGAGCCCGCAGACTGCTCTAGTTTATCCACTGATTTGATTTCTAATGAACTGTAGAAGAGTAATGCAGGCCGAGGGCTCAGGATGACAGTTACAGGAGGATATTCAGGGGAAAGTCAGTCTCCTGCCCACCTCTGACCTTCGGGTCCCGTCCACTTCTCCTCCCCAGGGGCCAGTGCTGTTAGCAGCATTTCCCGAACTACAAACGCATGCGCCGTGCTTTGTTCTTTCCACCCCCAAAGGGGCGCCCTTTACCCGCGGGTCTCTACCCCGCCTTTTTCACATGACAGTGACAGCGACAGCGGAGGTTTCGCCTCGGCTCCTGGGGGCCTCGCTCACCGCATGGCGCTGCGGTGTTCGTGCCGAGCAGGTCCGAGACTCACCCTCCCGCCTCCCGCTGCTGGGCGCTGGGACCGCTGGGACCGTTGTCACTCGTCTCCCGTCATGAACAGAGTGTGCGAAACCTCCCTCATTTGCCTGTGTGTGCACGTGTGAGCCAAACCGCAGGGTGCAATTAAGGCCTAAGACACATTGTCAGACGGGGCGCAAATGTACACCCAGCACCCGTGTGTGTGATGCTGCCGTGGCCCGGTCACCTCAGCGTGTCCCCTTCTGGACGGACACGCTGCCAGTGCGACCGGTGAAAGTTTGCGTCACACTTGGGTTTTATTTTGCATGTCTTTATTCCGAGTGAAGGTGAACTTCTCACATAGAGCATCCCCCAGCCAACGAGAAAGCTGTTCTTACCGTATAAACGAGAACAGTGCAGACAGTTTGGGTAACAATGTAGAAGCAGGGAAAAGCACTCCCCATTCAGCCATGTTCACACTTTCCCCTGTCTCTGCCTTGTCTTCTAGGTCTAAATATTTTTCGTAAAATTAGGCATGCCTGGTCTACCCGTGGGGGGTTCTGCTTGTTTTCCCCCAGTTAACATTACTTCACGAGCATTTTCCATGGCAGTAAATATCACAGAAAAGTGATTCTTTAAAAAATGGCTGTAAAATTCAATCAGAGATGAAATCTTAATTTCCTGTCATCCGTCTCAGGGCTGGACTTTGGAGCCGTTTCCTCTCTGCTAGGTTATGCCAGTCTCAGGGCTGCGGGGGAGGCGGCACTCCTCACCCCGGGGACGCTGGGGGGTCGTCAGCCGAGCCGGAGGGAGACGTGGGTAGGTGGACAGGAGTGAGACAGTCCTCAACACAGTCCCATGCGTCACGGGCAGAAATGGGTGGGACACTGTCGTGTAAGTGATCGAGAGCATTGTATTAAAAGCAAGTCTGTTTTTTAATTTTCTTACGGTTTTTTGGCCATCAAAAATAATATACACACTTGTGGCTTTTGAAAATTTTAGAAATGTGTAAGAAGTGAAATTCTTTGCCATCTCACCTTTTTGTCCTGTAACCACAGTATATAGTCCTTCCCATGAGGTCCATCCACTGACCTATCCAGCCAACATTTAATGAGCACCTACTGTGTGTAAGACACTGCTAAGCACTAGTTGTGCTTTAGCAAACAAAAGCCTTACCCATACACGAATCCAGACTGGTGACCCGTGCCCACCCTCGCCCCTGGGTGGCTTGGCCCCTTGGGGAATGGAGAAGGACAGAGTAGTTGAGGCGGCAGGCTGCCATGACGGGGCAGCATGAACCAGCTCACCGCAGCCGCCACGAGGGTACTGGTTTCCCCAGGGTTCGGGGGTCCTGTGTAGCCGTGACTTCCATGCCAGTGAGAGACATTTCCTCCGACCCAATACAGTTTTCCCTTCTGATCAAAATGACCTGCCATCTGTAATAGTACTGACACTCCAATGGTGGAAACTTGGTTCAGTACCTTTTGAGCACCTCTTACCTAACAATCTTTTATGTCCATTTGGCAAGTATCAACTGGGGACTGACCAGGCCAGTCCTGGGCGTTCCTGGTCCCCTGGGCTCCTCCCGCTCCTGACTTCACTCAGCATCAGGGAAGCTTGAGGGTGCAGACCTCAGAACTGGCTGGAACCCCGTTCAGGAGGGGCGATGCCCTGGAAGCCAATGCTAGTTAAATATTAGACCAAGGTTTGCAGCGCTGTCAGGGTCACCCTTCTGCACAAACAGGAAAGCCCTCAGGCCCAGTTCTTGGAGGAGCTCTGTCTGCCTTGCAGATGGGCACGCGCTGGAGCCAGACCGCAGCCCCGCTCTGGGAGAAGCCAGGCGCCAGGCGTCATGGGAAACGGTGACGCCGACCTTTTCACGTGCCTATTCGCATCTCCTGGCGACGTGCGCTTGGGCCAGACTTTGAGTCTGTAGGAAACTGCAGCGAGGGGGTATCTGAGCGATGGCACCGAAGGAAGACAAATACGTGACGTGCTCGGGACTTCCTGTTTGGAGTGTGCACAGTTAATCCGAGTGAACTGGTTTGTCAGGAAATCGAGTCCCCAGATCTCAGCCCCAGAAGTCCCTTAGACGTCCTTTTGGGGAGGGTGAACTGAGTCCCTGAGAAGGAGGGGGGCTTGCCCACAGCAGAACCGCTGGCTCCTGTCCTGGCACTCCCTCCCCGCCGCACCCTAAAACATTTTTATTGGGGTTCCCTGGTGGGGCAGTGGCTAAGGCTTCGGCGCTGTCAACGCTGCGGCCTGGGTTCGATTCCCAGCCAGGGAACCCCCCACATTTATTTTTTTATATATATATATATAGTTAAAAATACAAAAAAACGTTTTTATTAATTTGGCGAAGGCATCTGAGGGCAGTGAGGAACCTGGCACAAACAGGTGGGTGAAATGAGCCTGTGGAGGACAGGCCTAGAGGGATGGTGGTGACAGTGGTGACGGAGATGGCAGCTAGCTGGGGACGCGCCTCCCCACGGCTAGGCAGCGTCCTGGGCACCCACGCGCTTGGCCGAGCCCACCGCCTTCCCAGGAGGAGCTGCGCCTGTCACCTACAGGGGAGGAAGCGGGGTCGTCGGGGCCACAGAGCTCATGACGGCCAAGCTGCCCCGGAGCCCGGGCCGCCCGACAACGTGCGGGCTCCGCTCCCAAACACTTGCCGCTGCGTGGAGGTGGCGCTGCTGTATTTCACTTCCGCCTTCAAAGCAGAGCAGGCTTCCCCTTGTGACAAGCCTGAATTCAAGGGACACCAGGCCCCGGGGGAGCTGCTGTGGCCGGCAGCTCTGTCCCTGCCCAGGACGTGGGGGGCGGCGCGGGGGTAACCAGCGCCCCGTCGCCCCTCCCCCACCCCGTGCGCTGTGCGATGCCGCTGGCGTTGCAGAGTCTGTGGGTTTGGAGGGAGAGGCCAGGCCCGGTGCGGCGGGACGCCACGCAAGTTCAGTCTAGCGGGAATTGGCCTGGGATGACTTTTACCTTTCAAAAGTGGTGGTTCCTGGAATGACACGTTTTGGCCAAACATCTGTCTTGTACGTGACTCCATCCACGTCTCTCAGTTCAGATCCTGGGGTGGGGAGGAAGGGAGGGAGTTTTCGTGTATCATCCCCAGTTTCCCCATGTCTCCCTGTCCCTGCCAGCACTTGTGGCTTCGTTGGGGGCCCCACTGCAGTTTGAGACAGACCAGAGGGAGACGGGAGGGCGGGGCCAGCCCCAGGGGCTGAGGGTTAGAGCTTTGGGGCTCTTCTCAGCTCCCAGCCACCTCTCCTCCTGCCCCAGGGGCCTCGAGTGCTCCAGGCCCCGTTGCGGGCACCAGGCGCAGCACGCACTGGGTGGTCTCTCGCGAGGACCACCTCCCCCCACTCTATGGACGTCCATCTCTCACCCTCCTTCCTCCTTCCCACCCCACGTCTCCCCAACTTCTTCCCCTCACCTGCTCATTGGGGTTTGGCCAATGACTCCCTTCACCGCTTTGTGAAAAAAGAGTCACTCAGAATACACACACACACACACACACACATGGGGACTTTAAGGGAAGATGTCTGAAGGATGGGTTTCAGATGCAATGTAATGCTTTTCCTGAAAAAAGACGTACCTGTGACAAAAGTTACTTATCTACAGGTTTCAGGAAAAGCATAACTAGTGTCTGAAACCCATTCACTCAGATGCATTCCCTGAAAGTATGTGGGTCCTAGAGCCAGTCAAACCCGAAACGTCGCCGGCGGCAAAAATGATGACACGGAAGCTGTCCTACTCGGGGTCCATTAGAAGCCAAGGCCCTTTGGAAAAGACCAGAATGCTGGGAAAAAGACAAGACAGCAGGGAAGGAGGAACCCCAAATGTGAGATAGACGGACCCCATCAAGGAGGCTGCAGGCTGAGTCTGCAGGAACCGAGCAGGGCTGCTGAGGACAGGGCACTGTGGACGTCACTCCTTCACGGGGTCACCAGGAGCCAACACAGCGGCCCATAGCACACGCGTGACAAAAACAGCCATCCAGATGGCATCGTCTTGCGGGTCACCTGTGGTAGGCAGACCGCATTCTGAGACACTGATTTCATCTAAAACCGGTTTTCCGAAGGAGGCGCCCCAAGAGCACAGGGTGGATGTTGGCATAACATAGGAAGGAGTCAGTTCAGAGGGACTTGCCGCCTCCCTCTAACTCCCGAGTCAGGGAAGGGACTGACTGGGGACTCGGAGTGGCTCCTTCCCTGTGCCTGGGATCAGGCCAGGGCCTGTCTCTCTGGCGTGGGAGGCGGCAGTCTGCCCCGGCTGGGTGAGACCTGCCCGGCTGGAGGCTCGCTTGCCCTGGGGCTGGGTCCCAACGTCGAGATGCAGGAGAAAAGGAGCAGGCAGGCTCACATCAGCTCCAGTATATGGGACAGAGACACAACTGCCATGTCCTGCACTGAACCTGGGAAAGATCCAGGCCCTGCTGGGTGTACTGGAGCGTTCGCAAACTTGGGCTTGACTTCCAGACTCCTTGCCTTGCTTCTCCGGCCCCTCCCGACTCTTGTCCCCCTTGACCCCACACCTTCCTCTGGCGTGTCACACTGCAGTCCCACGTTCAGGCCTTGAACACACTACCCTCATTCTCACCACAGGGCCTTCGCATGTGCCCAGCCCTCTCCCTGGAAAGTTCTCCCCCTTGTTCAGGCTTCACTACGAACCTCTCCTTCCCTGACCACAGCCACCCTGCAGAGGCCCCTCGGGTTTGGGCCACTCCAGCCCCCTCCCGGCCCCCTCCCGGCCCTGCCCGGCCCAATTCCTTTCTGTCAGGCCACATACCACAGCCCTTGCCTAAGTCTGTCCTCATAAAGAGAGGAAAGAGGACCCGCAGCAGGTCACCACCCGGGGGTGCTGGGCTGGGCCTGGCGCACTGGCACAGGCGTCGGTGAGATGCTTCCCAGCTGAGAGGCCCGGAGAAGGGGCTTAGTTCCAGCAGAGTCCCCGAGCCTCACACGTGTGGCCTGTCCTCAGGGGAGGTCACGGCCTGGGCACTGGGTTCCGGTGTATGTGAGTGTCCGGCGTGCCATCCAGTCACTTGCTCAGTCTCTAAAATACGGGGCTCGACCTCCCCACCCCCATAAAGGAAGCTGCCCATTAGCAGGAGTCACGGAAAATGTGAACCGACCCTTAGCTGCAGTGGCTGGGCTCTCCCGGTCATTTACTTACGGCAGGGTTATACACAGGCCGCCCCCCGCCCCCCACTCGATTATTGTCAACAAAGAAACAGGAGCAGAGAGCCTCGCCAGGGCCCCGGAATCGGTGGGCTCCCGGGAGTGAAAGCTGATGTTACCCCCGAGGGGGGGGGGCGGGTTGCTTAATGTTCAGGGGCGGGATCGAAGGCTCGTCCCCCCCGGAGGGCCTGGGGACCTGCTTGGGAGGAGGGCGGCCTTGGTGGTAAAGAGCATGGACTCAAGTCAGGCCTGCATAGACCCAGCTCTCCCTCGACCTCTCAGAGCCCCCATGTTCCCGCCTGGGGTCCAAGGCCAGAGGGAAAGATTGGGGAGACTGTGGCGGGGACTGGGTCCTGGGGAGCCCCAGGGGTCGGTAAGAAACGCCCACCATGCAGCCGTCCTAGCCTGTTACCGGCTTTGTTTCCTCTGCTGCCGGCCGGGGCAGCCGGGAGAGGCCGTCTCTCCCACTCCGGGCTGCTGCTGGTTCTGGCCATGGTCGGACTTGAGTCTGACGTCCCCGGGGTGATCCCCAGGGGCATGAGGACTTTTAGGGCAGCAGGCCCCAGCTTCTATGACATTCTTCCTCAAAGCTGATGTCCGGCTGACCGCACCGTCTTGCCTCCCCAGAGCCCACCGGAATGACATGGAGACCATCTACCCCTTCCTGTTCCTGGGCCTCGTCTACTCCTTCCTGGGGCCCAGCCCTTTCGTGGCCCGGATGCACTTCCTCGTCGTCTTCCTGGGCCGCATGCTGCACACCGTGGCCTACCTGGGGAAGCTCCAGGCGCCCACCCGCTCCCTGGCCTACACCGTGGCCCAGCTCCCCTGCGCCTCCATGGCCCTGCAGATCATCTGGGAAGCAGCCCGCCACCTGTGACCAGCAGCTGACACCTCTCCAGCCTCCTGACTGCTGGCCACAAGCCACCGGGGCTGTACTTGGGGGACTGGGCGTCTCCCTTTGAGATTTAGATAGTCCCCGGGGCCTGGTTCCTGGTAACCTGCTAAACATGGGCTCCGGACCCACCTGACCCCTTGGATTCCTGGGTGACGATTGGAACCATTTAAAGATGGGTTGTCGAGATTGATAGACAAGTCCCTAGACACAAATAGCAGAGCATTAAAAACATCACTCCCTCTCCCTCCCTAAGAAGGGGAAGAGTGAGGAGACACTCAGTTCCGGTTCCCAAACTTGACATCTGGATCCAGAGTTCTAATAAATGCAGACCCACCCCAGAGGTTCTGGTCTGGCCCATCTAGAGGGGCCCTGGGCACCTGCATTTTTAAAAAGCTCTCCCAGCCACGGCCAGGCCTGGGACCCGGTGAGGGTGGGCTTGCGTTCCTTTGTGCCCTGTTGACCCCTCCCTGTGCTCCCCACATTCCTTTGTTGGGTCCTCCTCTCCCTGGCACAGGTGCCGGTGGAAGGGGCCCCCCAGGAAGGTTGGCCTTCTCCATCCTGAGGACTGTGAGCCAAGGATGATGGGCCTCGAATGACCAGCCACTACCAGGAACGCGCTGGTTCCTTCAGTCTCTGCGAGGTTTGAAAACCACAAATGTGTACCCACGTGAGGAGTCACGTGCCTCTCCTAGACTCTTGTCCCCGGACACGTGTGGCTTCATTCGTTAAGTGGTGTTCCTGACAAGCTCAGCCCGTGGCCTTGAAGTCTCTTGGCTGCTGACCCCTGGTGTCCACCACTGTCCGAGCCCGCCCGAGGCTCTGGCTCACTGGGCATTTTTGAGCATGCGTGGCTGGGGCCAGACTGACAGGGCATGGGCCCCGGCACACACACGGACGCACCCTGCCTGGGGCGTGACGTCAGGCAGCCAGCAGGCGGGCCCCTCTGAGACCCCCTCCTGCCTCCTGCCTCCTGCCAGGGGCAAATAAGGTGGTCTGTCAGCTCCATTTTTACAGGTGAGGGCACTGAGGTTCCAGGAGGCGGACACGTGAAGTTCAGAGTCAGCCCTGACCCTGCCCTGTCAGGGTCCAAGACCCTGTTCTAACCACTGCATTCTACTGCCTCCCTTTCCCTAAACCCCGCCCCCGCTCCCAGCCCTGCCCCTTTTGGCCAGGTTCCGAGACGCCTCCCCCAGCACCTGGGCATGTCTACTTCCTACTGCCCTGCAATCTCTGAACTTCCGTCTCCCCGAACTGATGGAGTGGGGTGGGGTGGGGGGTCCTCACCTGGGTTGCTCAGGGGATCCCCAAGGTTCACTAGAAACCCCGCTCCTAACCCACAGCGCGCAAACGTGGGAGTGGGCAACACTGCCCCCTGGTGGTAAGATGAGCGTCCATTCCTGGGCCGCAGCTCTCACCTGGAAACAGGGAGAGCTGGACCATGTACTGAGTTGTCCCTGGTGGGGACCTGGTATCTGGGACATCTTCTGGGCTCTGAGTGAGCGGGAGGGGCCAGAGCTGGGCTGGGGTGTCATGCAGACCCCAGGGTCAGTGTGCTGGGCTGTGAGTTGGGGGCTTTCTTGAAATGTCACCAGTTTGGGCTAATGCTATCTATAGAGCCTTTCACGTGCATCCCAGTACACACACCTGAGGAGTAAACCTCACCTGCCTGGGATCCCCAGTCTCCCATAAGAGTCTCTAATAAATTACTTGGCTTGAGGCTTCCAGAAACTTCCTCGTTCTGTGAGTGACTTGGAGGAACAGGCAAAAGTGAGAACAAAGGGGCGTGTTTTGCACAGTCCTGGCAGCAGGGACAACCTGGGGCCTCTGTGTGTGTGTCCTCGAGATGCCGCAGCCCTTAGGAATGGGCTTCCAGGCTGGCCAGCGGGTCACATAAGAGGGTGTCTGCTGGGGCTGGTGGGAATCCAAGCGGGCTTCCCGGGAGAGGCATGCTTTGAATTGGAACCTGCAGGAGGGCAGGATTTTCAAAACTGGTTAATTACATGCACTCACAGGTGATGCTCAGTATCAAATGTTTAGGAAGTACAGAAAAGCTCACAGAAAGTCAAAGCCTTCCATACTCTCACCGCCCAGAGGCTGTCCCAGCTCACTCATGCTCCAGGGGCTCTGGGACATTTGTTTGTGTATGTTGCTTTGAGGTCCTGTGTCCCTACCGGGTCCCTGCATGCCCCCTCAGCCCCAGGTCTGCTCCCACCCATAGCCAGAGGCTTCTGTCTGTCGAGCCTTCCGGTGGCTTCTCCACCATCAAGGGACCGAGGCCTCAGAAGGCCAGCGAGGCCCCCACGCAATCTTCTACTCTATTGTTGGTTTCTCTCTCTAGCATGTGCGCTCCCAGAGGACAGGGACTTGGGTGTGTTCTCTGCTGTGCACGTGGTCTTGGAAGAGCACCTGGCTCCTAGGGTGTTTCTATTAAGTAACTGAATGCAATACAAAATGAGAGTATGTGTGTGCATGTGTGTGTGCATGTGTGTATGTGTGCATGTGCGTGTGTGCGTGTGTGTGCATGTGTGTGCGTATGCGTATGTGTATATGGGCGTGTGTGTGTGAGTGTGCATGTGCACGCACACGTGCATGTGTGTGAGTGTGCGTGCATGCGTGTGTGCGCGCATGTGTGCGGGTATGCATGTGTGTATATGTGTGCAGGTGCGTGTGTGCGTGTGTGTGCATGTGTATGTGTGCAGGTGCATGTGCGCGCATGCGCGCGTGTGTGTGGGTGGGTGTACATGTGTGTGTGTGTGTGTGTGCAGGTGCGTGTGTGCGTGTGTGTGCACGTGTGTGTGCGGGTGTGCATGTGTATGTGTGCAGGTGCGTGTACGTGCGGGTGTGCATGTGTATGTGTGCAGTGCGTGTGTGCGTGTGCCTGTGTGTGTGTGCATATAGTATAGACAGGGATTCAGGATTGTTTTTACCCAGGATGGAATTCCACAATAAAAGATTTCAGTGTCTTGGCACTGGGAAGACATCGGTGTGGCACAGGTACGGCTGGCATCTGTGCTCAGGGCTGGCAACACCTTGGACTGGCCTTTTGTCATTGGCTGAGACTTTCCTTAATGACACATCTACACTTCCTCCCAGGGCTTCCAATGGTCAATATCATGAATTTTAACAGCTCCCTGGCACTCCATCATCCCAGATAACCTCATCATTTATTTAATCTGCCCTTACTGTTGGATAATTAATTTTCCAGGCTGCATCAGCACGAGCAGTGCTTTCACGGGCATCTTGGTACATAAATCTCTGCACACCTCCATTTCTTTAAGCTACGTTTCTAGAAGTAAAATCACTGGGCCAAAAGGCATGCCCGTCTTTAAGGCTTATGGTGTATATTGTCCTCCGAAAAAGATGGTTCCAGTGTGGATAGGATTTAAAAAAGTGTCTTGCCAATTTTTAGTATGCAAGTAGGGAAATTTACGAGGGTATTCAAGTATTTGAAGAATAGAGACCACCCACAATTCCATGTCCCTGAGAAAATCACTTTTTATGTTATGGTTTATGACTTTCCAAACTCTTATACTGTGCATAGTAAATATATATGTGAATTATATGTAGTATGCCTGATACATTTATATATGTGCATATTAAATACGTAATAGTTATATTATGCTATGTGATAGATATGTATACATCTACGGCATCTCTACGTCTCCAAAAGAGAGGCTGTGAGGTAGGTCCTGTTCCTTCACTGCTGCTCCTGGGACACCTCCAGGGTGACCACCCGTGAGAAAATGGTCACTCCTCTTGGGACCCACGCCCGCCAAGACTGCGTAGCGTCTCTTTTTTAAAGTTTGAATTATGAAAATAATAGGGTTTTTCTTTCCACTTTGCAAATGTAAAATTAAAACATTGAATGATCTCTCTTTTCAAACCACACGCATCTCCTCACACAGGCTGATGTATCTGCTAGACTTGAACGTGGCTTTTTAAAAAGCTCCCCCTTGCGCATAGGCCTCCTTGGACTGGATTTTCATGGCAGGGGGGCTGGGTGGGGAGGCTGTGGCCGCAGGGGACAGTGGAAGGAGGCAGCATGATGGGAAGAGGGACTGAGTTGTCAGGATCACCTGAAGCATCTGGGGTTGGGGACAAGGGGCGCGCAAGGCCAGACAGGGAGAGCAGGGCTAGATGGCGGAGCCCCAACGCCTGGCCTGGTGGTGATGAAGCTTCACTGGGGAGCCCTGGGAGGCTTCAGGCCGGGGAGGGACATGACCAAAGCTGTGTTCTATGGGGATGACCCTGTTGGCTCGTGCACAGTGGCCTGGAGGAAAGTAAAACGGGAGGCTGTCACTGCAGCTCAGTGGGTAATTGGAGCGAGGCTCCCCATCCCCTCTGTGGTGGTTCTGGGGGTTCTGGGTGTACCAGGGCAGGGCGAGGCCAAATGCAAAGAGGACGTCCAAGCTCCAGCTCCACCTCTGTCCGTTTCCTCTGCCGTGTGACAAGTTGCCACAGACGTAGCAGCTTAGAACACCACCAAGGATGCTCTTACAGTCTCTGTAGGCCAAGGGTCTGGGCACATCTTACCTGGGTCCCCTGCTCAACGTGCCACAAGCCTGCAGTCAAGGGGCTGAGGTCCCATTGGAGCTCAGCGCCCTCTTCCAAGTTCATTCCGACCCGGGCAGGTCCCGCCCCCTCTGCAGGCTGTTCACAACACGAACCTCCCTTCCGACTAAGTCCACGTCAACTGCTCAGGGACCTTAGTCGCATCGCTCAACCCCTCACCTTTCCCATGTTCTCCTGGTTAGAAGCCAGCCAGAGGTCCCACCCCACCTCAAGGAGTGAGGATTGCCCAAAGGCGTGGTTACTGGGTGGGAATCGGGGGCCACCACGCCACCTCTCATTTCTTCCGGTTTCTGCCCATTCCTGACCCTTCATGTCACACTTTGAAGATGTCAATTCAGAGTTACGAAGTCCTCAAACCCACTCTTGCCAGCACTTGCAATGTGAAAGGGCCTTACGGGTGACCACGGCTTCCAGAGGACTGATGGTGGGCCAGCAGGCCGGGGCGTTGGGCGCTCGGGCGGCGCCTCCCACTTACCGACACATCGGAAAGGTGGCCAGCTCTGACGGAGCCGCCAGCGGGGACAGAAACGGGAAGAAAGCCCGTGTGTTCACCCCCAGGGAGCTCCGTGCATCGCTGGGACTACGACGCCGGCCTGCTGGGTTGGGTTTTCCATCAGCCACGTTACAGGAACTACGGACACAGGGAGAGGGAGCAAACGATTTCCGTTTTGGTTTGTGTCTTCCTCGACTTTTTTACACTGCGTGTACGGACTGTGTGATAGACATCGTGGCGCACGTTGCCCTCACCCTCTACCTCACCCCCATTTGGGATTATTTCCCCAAGTGGGGCTTAGAGATGGAACTACGGGGTGAGAGCTCACACACGTTTTCGGGGCTGTTGGTACCCCTTCCGGAAGGCCTGAGCCTATTTCCCCCGCTGTGACTGCTGCTGGTGGTTGGTGATTTGCTGGTTTCTTTGTCCTTCAAGAGAAGGTGGGGTCCGGAGCCCACTGCCAGCCCCGGGGTCAGGACCCGGGCGGGGCGCGTGTGCTCCCAGCCCTGTGCCTGACAGCGAGCCTGCAGCAGAGGGGCAGGAGCGGGGACCATGTTGCATCAGTCCCCAGTGGATGCAAGGACTGTGGGCCCTGAACCACGTGTGCCTGGCTCCCTGGGCAGGGACGGGGCCAGTGCCCCCCAGGACTCCATTCCTCACGCTGCTCCCCCACCGTGAACATCAAAGCACCCATTTACGGAGGGTGACCTGTGCCAGCAGCCCTGTGAGACGGCTTCTGCTGTTACAGCCCCCTTTACAGAGGGGGAAACTGAGGCCCCGAGAAGTGCCTTGCCCGAGGTGAGACTCTGGTCTTCCTGTCTCAAGGGTTTGAGTTTCATAAGAGCCCGCCTGCCTTTCCTTTCTCTCTCAAGTTCCTGTGTTTCAAACAAGAAAGAGAAGCAGTCACACGCAGTGCCCTCTCCCCAACTCCCAAGCGGACAGAGGGAGGCAGAGAGTGGATGCCGAGTGCTCCCAGCCTGGGTGGGGCCTGGGGTACCTTCTCATGGAAAATTATGTCCCGGGACGAGAGCCCGGGAGGCTCCCACACAGCCCTGCAATTAGGGCCACAAGGCGACAGCGATGTTTGCATAGAATTTCTTTTACAGGGAGGGCTGCGGCGCCCCTCCCTCGGCTCCCCAGAGCAACATGTGGGAACGATTACGCCGGTTTGTTTTTGCTACGGCTCTCGGGAGGAAGTGACATTGACATCCTTGCGCCCCACGGCAGGGCCAGCACCTCTGTGGGAACCCGGCCTCCGGCCTGTTCTGAAGCTGGTGTTCGTGGGATCTGCCTTCTGGGCCACAGCCGGACGCCCTCTATCCGGTGTGACCCCGTCTCTGCTGCGGGCAGCTCCATCCTGGCCATGCTTCGTGGCACCCTTCCTTTGAATAGCAAATGGAGAGACCGGAAGTGCCTCCTGCATTTGAGCTCCGGAGCCCGGGCAGCCCTGTCCACTCACTCGCTCCCAGCTCAGTGCTTCCGGGGGAGAAAGGGCCACTCCTCCTGGCTGCCCAGGGGCGCACTGCTCTGGGCCCCGGGGACCAGCCTTTCCTGGTGCACTTCTCCTGGGTAGGGGTGAGGGGGTGAGCTCCTTGGGAGGGAGGACCCTGCTCAGACCAGGATGGCCCCAGCTCTTGTCTGGGTGGGAGGGCAGGCCGGCATCTTCCAGAGACTTCTACCAGGCAGATCTCATTTCCAGGGTTTCTGGCCTCTGCCTTCTCCCTCAGCCCATCATCTGGCCATCAAACCCTGCCCCTGCTGTGGCTGAGACACCTCCCAGATCTGCCCACTCTGTCCCCATCTGGTCCAGGCTGCTGGCCCTCCTGCCTGGACATATGTCCAGTCCTCTGTAGGGACCTCTGTGCCTCCACACACAGCCCCTCCCCACGCAAATCCCCTCCGTGGTCCTCCAATGCTGGGATGACATCCAAACTTCTAGATCGGGCCACACCAGCCACACCTGCTTCTCTTTACCTTCACCCTGCACCAGGAGATGGAGCCCTGGAACTGCCCAAAGGGACGCTCCTGGCTTGCCCCAGGGCCTTCCCATGAGCTGTTTCCTTAGCCAGAAACACTGTTCTCCCTCCCTTCTTTGGTGAAATCTTCATCCGTCCAGGGCACCTCCTCCAGGAAGCCTTCCCGGAGACCTTAGACTAGGTTTGGCGCCCCCTGTGCTGGGTTGGCCTCTGCAGCCAGGGACCCCTGTCCATGTCGTCAGCTCTCCACTCTGTCCTCAGGGCCCGGGGTAGGGCCTGACACACAGCAAGTGCTTCCTTGTATTTGTCCAGTGATAAGTGGCAAATGGAGGCCCAGAAAGCACTTACCCAGGCCAAAATGAAGTGAGAAGAGCTTGGGCACCAGCCCCGCCCCCAGCCAGGGCCAGGTCTCTCCGGTGCTCTGGCCCAGCCCTCTTAAGCAGGTGGGCCTGAGTCTGCTCCAGACATCAGCAGAATGCCCCCTCCCACACCTTCAGCTGGGGCCCCCAGCAGTACTGACCCAGGTCCCAGCGTTCCAGCCACCAGGAAGTCACACGGTGAGTGTTCCCCGGGTCTGTCTGCGCATCCAAAGAGGCCAAGCTCCACCCACAAGGACTGTGTTTTCACGGAAGAATTCGGGGTGGAGCAAACAAAGAGCATCTAGGGGTGAACTGGGGGAGAGTGGGGGGGGGGGTCCTCACCTCACCCATGAGGGTAGTCACTATACCTCCTAAAACAAAAGTGGGGGCCATCCCTCAGGCTTTGACCTGTTGGAGGTCGTCTAGCTGCAGCCTGTGGCTGGCACTTTGGGGGCATTCAGATGTATATGAGCAGAGCAGACTGTAGAATACTGACCCCACCAGGGTGTGAGCACTGTGTCACTGTGAGGGCCACCTGCTGGGAGTTGAGGACTGTCCTGCTTCTGGGCACTGCTTGAGATTACTTTGATCAGAAATGATTTTTCACCTTCCCTAGAGGGAGTGCCCCTCAGAAGGGGTGGCATGGGGCCAAGTGGAGGGGGCCCTTACCCCACAGTTTCCTATGGACTCCTCAGAAATGATGTCATTGGCTGGTGATACATGTGTCCTCTGTCACCCCCAGTTACCGTCTGTACCAGGGTATGCTGACGAGACTTGGGAGAAGGCCTTCTGGAGGCTGTGGCTGTTAGGACCACTCCTCTGTCCTGGGACCTTCACTCTGCACCCCCACCTTCTAGGTCATTTGCCAAGGCCCCTCCACAGTCAAATGCCCAGAGGGGTCCCACACTTTGTGCATGTGCAGAAGCAAGGGATTTGATTTCAGCATCTGCCCCACACCCTCTCCAGCCAGTCCTTGGTCACCCACCCTGCCCCTCTGCCATCGGGCCGAGGAGACACCCCCTGACCAGACAGGGGAGGGATCCTGCTCAGAGTCACCTCAGCACCTGAGTTCTGTGGGGCCTGGGGCAGGTCCCTGTGCTCCTGTGCCACTCTCCGCCCCTGGGGCCCTGCAGGGTGACTGACGGAGGACTTCATTCGCAAGAAGACACAGATGGCAGCTGGGCCTGCTGGCTGCTGCTTCGAGCCGGGCCCAGGGCAGTCCTGCAGCGGCTGCAGGTCAGGCCAGGCCGGGGCCCTCATGGCTGGCCTTTAATTGGTTTGCTGCCCGAAGCTGCCCTCCCACAATCTTTTTTGGGGGCTTAAAATCTTTTATTTCTTAAAGACAAAAGCTGTTTGGTTTTAATACACAAAGTAAGTGAGGTCCTTGGTGAGTGCCTGCTCCACCTTCTGGCCCAGCCCCTCCCAGGGTCACGGGCTGACGTCTCAGGGGGCCACGGACGAGCGGCTGAGCCAGGCTTCGGGCGTCGGAGCAGCTTCTCAGGCCCAGGAGCCAGGGCTGGAGAGAGGGGCCAGGAGTGCCCAACTGGCCTGTCCTGTGTGTCGGCCCATGTTTTGATTGTAGACCAGGGGGCAGCACGGCCCTGGGGGGCCGGCTGTCAGTTCACGGTGGGCACCTGGCTGTGGTGCAGGCTGAACTCCTTGGCCTTGAGACGGAGGCTGGCGATGCTGTTGGCCATATTGACCCCCGAGGTCGCGGGACTTGAGCCTCCGGGGCTGTAGGGTGGCACCGTGCTGGGGGGCGACATGAGACACAAGGACATACTGGGGTGGCAGGCATGCTGCCTGGGGCTGACCAGTTCTGGCTGTCAGCCCTGGACCCCAGTCTCTGGCCCTTAGTCCGCCCCTCCTCAGCTTGCTGTGCTGGGAAACCTTCCCGTGGGGGTGGGGCTGCCGAGGGGCTGCCGGATTTAGGGAGGAGTCGGAAGCACCGTGGCCAGCACTGGGACACGGAGTGCCCCTGCGTGTTGGTGGGCATTCTTTGCTGGGCCAGGAGCTTCCTGAGATCAGGGCCTGGGGCCTGGTCACCCTCAGCACCTGCACTGGGGCTGGTGATGGAGATGAATGCACACACACCTGTACTGCAGGATGCCCCAGGTGATTCTCCTGCCCCAGGTAAGGCCAGGGCAGGGTGGAAGCTGGGAGAGCTATGCGGCTGACGTGGGCATTGCTAGGACTCCAATCCCACCAGCCCACCTGCTGCATCGCACCTGGGACAAGAGCGGGGCTCCAGCAGAGCTGCTCACACAGACTGAGGGGTGGGTGGCGCCCCCTCGTGGCGGGAAACGGAACCCAAGCACCGCCCTCTTTTTCACCCTGCCCACCCCGCCCCACCCCGCGGCTTTCTCCAGCTTGGATGAGAGGAAAACTGTCCCCGAACTTGTCTCTGGACCCCAGCCAGGCCCCCAGGACAGAGAGGACATTCTCTCAGCCCCCGCAGCCTCAGTTTGTCGCCAGGAAGGTCGGCACAGGGTGCTGGGGCTCTCGTGCCAGCCTGGTTGCTTCCCCAGGGATAGGCCTCGTCTTCTCGCCCCTCCACACATTCACGCACACATTCACGTGTGCACGTGTGCACGGGCACACTCACAGTCATGCACACACATTGGTGTGGAAATGCAAACACACTCACGTGCATGCATACACGCTCACACATGCAACACACACGCACACTCTTAATGCCCACATGAGTGCACACTCACACTCTCACCCACACACCACTTGGTGGACCCCAGCTCCAAGGGGCCCCTGGGCACCACTCGCAGCTCGCTTCAGACGCTCACAGGAGTCCGGGCCCTGACACCCCGCCCAGATTCCCTGGCTGCGCCCCTCCCGACCTGCAGGGATTCCGGCTCTCACCTGTAGGGGGAGGAGGCGGTCCAGGAGAGATACTCTGGGCTCAGGGCGGTGGGCCGGGGCGCCACGGGCTGCTCGATGGCGGCTTCCTGGCTGTAGGACTTGAGCAGTGAGGCGGAGCGGTTGGCCAGCATGGCCCGCTCGTTGCGGCGGAACTTGGCTCGGCGGTTCTGAAACCAGACCTGGGGGTGGGAGGGAGTGGGGAACAGGGTGCACCGGGCTGCAAAGGGGACCCAAGTGTTTGGACCCCGCGTGTGTCCACCAACCAGGGACTGGCAGCTTCACCTCTCTGCGCCTCAGTTTCCTCATCTGGGGAAGTCTGGGTTGGAGAATGGGCAGGTGAATGAATGAAAGCACGAGTAAATGGGCACTAGCTGTTGTGAGGTAATGAGAGAGGTGCGTCTCAGCACGGAGTAAACACTTTAAAAAGACTTTTGTTTATCAAACTCCCTTGTGCCAGGCGCTGCTGTAAGCACTTCACAAGTAATTCTCAGAAGAACCCTATAGAATGGACCCATGTGATCCTCATTTTACAGGGAGGCGCCTAAGGTACAGAGAGGTTAAGTAACTCGCCCCAGGTCACCCAGCTGGTAAGCCGCAGAGCCTGGGTTTGAACCTCAGCTCCCCCTGGCCTCAGATGCTTCTGCCCTTAAACACCGCACCTCCGCAGCTCCCTAAGCCTTGGTGAATGGTGGCTGCACAGCCCCACGGCGGCCCACGGCGGCCCACGGCGGCCCACGGCGGCCCACGGCGGGCAGCGCTCACCTGGACGCGCGCCTCGCTGAGGTTGACGCGCCGGGCGAGCTCCTCGCGCACGAAGGCGTCGGGGTAGTGCGTGCGCTCGAACACGCGCTCCAGCGCCTGCAGCTGGCTGCTGTTGAACGTCGTGCGGTTCCGCCGCTGCTTCTTCTTCCGCTTGGCGGTGCCGCCGCGCCCCGGACTGGGGCACTCACCTGCGGGGGAGCAGCCCGAGGGTCAGCAGGGCGAAGGACAGTGTGTGGCGGGTGCCCAGCAGCCGGTCCAGACCGTCCCCAGCTCCGAGGCGCCCACGAGGTCACCACTTGGGCACTCGCTCAGCAATAGGCATTAAGGGCTCCCTCTGCAGATGGGTGGTCCAGCCCCAAGAACAGGAGCCCCTTTAACTTTTCATTCACCCATCCATCCATTCATTCTTCAGCACATATTTACTGAGTACCTACGAGGTGGCAGGCACAGTGCTAGGGCCCGGGGACGTAATGGCAAACAAAACCACCAGACTCCTATCCTGTGCAGCCAGGGGACAGGCCCCTGCTGTCATGAGGACAACTGACTGGTCAGGGAGGGCCCAGGAGACAGACACCTGAGTGTCCCCAGAACCTGGCCCAGGCTCTAGGGCATGGTAACCCCTCTATCGATCTTTGCTGTTGAATTAAAATAGTACATAATAACGAGCAGTAAGAGTCAGGATTCCTAGGGTCCACTGCACGCAGGCTCTTCAGCACCCACAGGTTATTAGGTGCTCACAGGAATCCTATAGACACATGCTGTTATCCTCATCATCCTCAATATACAGAGGGAGAAGAAAGGAGGATGTTCAGCTACTATTTGCACATTTAAATTTTACCCAGGGACAGAAAGGCTGACCCTTCACGCCGCAGGGCCCAGGGAGCCCTCTCTGACCACCTGAGTCCACATGGACTCCTCTCTTCCGGCTTCACGCGCTGGGAGCCAACACTGCCTAGTTCAGCACTTCCTTGTGTATCTGGTTTTCTTATTAAAAATGTATGTGTTAGTAACAAAGTAATGTCACTGCTGTCACAGTAACAGATCCAAACAACGCAGAGGGTATCGAGTACAACAACACACACTCTTCTCCCCAGCTCCGCTTCCCATGCTTTACACGATTACAAATGTGCATTTAAAACACTTTACAAGCATGAGGTCACGCTGAACGCGCCAAAGCTTCAACTGGCCGATCTTGATTTAATGCGCTTCCAGACACCGCTCCACCCGGCACGACCACCACGCCCTCTCGCTTTGGATTGTTTTCCATGCTCGTCCTTGTCCTCTCCTTCCACTTGTAGGGACCCAGTTCTTAAGTCAGTTTCGGCTTCATCCTTCCAGCACTGCTGTTTGCAAATATATTACACGAAATAACTATATTTCCTCCCTTCTGTCAAAAGGCAGCGTCTCCGTGTACTGCTCCGCACCTCACTTTTTCCTCCTCGACGACACACCCCAGGGCTTCCCCCCTCGGGGCACAGAAATCGCTCTCACTCCTTGCCACAGCCCCACGGCCCCGGGTCATGTGATCACACACTGCCAGTCACTCATCGGAGCCCGAGGGATGGGCACTTGGCGTGCTTCCAATCTTCTGCAGCTACAAGAATGCTGCAGTGAACAACCTTGTGCAAACATGATTTTCTATTTCTGCCAGTGCTATCTGGGACAGAGTCCTAGGAAAGGAGGGTTGCTGGGCCCGTGAGTGCGATGCTAGATGTGGCCAGGGTTACCCCAGTGTACGGAAGACCTGTTTTGCCCAGTTTGGCTAATAGAGCATGTTGCCAACCTTTTGGATTTCAGTGCATACCTTGTATTTCTGCTTCCCCAGGTAGGCATTCCCTTTGTAAGTGCTATGTTCTTGGCACAGTTCAGCTGAGTATCTAGAACATTCCAGGCCCTGCTACAGACACCACTCAATCCCTGCTTTCGAACGAGCCCCCGGTTTAGCCGGGTTTGACTGACTCTTGAGCAAGCAGCTGATTTGATCTGAGGCTCAATTGTTCCATGAGACTGGTAAGTGAGTGTAGGGGGCTGCGGGGGGCTGCCAGGGAGGGGGCCTGGGGAAAAATGACCTCACCGCTGGTATGGACCAGCGGTTCTCCACTGAGGGCAGTGTCGCCTCCAGGGGACATCTGGCAATGTCTGGAGACGTTTTTGATGGTCAGGATTAGGATGGAGTGGGTAGAAGCTGGGGGTGCTGCTAAATACTCCCCAGTACACAGCACAGGCCCCCACATCAAAGAACTGTCTGGTTCACAGCGTCCACACTGCTCAGGGGGAGAAGGCCTGGTCTGGATGCATCCCCAGGAGTTTCTTTTCAGCGCTTGCGGACACCTGGGACACCCGTGGGGGTGGGTAGGCAGTGGCAGGGAACGCGGAGTGGCCCCGTGCGAGCCGGCCTCCTCTCCTGGACTGGCTCACTCTTCACTCCTCACCCCTTTCCTCCCAGAAAAGGCGAAGATAGATGAGAATGTCTGGGGCCTGTGAACGTCTCCCCACCTCCCACCCCTCACCCCCCTGAGGAGGAAGAAATCCTAAACCAAAACAACAAGGCCCCGAGTGCTGAAAGCCGGGTGGTGATCAATAGCCTGAGCAGGACAGAAGCTTCTAGAACCCCAGCCATTGCAGAGCCAATGTCCACCCCCCTTCGGGCAATGCTGCTTGGGCACACACCCAACACAGGAAGCATTTCAGCCAAAGAAAAAAGAGACTCTTTCAGGAAGTTTCTGAGCAATTCAAAACTGAAGGTGTTTAAATGAAAACCATTTTGCAGCACTTGCCCCGCCAAGTGGGCACCGGAAGAAACAACTCCCCTCTTTCTCCAAACTATGTGGTGACTGGGAGCCAAAACCCTCAGGCGAAGACATTTGCCGCCCCCGCCTCCCGCGCAGGCCCCCCCTGACACCAGCTGGTCCCCAGGGCCAGACTCAGCCCGCTTGAGGGTCCCCATCAAGGCAGCTAGGGCAGGAGGCGCTCAACAAAAGTCGGTCTGGGCAGTTGCACTGGTGCCCAGTGCTCCATAAGCTCCCATCCACTGAGTCCTGCTCATTTCACACAGGGAAACTGAGGCTCTGGGTGGCTTGCCCAAGGTCATGCCACCGAGCTTGGGATCCACGTCTGCTGGAAGGCTCGGCCAGACCAGGTTGTGAGCCTGTCTCTGTGGGGGTCTCCTCCTTCGTCCTCCTCACTCCTAGGGCTCTGTCACTCTCTCAGTCCCAGCTCTGGGAGACGTTGTGGGCAGAGGTCTCCAGGTTCATGTTGTCTCGCTAGTACAGAAATGCCGGAGTCCCCATCCCAGCCCTTAGGAAGGGCGCCCTGGGCACCCCTTTGTTCTAAAGAAAGACCTCAACTCTGGGAGCTGGGACGGCAGCGGCTTGCCCAAGGTCATACAAAGTCCCTGTGCGGAGCTGAGTTTAGCTCAGTGCCAAGAGCATAGTAATTGCTCAATAAGTGCTCGCTGCCCATTTGCATTGCTGCTTGCGTGCGTGTGGCTTGGTGCCTGAAGACAAGGCTCTCCTCCCTCACGGCCGCCCGCAGCAGATCGTCCCAGTCCCTTCGGTGGGGAGAGGCTGAGGCGGGGCGGCCGAGGTTGAGGAAGACTCAGGCAGCATCTCCCAGGTGACCTGGGACTTGGACTCACAGCTTTGGGCACAGCCAAGTCTCTGGGCCCGCCTCTGCTTCCCAGCGGATGTGCCAGATCATCGTTACCCTAAGTTCCTGAATCACCCCCTGAGAAATGCGTTGGGGGCGGGGGTGTGTGTGTCCCTGCGGAGACCACGCTTGGGCCTAAAGCAGTTGGAAAACAACACGCTCTGCGCCTCGGGCCAGCAGTGCGCTGGGCCTCGCCTGCTCCGGCCAGCTCTGGCCGGGCCCAAAGTTTCCTTTCGTTCCATCAAAGTTCTGCTTTTCTCTGGGATTAAAAATAAGGCCCCAGCCCCCATCCACTTACCCTGGTTGTTTAGATGGTATTGTGAGGGGCTGGATCGGGGAGGAGATAAACGTATTCAGATGGGGGAGGCCTGCCACACCACACTCTCTCTCCCTTAAAACCAAAATTACTTCGTCCCTGATTATATTACAATGGAAAAAAAAAATGACTGGGGCACAGTTTTCTGCCATTAAATTATTTCACACATCCCATTTATGTGTCTGACTGCGGGCCAAAGACATTTAAAAACGGTGCTCTCAGCCAAATGATCAAGTGTTCCTGGCTCCTCGACCCTGCACCCATGGTTTTTCTTATTCTGTGTAATTTAAGGGCCTAAATAGTCTGGAGGGAATTAACTGCAAATTCTTCCCAAGACAAATAAACCCAGCCTCTTCATTTCTGCCTTTCTCAAGCTGTCGAGAGACACTCTCTGTTTGTTTTTGCTTCAAATAGTCAGTTTTGTGCCTGACCCCAGGGCCGTGGGGAGCTCCAACCCAAATAAATAATTTTTATTAATTAGCATTTATTCTGACCAAAATAAGCAGCCTCCCCCTCCCCCAGCGTGATCTCTGCCAACACGTTCACAAAAATAAACAACGGGTCCCGGGGACCTTGATGTGGAGTTAACAAATTAACACTGGGCTTTGGTCAAAGGCGCTCCGGTGCTGCAGGAGTATTTACAGCCAGGAAAAGTCTTAGGAAGGAAGCGGAGGCGGGGGGCGGGGAGAGGCTAGCAGAGACTCCGGCCCCCCCAGGCCCCTGGGTCTTTGGGGAGAGATGGGGGTTCCTGAGAAGGACCCCTGGGAGCAGGGCTCAGGTAGGAATGCTGGAGACCCGCTGCCCCAGCGCGTCTGAGGCTTAGCGCCACTTGGGGAGGCTGAGGCGGGGGGGCGGCACTGCCTCCTCCTTACGGTGCAGGAGGTCGGGGCGGCTCCCGGGTCAGCCCCTGCTCAGCAGCAGAGAGGCCGGGCCCGGCCACGACAATCTCACTGAGAAATGGGAGTAACAGGGACCCTTCATAACAGCCCCACATGGGGGGCTCTTAGCCTAATTGTACAGGTGAGGAAACTGAGGCAAAGGGGGTTAAGCCACACGTCAAAGCCACGCGGCTGGTGAAGGCCGGAGCTGGGACTTGAACCGCAGATGAGCAGGTAGTTACCCAGGCTCCTACCCACCTTGGCACTGGCAGCGGGCCCTGAGCGTACCCCCGACCTGGTCCTTGTGCAGCGGGATTCTGAGGGTGTCTTCAGGGGCTCAGGGTGGCTGGCACACCCGAGAGGAAGGATGCTAAAGGCAGCGAAGGCATTTCTGGGGCCGGGGTGTGGGCTGGGGTTCCCGGGCACGCAGGCCGGGGGTGCATCCAGGAGGGGCCAGGGGTAGGCCTGGCACTGAGTCGGGTCCGCAGCATCCGAAGGAAAGAAGGAAGGGTGGACAGGAGGGAGGATGGAGGAGAAACAACGTGCTTCCCTCTGGAGAAGGGAGCCTGGGCTTCCGGGGCTTCCCCAGGAGGCCAGCCCCACCCTGGCCCGAAGCCCACCAAGGGGCTCAAGGGCTGGTTTCATCTCAGGCCAAGCTGGTCTCGGTCCCGGACACTCAGGGACAGGGGACAAGGCACGGAGGAGGGGCTCGGTCCCCCTGGTGAGACCCCAGAGGCAGGCTTCCGGGCATCACCACCCAGGAGGGGTTGGCGGGGCTGTCTCTGCCTTACAGGGAGCTGGGGGAGGCCCAGAGAGGGGCTGGGACCTACCCAGGGTCACACAGCGAGTGGGAGCCCCCACCCTGCTCCCTGCAAACCCCAGGCCCTTCCTTTTCCTGCCCGGGATAAGGGAGAGATGCAACTCCAGCCCCCAACCAGCACTGGGCAAATCCTCAGTGAACCCCACAGAAGGATGGAGCCCTTCTCTTGAGGGCCTTCCTGGCTCTGTCCACTGGATGGAGCTGCCCCCCCAGATACCCTAAACCACCCCAGGGGGTGGAGCCAGGCCTGGGGTCCTGAGGAGGTCTCGGGGCTGCTGTCTGGGTACTCCCATAGACATGCCTACCCTCCCATGTGGACCCCTGCTCAACCCAGTCCTGGGCTTGAACTCCTCTGCCTCCCTGGCTCGCCTTCAGGTCTCAGCAGACGTGCTGCCTCCTCCAGTGAGCCGTCCAGAAGCCCCCGTCACAGCTCTGTCACACTGCAGGGTAAGGATGGGGTCAGCCATCCGGCGAGGACTGGCACTTACTGTTTCCTGTCTTGCTGGGACCTGTCATAGGGCCTGACTCAAAGTTAAACTTGTCACAAATGCTTTTTGAGTGTGGAATGAATGAATGAATAAATGAACGAACGAACGAACAAGGAGGCATTGGAAGGGTGTGGGGAGACTTCAGAGTCTGCCCTCTGCCCTGGGCTGTCTCCGGGGTCCGGGGTCCTCCTCACAGAGCCGAGTCACGTGACATCATGTCCACAGAGCTCGGGGCAGGAGGTGGGGGTTCAGCCACTGCCAGGCACCGTACCCCTACCCTTCCAAGGATGTTTCACCTCATTAATTGCGAACAGAAACCCAAGGTGCTGACACATTTTCATAGCTACCAGTCTGGAGGAAGAACACACATCTCTGGACAGAGGGTAAGGAGGGAGGACCCGGTGGGGCCCCATCCATGCCCCCCATCCATGCCCCCGTGGCCTCACAGGCCTCAGGGAAGCACGTAAGGAGCCGGGGTCATGGGCCACCCACTCCCAGTCACGAGGCCAGTGACGGTGTGGCTACACGGAGGTCTCAGCAGGCTTGAGCTGCCCCCAGAGTCAGGAGGAGTCTGGGGAAGGCTCCTGCAGGGGTCTGGAGGCAGCTGCAATGCTGTTTGGGGTCTGAAGCCTCTCCCTTACACGCCCTTACACGTGGTGTGCGGGCTACACTTCCACGGGGTCCTTGAAGCCCCCAGGAAACCCCAGTGGAGGGGCCGGGGCACTAGGGGGCTCTGCCTTATCAAACATGAGCTCCTACCCACCTCAGGGCCTTTGCACATCCTGTTTCTCTGTCTGGAGCACCGCACCCCTGTTGCCGGTGAATGCTTACCCCGCCTTCAGTCTGCGCCTGAGTTTTCTGCTCTGAGAGGCTCTTTTACCCCCAGACCAGGATGGGTCTCTTTGCTCTAGGCTCCTGGGCACTCATTCTGTGTCATGCCTGGCTCTTCCATTCGCGTCTAAACTCCAGGAAGGTGGAGGGTTTGCCTTGTCACTGCTGTCTCCCCAAAACTGAGCTAGGAGTTTGGTTTCAAAAATGTTTCTGGATGAATGATTATACAATTGAACGAATGTCTCATTCCAGCAAAAGATGGGAAGTCTCAACTCCCAAAGCCAGTTTCCTTTACCCTCCAAAAGGGCCAGACAATGGTTTCTTTGGGGTTGACACCAAAAGTACAAGCAACTAAAGAGAAAGGCTAAGTCAGACATCATCAAAATTAAAAACTTGGGGTTCCCTGGCGGTATAGTGGCTAAGGCTTCGGCGCACTCAACGCCGTGGTCCGGGTTTGATTCCCAGCCAGGGAACCACCCCTCCCCCCAAAAAAACTTTTGTGAACACCATCACGAAAGTGAAAAGAATGGGGAGTACCTACCAGTCATGTATTTGATAAGGTACTTGTGTGTAGAAAATATAACCAACAACTGCACAATAAATAAAAGGTCAAATAATGCAATTTAAAAATGAGCCAAGTACCCGTACTGGCATTTCCCCGAAGGAAACATGCAAATGACCAACAAGCACACCGAAAAGATGCTCCATGCCCTCAGCCCTGAGGGAAATGCAAATCAGAAGGACAATGTGACACAACCTCACACCCACTAGGATGGCCAGACTCAAAGGTGTCCGTGAGGATGTGGAGAATTAGAACCCTCCTGCCAGGGGTGTGAAATGGCCCAGCGCCACGTCGGAAAACAGCTTGTAGTTCCTCTAAAGGTGAAACAGAGCTGCCTAGGGTCCTGCAATTCTACTCGCAGGTACCTTCCCGGGAGACCTGAAAACAGCCCCATGGAGACCTGCACCCGAGTGCTCAGAGCAGCATTACTCACTGTGGCCCCAAAGAGGAAAATCCCAAACGCCCATCAGCGGGCGCACGGGCAAGCCTGTGGGGTCTGTCCACAGGCGGTCACCAGGGCGGGCGCTGCAGGGTGCCGACTGAAGGGTGCAGGGTTTCTTTCAGGGGTGATGAGCAGAGCCCTAAAACTAGTCGTGGTGATGGATGTACCACTGGATGCAGTGGAAGTCACTGCACAGTCACCTGAAGTGGGCGACCGGGGTGGCATGTGAGTCGGAGCTCAGTGAAGTTGTGGGTAACACGTATGCAGCCAAGGGGGAGAGGGCGGAGGGAGAGACGGGGATCCACAGAGAATGGCAAGGAAGGGACACCCCCCGAATGCCTGAGGGAGGGGAGTGACAGCGGGGTGGGACACGAGTCGCCAGGGCCCCCACGGTGGTGGTTCAGCACTGCGGGGAGCCCCAAAGCCTCTCTTGGTGGGTGGCGGGGCGATCTTTGGGGAAACCCTCACTGAGACAGCAGCCAGGAGGTGGGGTGGGGCGCTGCTGCCGCTGCTGCAGTGAGCCCCCTCGGAGGGAGCCAGGGGCCGGGACAGGTGAGGCTGAAACTTCTGAGGTCCAGGAGCCTTTGAAAAAACGGGGGAACAGGGATGAAGCTATTGAACAGAGGACATCTGTGTCCCATTCTCAGGCACAGAACAAGGCCAGGAGGTCAAGGGCTCTGGGGTCTCTGCAACCTCCCAGCAAGGACTGGCCTCCGGGGCTCAATGGCTTTCAGGGGTTCACACTCCCGGGCTCCTCTGGTCACGTCTGTGGTCAGCCCAGTCATCTCCATGCCTGACACCCCAAAACCAAGCTCCCGAGAGGGGGGCGCCTGGCAGGAGTGAGGGTGCAGGGTCGGGTGGGTGTCGAGAGTCATTTAGGGGGAAGACGAGCAGCCCTCTGCTCAAAATTGGGTGTGAGAAGGGGGGCTCGCGTCTGGTTTTAATCTAAGGCTGGTGGCCAAATGCCGAATTTATTGTAAAACCTACATTTTAATAAGGGGCTGGTATCTGGCGGAAAGCTGCCCTCATTAACCGTTTCCAGACCAGAGTGCAGTTGCTGCCCCTGTCCCCGCTGGGAGCCCACAGCCAGCACCTGCGATCGGGCGAGGTGGGGGCCGGGGACAGAGACGTCCCAATTTCCTGGGGCTCGGCCCTGAAACAAACCCACAAACATCTCTGGGGGCCCAAGCCTGTTTATTTGTGTCATCTCAAGGACTCAGACCTGAGGAGACCTCACGGACCATCTGTCACAGGCCCTCATTTTGTGCAGATGGGGAAACCGAAGCAAGGAGAGCCCCCCCATAAGTGACTTGGTCAAGGGCTCCTAGCAAGGCAGTGGGACCCCAAGTTCTGTCCACGGAGATCTGAGCCCCGAGAACACACGTTTGCCTCCTTCCTTCTCCCTCTCTGTTCCCTGGAAGTTGGGGGTGGGGAATAGGGGAACAGATCCCTGATTCAGCAATTGGGCATGGTTGGGGGTACAACCAACAGCCCACCCCGAGAACAGGGGCTGCCCACTAGAGCCTCTGAGAATGAAGAAAGCAGCCCCCCCAACACACACACACACACGCACACGCGCGCACGCACGCACACACACGCGCATACGCACACGCACATGCACACACGCACACACGCGCACATACACGTACACACACGCGCGCACATACACACACACACGCACACGCACATACACGCACGCACACGCACACACACACATTCACACACACGCACGCGCACATACACACACACGTACACACACGCACGCACACACGCGCACACACGCACGCGCGCGCATACACGCACACACACGTGCACACATACACACACGCACGCACGCACACGCACATACACGCACACACACTCACGTGCACATACACGCACGCACACGCACGCGCGCACACACACACAAGCACACGCACGCACGTGCACATGCACGCACACACACACATACGTACACACACACGCATGCGCGCACGCACGCACACACACACGCATGCGCACACACACACGCATGCGCACACACACGCACACACACGCACGCATACACACGGTGTGGCCTTAGTCAGGACAGCGCCCCTCCTGGGCCCTCCGGGCATGGGACCATATCTGTGTGCAGTTCAGGGTCGCAGAGAGGGTGGGCCAGCCCAGGGCTTGCCCCAGGACATATTTATCACAGCGGGGTGACACCGATGACCGTTTTCCCCACTGTCATTTTTCCCAAATGAAACCTGGGCGCCGGCTGGATGCGATCCCAAACCAAGCCCATCGAGGAATCTGAGAAATTCTACAGACCCTTCCCCAGGAAAACACAGGTGCACACGAAAGTTAGCGTGCAACTTCCGGTGGGGGGGTGTCACAGACTCTGTATCCTGTCCGCAGACCCCCGCCCTTGATGCCCCAGAAGAATCAGCCCCTCTGCCCCTGTCCCAGCCTGGGGTCCATCTTGGGGTCCCCCCTGGAAAGCAGCCGAGACCCAGGCCCCTCTTCTGAGGCTGCTGGGACCTCCCAGGACCCTGGCTCCGGACAGTGCTGCACCCCGACAGACGCGACCTTTCAAGCACGGCTGGAGGTTTTTATGACCCAGTTGTGAGCTCCACATCCTGGAAAATGTGAGTTGGAGGCTCCGCTCAGCGACGTTCCAAAGGCCATCCTGAGTGTGTCTGTCCCTCTCTCACCCGCGCTGGGACCTGCGGTGAGGGGAGATGCCTCCTTCCCTCCCGTCTTTGGTTTTGGTGTTTTTTTGTTTTGTTTTGTTTTGGCTTTCATTTATTCAACCCTTCTTCTGTGCCAGGCACCGGGTTATACAGTTCTGCCTCCTAAAATGTGGAAGGCACTGCCATTACGCTTCGTACTTATTAATAGCTGGGGACAGCGAGGTTTAGAGAGGTGAAGTAACTGACCGGTCACACAGCCAGGCAGCCACGAGGCCCGGGTTTACATCCAGGCTGTCTGTCCGGAACTGGGATGTGGAGAAAGGCAGCCCCTGTTCACCATTTCCAGACCAAGGTGACGTTGCAGTTAAGGACCCAGTGTGGGGTCTTCTCTCCCACGTAAGAGCGCCTGGGCCTCTCGGAGCCCACGGCCAACACCCGAGCGCTGGCATCTGGGCGCAGAGACCACCCCGCTTCACGTGGCTGAGCTGGCCACTTCTTTTCTCTTAAACGATCCAATGCTCCGCACACACCTACACACCACGCTCATGGGTCCTGGTGCCCTCGCGTCCGAGGATGCCCTGCTGTGTGTCAGCAGGGTGGTCGCCGGTCTGTGTCCCAGTGTCACCAGCAGGGTGCACACTCAGAACCTGGGTACAGAGCCACCTTTGACATTCCTAACAGGTTCCCTGTCACACCCTTGAACCACAGCCAAACCTAACTCTAGAAAATTCTCCATTACACAGAGCCATAACCCCTCTCCTGGTGGGTCCCCAGTTGTCCTTGGTTTATGCTCAGGGGCAGCACAAGGGGACTCTTCCCGGGACCACCTTGCCAGCGTTTGAAGGCAGCTTCTCCAACCACCACTCAGAACCTGCCCTGCCCACCTGGCCACCCAGTGGGCCCAGAGCAGGGACTAACAGCAGACTTCCAGATTTCTCGAAGGGCTGTCCACTGACAATTTCTCTGGAACCCCCCTGGAAGCTTGTTACAAAGGGGTGCTCCGATGCCCTGAAAAGTGCCCAAGGGAGGGGTCTGTTCTTCCCAGATGTTTTGGGCAGAGCTAGGCGGGTCTGGCAGGAAGCCCCACCCCAGTCACAGACTGAACTGGCCTCCTTATTCTCACACTTGGCACAGTACCTGGCACATAGTAGATGCTCAGTAAACACTGCACAACTAAACATCTGAACTGGAATTTGGTTCCCAATGGAGAGGTAGTTGCAATTCTCTGTCTACCCAAACACGAGGACACACTCTAGATCGCTATAAACTGTTACAAGCTTCCCACTTTCCTGACCCTCCTAACTGCAGAAACTAATGTCTTTATTGTGTTTTTAAATTCAGGGTTGAGAGCACGAGCCAGAGAAATCCCCTCCCAATGGGCTTTGGCCTGGCTTTGCCGGTGCTGCAGGCCAGAGAAACAGGGTGTTAATCTTCCCATCGGGAAGGGGGGCAGAGGAGGAGGCCCCTGGGCTGCAGCCTGCGCTAGTGGGGCGGGCGGCTGGCTATCCTGACCCCCTCTCCAGCTGGGCCCTCCCTCTACTTCCTTAAGGTTGGAATGAACCACCTTGCTTCCTTGAACCTCCAAATGCAAAGGGGATTTCATCCCAAGCCCAGAGTCTGGTTTCCAGAGTTCGACAGTCTGGGCTGCGATCCTATGTCCTTCACGTCCCACCTCTGTGACCTTGAGCCTGTCCCTGCTCCTCTCTGGGCCTCTGTTTCCTCGTGAAGTGGCTCTGACAGGACGGCAGTGGTGCAAGAAGGAGCCTTCAGGGCAGCACGGACCCGCGGCCAAAGCTGTGGCCTGCCCAGGTCTCAGCCCTCTCCACTGCGATGGGGGCCCCTGGAGATGGGCCGGCTACCCCACCCCAGTGCACCCCAGGCAGGACTTCATGGAGCTGACACCCCCTGCCCTCCTCTCAGCATCCCTGCTCCCATTTCCAGAACAAGGAACGCTGCAAGGCCAGGACAATCCCTTCTTCCCACATAGCTTCAAAAGTTTTCTGGGAAACGCTCTCTGGAAACCCCGGGTCGGCCCCAAGCCCAGAGGCCCTGGGGAGGCTGCCCCCTCAGCACGTCCTGTCCGTGTCCCACCCCTCTGCCCACAATGCTGCCTCCACCTAAGGGGGACCAGAGTGTCCCCTCCCTCCTCCCTAACCTGCCCTGCTGGGAGCGGTCCTGCTAGGGCACCAGAGTCCATGCGGTGAGACCTGGTGCTTTGGGGGCCCAGGCTCCCCCCTCATTTTACAGGGCCCCAGAGAAGGTCCAGCGAGGGAAGTGGCTGATCCGGAAGAGCAGAGCACCCCAAGGCGGCCCGGGGGTGGGATGTGCGGACTGCTGACCGGCAGCGCGGGCGGGGACCATGGCGTGGTGGACGCGAGCCAGGACGGGCCTCCATGCAATCCCTGTGTTTCCCCGGTGGGAGCAAAGCCCCCTTCCGGCTCCAGGCGTTTCAGGGCCGCCAACGCCTACGTTTCCTTCGCCCCGTTTCCTGCTCCCCTCCCCGCCATTTGGGCATTTGTCAGAGTGGCCCAAACTCCTCGCCTTCGGGGAAGCTCTGACTCAGAACTTTAAAAAGCCTTACACACAAACTTAAGAAAACAAACTTTGGGGTGAGGGGTGCGGGAAAAGTCCCTAGCTCTTGTAAGGGGGTGCCGAGGAGGCCATCCTTCCCTCCCAGGGGACAGGGCTGGCGGGCGCGGCGAACCCCACCCCGGGGGACTCCCCAGCGTGCCTGGGACCCCACCCCGGGGGACCCTCAGCGTGCCTGGGGTCACCGCCCCATCCGGGCGGGGCGCTGCTGGCGAGCGGCCGGCGGGTGGGGGCGGGGATCTCCCTTACGCACCCGCGGGCCCGGGGTCGACCCCGAAACCCAGGGGGTGGCCGGCGCGGCGCGCCCAGCCCGGCCATGTGCGCGCCAGCCCGTGCGTGCGAGCGCGCCGCGCCGGTGGCGGCCAGAGCGGCGCCGCGGCACATCTGGTTCCAGGCGAGCCCCTGGCGCCTGCCTCGCCGCAGACCCGCGGCCCAGACACACAGACGTTAATAGATCGGCGCGCCCAGCCCCGCGCGGCCCGCGCCCGCCGCCGCCCAGGGTGAGTGCGGGGCGCGCGTGCCCCCCCCCGCGCCCCCTCTTCCTGCCGCCCGTCTGCCCCCCAGCTCCGACACCTCCCGCCCCACCCCCGCTCCGCAGTCACCGCTAGGTCCGGGTCGGAGCTAGGACTGCCCTTTCCCACCCTACGAAAACCAAGTTCACGGAAGTCCAAGCCCGGCTGGTAACAGGCGGCTCCCACGTGCCCGGCGCGGCCCCGGGCCAGGAGCTGGGCCCGGCAGGCGCGTCCCCAGCACTTCTCCACATCCCAGGAGGCAAGTACGCCACCCCCGCTACCCCATTTCAGTTGGGGAAACTGAGGCTGGAGAGGTCACTGGCCTAAGGTCACATGGAGTTGGGCTGTTGGAGTCCAGCCCCCAGGCCGATCCGCCCCGGGCCGTGGCGCCTCACCTCCTAGCGCACCCACCTGGAACAGTCTCCAGAAGTTGCCAGCAACGCGTGGCTTCACCAGGGGCCGACCGACCGGTCTCAGAGTGCACCCCTGATCCCATAGCTGCGCCCCCCCCCCCAGACACCTGGGGGCAGTGAGGCTCGGTGGGGACGCTCCAGGAACGTGGGGGCCTTACTTACAGGGCTGCTTACACAGAACCGCTTCCCATATCAAACCTGGAGGGTACGCTCCGGCCCACGGTGGCTCCTGAGAGAAATGCTCTGCTTTAGAGGCTTCTTGTCATTATTCAAGGGTGTATGATGCGTCTTGTTTTGGAAAGGGGGCTGTGACGTCCGGAACTGTCCCCGAACTAGATGGAAGGGTTATCCGTGGCAGTGGACTGAAGGGTCAGTGAGTGGAGGTGGGCTTTGGCTCTCTCCCTCCCTCCCTCCCTCCATCCATCCCCTGCTCTGTCTATCCCTCCCTCCCCCTCCTTCCCTCCCTCCCTCCATCCATTTATTTATCTATATTATAGCCCTTAGCCCCTATAGGCTGAGCTGTGTGCTTGCAAATTACAAGTAATTTGTTGGCTCCAGGTTAAGTTTTCGTGTTCTTGCTCCTCAGAGGGGACTTTATAAGGACATGCACCCACATCAAAGTCCCACGCTCACCCTTAAACAGGGTGGGGGGCCCTTTTTTTCTGAGCTGCTTACGCGACGGAGAAGGAATTCTGTTTAGAACGTTCCCATTAATACGCTCTGAATTCACTTGGGGGGCTTATTAACTCAGGCTGTCAGAAATCCTGGGTTTTAGAACAAAACCACACTTCTAAAAAGTTCCCAGCCTGAGGGTAATAAGCTCTGTAACGGCCCCAGTGAACGGGGCCCTAGTACGTGCCTGGGCATTGGAAACGGACAGGGCGAGTCTTCCCCCTCCCCGTCCAGCCAAGTCCCACATTAAAGGTTCCGAGCTGATGGGACCCCTGCTCCCCAGCCCCATGGCCCAAGCATGGGGGGTCTGAGGGAAGATCAGCATGGGGCAGGAAGAGGAGGCCCCAGCAAACTGGGGGCTCTGGACCCAGCTCTCAGCCCCCCACCGGGGTAAGATGGCCCCTTCCCCAGCGGGAGGGAGTGAAGCCAGGCCACTGGCCGGGACTGAACAACCCTGGATCGGGGTGTAAACACCAACCAGACGAGCAAACTGGTCCCAAGTGGAGCTTGGGCACTTGACAGTGGATTTGGAGGGCAGCCCATCCCACAGGGAAGCGGCCACTTCCGCCTCCTGAAGGCCGTGTTAGGAAGGGTTCTGCGGAGGTTAGCTCTGTGTGCCACGGGCTCAGGAAGGGGCTCTGCCAGGGAAGCGAGTGTCTGCCAATCCTGAGCCTGGTTCCGATGTCCTCGTTCTGTAGACGCAGAAGCTGGAGCCCAGAGGGGAGGCATGGCTTGCTCAAGGACACAGGGAAAGTCCCAGACAAAGCCAGAGAGGAGGCATGGGCTTCACTCCCACTCAGGGTTCTTTCCCCGCAAGGGACACGGCAAATAGCGTCACGTGTGCCACCATCTCACCACGCCTTGGCCCCCGATAGCTTAAAGACTCCTTTAAGCAAATCAACCAGCAGCAATCTGGTGTTTCGAGGGTGCTAACCTTGTCCAAGGCCTCGGGGGTGGCAAGGAATAACCCAGCCTCCTTCGGCGTATTTAAAACGGGGACAATATTCCACGTCGTACACACCTTGCTAGGTAATGTTGGCAAAGCGTTTGGCCCCGGGAGAGCAATTGCTTTTGAAGGCTAGCCATGGTGAGAAAACGTTTCTACAAAATTAAATGATAAACAACTCGATTGAAAAAATGGGCCAAAGACCTCACCAGACACCTCACCCAAGAAGACGGACGGATGGTAAATGCTCATAGGAAAAGACGCTCCCTAAAACCACGATGAGATCCCCGTGAACAGCCACCCGAATGGCCCGAATCCGGAACGCGGATGCCACCGCGGGCTGGGAGGGTGAGCCGCAGCGCGAGCCCCCCTCGTTCGCTGCCGGTGGCCGCAAATCGGTGCAGACACGCGGCAAGGCGGCCTGGTGGTTCTCACAAGACGAGGCCTGCTCCTACCGCGTGACCTGGCCGTCACGCTCCTCGGTAGTGACCCGAAGGAGCTGAAAACTTACGGCCCCCCCGAAAAGCCGCGCGCGGATGTGTACGGCAGCTTTGCTCATGACTGACAAAACCCGAGGGCCCGAGCCGCCCTTCGGTAGGCGGGTGTGTGCACACACTGCGGTCCATGCGCACAGTGGACTCTCAGCCCACAACACGAAGGAATACACGACAAAGCCAGGCAAAGACGCGAAGGGACTACGGGAAAGGGGCCAGGCTGCAGAGGCCACAGACTGTGTGAGTCAACGCTCTGATGGTCTGGAAAAGGCAACACTGGGCGGACAGCACAAAGATAAGAGGCTGCCAGAGGTGGGGGCAGGGCCGGGATGAACTTCGGAGCCAGAGGACTCTTAGGGCGGGGAGACTATTCCGTGTGACACCATCATGGCGGGTACACGACACTACATGTTTGCCCAAAGCCTGTGGACTTGGGGTGACGCTGATGCTCACTAGGTTCATGGGTTATAACGAACAGGGAAGCGGCCTGTGTCCGAGGGTTGGGGAGCACTCAGATATGCAGAAAACGGTCTATTCAAACGAGGGAATTCAGAAATTAAATTGTAGCCCAGTTGGTAAGTGCTTCACCACCAGCCCTCTGGAAGGAGGGCCCCTTCATTTAGGTCTGCCAGTTTCTGGGGTGTAAACACTTCCACCCAGGCCAATTTCTAGCTGCAGTAGGACATCAATGAAGGCACAGTCGGGCAGAGGTGTGCAGTATATAGTGTCCCCCCGGCCAGATGCCTTAGACTCAGCCCCAAGAACATAAACAACAGTGAACTGTGGTGAAGAGGCCGGACAGAGCGACTTGGGGGTGGACACATCTGAGTGTACCTACTGCCGTAGATCTCATTTGTGGACTCGTAAGTTCATGCAGTTCCACCTTTGCCAGCATGTGTATGTGACAACCAGCTTTCAAAATGCTGAAAGGCAGCAGTGGGCCATCACAAGCCAGGACGAGCTGGCACTAGGGCACCCCTCCAGTCTGAGCGAGGTGCTCTCCGTTCCTGCTGCCTCCTGCTTCTGGCCCTTACCCACATGCAGGTGTTTGCTCGGAGCGGGCATCACGGTACACAGCCCCTTCTGGATTCAGAAACCAGCGGTGGTGACAGCGGCGTCTGCCCTCAGGAGGGCCTGCCAGGCCTGGATCCTGCTTACCCCACATCAGGGGCCCGATCCTTCCCAGCAACCTGAGGTGAGGTACACGTCTAACGTCCCTGCTCTGAGCACTGGGGGCCTTTCCCAAGTGAGTTGTTACCCCCGAGGGTATCCCTGGAGGGCTGCAAAGTCCTGCCAGAGAAAACTTGGGCCCACGTTTCAGAGTCACTCTCAGGGAAGGGGTGATGCACCCCCACTTTCAGGGACTGAGGGAGCAGCTCACGGTCAGTGCCCACACCATAGGACCTGCGTTCAGGATGACTCTTCAGACGACCCCCTTCACATCATGGGACCCTTCCCAGTCCTCAAAGCCGTTTCTCGACCACTCTCAGTGGGGTGCCAGGGTCATTTCTTCTTTCCCAACAGGGGAAATGGGCTGAGCTGATGTGGTCAGCCCAGGCCTGCCCAGAGGGGCTGTGAGCTGGCGTCCATCTGTCCTCAGCTCCTGGGCCATGCTACTTGTCTGCTCCCCAAGTCCCAGTGGGTATAATAAGAGTACCCCTCCCTCCCCTGGGCTGTAATGATTCCCTGGGCGCACCCTGGGGAGTCATTCTGCCGCTCTGTGCCTCTTTGCTTAATTCTCCCCTAACGGGGCCTGGGCCCCGCCTGGGCACCTCTGATTTCATCAGCATTAGCATAACCCACCTCTGGCCCAGACCCATCAAGGGCCCCCACTAGAATAATCAGGACATTGAAGTTTCCTCAGAGAGGAGAGGTGGGAGCCCGGGTTGGGGAGGGACTGATGATGTGAAGACAAATTCCAAGCTGGGAAAGCAGACACTAAGGAGGCACGGACAGATGCCCACCAGCACTTGCAGCTCCTTATGTCTGGGCCCTGGTGTCTCACACTTGTCCTGACCCTGTCCTGAGCAGGACCCAGAGAAGAGCCAACAGACCAGACCAGACAGAGCCTAGATCCCAGCCTCAGGTCCTGCCCACTCCCCACACCTCATCTGGTTCGCTTGCCCCACACAGGCCTCCCACCAGCCACATTCTGTCACTTCCTGCCTTTGTACATGCTGTTCCCTCTGGCTGGAATACTTTTCCCACCTCATCAAGAAGCTCAACCCATCTGCCTTGCCCAGCCACTTTACTGTCACTGACCAGACTCGCTTGGACTGTTTCCCTGTCCCTCTCCTTTCCTCTGTGGGGATGGTGGTGCCTGCCACAAGGCAGGTGCTCAGGAAACAGATGGATGGATGGATGGATGATGGACTGACAAACAGATGGACAGATGGATAGACAGATGGATGGATGATGGATGGATGGATGGATGGACGGATGGATGATGGCTGGATGGATAGATGTATGGATGGATGATGTATGAATGGATGATGGATGGATGGACGGATGATGGATGGATGGATGATGGACGGATGATGGACGGATGGATGATGGATGGACGGACGAGTGGATGATGGATGGATGGACGAGTGGGTGATGGGTGGATGATGGATAGATAGATGATGGATGGGTGGATGGGTGGATGGACGGATGGGTGATGGGTGGATGGTGGGTGGGTGGATGATGGATGGATGGATGGATGGATGGACGGATGGATGATGGATGGATGGACGATGGATGGACAGATGCTGGATGACAGATGGCACATGGCCCAGCTTCCTTTAGCCTTCAGGCTCACAATGCTTACAGCCCAGAAAAACGGGACACCTGAAATGCGATTCTTTATTGGTTTCAAAATACGCCGCAGAAGGGGGATTAACACACGGTTCATAACATGTTGCTCCCACGTGACGGCATGTCAAATGGACAACCAAAGTCTACCACCGCTCTCGGCTGTGGATCAAGTGTATTTGCCACTTAATGTTTGATATAATGGGAGGGGGGTGCTGCTACTAGAAGGGAGTCCTAGGCCCAGTAAGACCCCAAGTGGCCCAGTGCCCTAGGCCAGGGCAGTCATGGCCCCCTTCTGAAGCTACGGCCCCGGCCACCTGCCACCACCCCTCAGCTCAGGTCAGAGACGGCTCACATTCTGAGGGAGACGGACAGACCCACAGGGCCTGTGAGCACACTCAGCCCAAGAAGAGAGGGTGCAGGGGGGTCCGCCAAGGCACAGCTGCCTGCCCTGGTAGAAGGGGACAAGATGGCAAAGGGTGGTCCCAGTGCTGGCTGCCCAGGCTACCTGGATGGACACTGGTTACTCTGAGGGTCTTGGTTGAGACAGAAGCCCAGAATGAGTTCCTGCTTCTCCCCGCAGACGCTGGGTGACCCTGGGAAAGTTAGTTACCTCTCTGAGCCTCGTTGGGCGCACAAAGCAGGGCCTGCGGGAGTCTCGGGAACTCCTCCGCCTTGTAAGTTCCAGCTCCGTTAGGTCCAGGGGCAGCCCTGTGGAGAGCAGCTTTCCCCGCTTCTCACGTCCTAGGGGTTCAAGTGAAGGCAGCGCAGCCCTCGGCCAATCAGCACGCAGCTCCCCTGCGACTGGCTCAGAGGTGGGCCCGCCCCCGCCCCCAGTGGCTGCGCGAGGATGCTCGGGCTGCTCCTTTGTTTAAGCCCTGGATCCAGTAGTGCCTGAAGCCGCACCCTGGACTGCTCAGCTATGAACACCATCTTCGTTTTGTTTAAGCTACCTGGGGCCGGTTTTCTGTCCCTGGTAGGTGACAGTCCTAACTAACACACTGCTGAGCCTCTTGTCCTTGCCCTGGCAGAACTGAGTAATGTGCCCCCCGCTCTTGGATCCCCACACCCCCAAGTCTGCGGTGAGTACAGCACCAGAGGGACTTGTGGGCGGTCCTTTGGAATCCTCTCTGCTCTGCTCTGCTCCCAGCCCCGCAGGTGAGCTGGTTGTGGGTTCCTCCCCCAACAAATCTGACAGGTGAATCTTTGCTGCCTCCTTAGAGGGCCTCCTGTTGGCCACAGGCTTGCTCAGTGGGGAGAGCAGAGATGGGGGGCAGCTCCAGGATCTGATCCCACCTCTGCCAGGTGCTAGCTGTGTACCTTGGGATGACAGAACCCCATCTCTGAGCCCTAGGGGCCCCCTGTGCTTCTTAACCTGGTGGAACTGAGCAGAACTGCACTTGACTACATGTCTGTGTCATTATCAGCTCATTGCCCGTCTCCTGGTGGCTGATGGGTAGATGGCTGTCCAGTGCCTACTCACCGTAAGGGCTCAAGAACTACGGGCTGCTCACCTGTAAAATGGAAACTCTGATAGCAACAATGGGGTGGGGGAAGCATCCAGTTTAGGCCATCATGGGGGCCTCTTCAGGAGGGATGATTCGTTACTGTTATGAAGGGGTCCCAGCAGGGGATCCCTGTGGACACGGTAGGAAGGGAAGACGGGACAGTGGAAGCCAGAGCCCCTCCCCGGGCTGTCCTGACCCTGCTCTGGTGGCCCGAGCATTTGTTTGTCAGCTGTGCCCAAGGTTGAGTGGAGGGAAAGACACCCATGCCGTCCCCCAGGACTGGCACAGCTGCTGCTGAGAGAGGGGTGGAGACACCGCCCGCACCCCCTCCTCGCCAGACCGTGCCAACAATGGGAATTAAACAAGCCCAACTCACAGGGCCCCACCCCGGGGTGCAGCTGGGGCGCAGGGAGACTCTTGCCTTAATAAGGAGCTAGTCTGCGTTGGGACATTCCTCCTCCCCATGCTGGGGAGATGAGGGACCCTGGGGACCAGCAGCTGCCAGGGGTGTGTCTGGGTCCTCCACCAGCACTCTCGGGGATGGGGACATGCCTGTGAGTGGCTAATAATAACAATGGCAATAATGATACCGACAGCAGCAGTGGGCCCTGTGCCACAACTACATGAAGTGCTTCCTACGTGTGCATCCTCACAATCTACTTGTCATTGCCCCCACTTTACAGATGAAGAAACTGAGGCTCTGAAAGGGGAACCCCCAAGGGAGTGAACTGGGGTCAGTCTGACTGGCTGGCCCAGCTTCGGACCACCTCTCCCTGAGGCTGCTCTGGCACATGAGGAGGCTCCAGCCGTTGGCTACCAACTCCCCAGGGCGGCCACCCTCCTGATCAGGACCATGGCCCCTCCTCAGGGACCTGCCTGTGCCTTGGGTGCCGAGGGCAGCCCCCTCTCCCAACCTCTGTCTGCTATTATAACCAGCTTGAAGAAGGCAGCAAACATTCTCCACGGTCCCCGCAGAGCCCAAGAGGCCGCATGGGGCTCTCCAGAGCCCTGAATCTGGCCTCTGGGTGCCGTAGGGGATGCACCCCGCCTTTGGCCTCTCAGGACTGGGACAATGGCTTTCCCCCTTCCTCTCTGACCAGGCTCCATCCCACACTGTCTGCCCTGACCACAGACCCGCTACTCACTTACATTTCCATTGGTTCTGGTTTGGGGGGCCTGAGGGAGGAGGGGGTTCGGGGAAAAGCTGAGAGCTGGCACTGCTGGAGGTACACCCAGTACATTCACTTCTTTCCTCAGCGCCCCAAGCTCTGTGTATTTCCCTGCCACCTGCCTGGACAAGCCTGGGCAGCTTGGTCATCACAGAATCTGCTTCTGGTGGCCGCTTGGACGGCGGGTTCTTGGGCAGTGGAGATGAGCTTTCCCGTGAGCAAGCACCATGTCTGAACCAGCTTTGCTGGAGCCCAGGGATCAGGTGTATGCAAGCGTGTGTGTGCATGTGCGCATGCGTGTGTCTGCATGCACGTGTGTACACGTGCGTATGTGTGCATGTGCGCATGTGTGTGTTTGCATGCACGCGTGTACACGTGCGTATGTGTGCGTGTGCGCATGCGTGTGTCTGCATGCACGCGTGTACACGTGCGTATGTGTGCATGTGCGTGCACCTGTGCGCACGTTGTAGACAGGTGGCAAGATCCCATCTGTAATCCTTGAGGGAGCATATCTGACTATTTCAGCCTTCCTCCCCACGCCACCTTATCCACAGACCTTCTAGAAGTTGCAATTAATCTCTAATTTGAATTTCTAACCTCAAATACCACATTATAAAAATAATTGTGTTGCGTTTTCTGGACGGTACTTGTCATGAAATTATGCGTGGTTACAGCTCGTGCCGTGGAAAACAAAGCACGATGCTCACTGCACGGGAGCAGCAGGCAGTTCCCGCCCGGCTAGGAGCAGTGCGTCCTTCCAGAGAGGGCCCAGGCCGCCAGGCCGGGCTGGGCAGGGCGGAGGGGCCTGGGGCCTGTGTGCGTGTTGGGGGCACCGGGCCTGGATAACCTGCATTCTCGGGAAGCACAGTTAGGTCCTCAAAGGCCACCGGGGCCTGGAAGCCAGTGCTCTGTTCCCAGTCTCAGCTCCCGCTCCTGGGAGGCCTTGGGAACTCCCCATCCTTGGTTTTCCCACCTGTGAAGGCGCACTGACCTGTGCACCTGCCTCCTCCTCCGAAGTCTCCGGGAGAGTGAAAGGGAAAGCCAGTCGGTGTTGCCCAAGCACCTGGGCCAGGTGGGCAGGGAGCCCATCGACTCCTCGGAACGTCCCAAGCCCCAGGGACTGTCGTGCTCATTTTGTGGATGAGGAGTTTGAGGCTCAGAGACAGGGGACACTTTTCTCAAGATCATTCAGTGAGGGGGGTGAGGGGGGGACCAGGACCGCACAGCGAAGCCAGGCCCCTACCAGCCACATGACCTGCCCCTGGGAAGGCGGGGACCCACTGGAACTCCTAGGGTCACTCTCCACTGAGCTGCATGGGGGACAGTGGGGGCCGTCCCTGTCCCAGGACCCCGGCCGACCGGCCTGGGTTTCTGCCCAGCACCCCCGCTCTGGCGTTATCACATAGTTCACCGGGCCCTTCCTAAACACGCCTGGAGAGGCTGGGTGAGGTCACAGTGAGCGCGGGTGGGGAGCACAGTGGGGACAATGGCTGAGGCCTGGCACCCCCGGGCCCTCCACACGCAGCCCGTGTTTCTGGCCTCGGCTTCCTTGGGTGGAAAAAGGGGCGGTAAGACTGCCTACGTCCTAGAGGACGGGGGTGGAACTAGTGAGACGCTCCACACGGAGGTTTGTCAGCACACAGCAGGCGCACAATCATGGCCGTGACCGTTCGGGTCTCCGTGATGACCACGAGGAGGAAGACAAGCATACGTGCAAGCCCCTCCCACCCCAGTGATCCAGTTTCACCGCCCAACTCAGCCACAAGCACCCCAAACTCCTCCAGGGACGCGGGACGGGCAGTCCGACAGTGGGGGCCGGCCTTGCCCATCTCTGATGGGCGTGCTAACGAGACTTGCACCTCGGGGCGTCGTGCACCTCGGGGCATCGTGCACCTCAGCGGGTCCGTGACTCCGGTGCAGCAGTCCTGCAGCTGGATCGGTGAGCCCGACGCTGGGCACAGGGACCTGCCCTGCTTCCGGTTCTCAGTGGCCCCCGGGGCCTCCCGTCACAGACCTGGGATCTCAGACCTCAGAGCGGCTGCACCGGAGGCAGCCACTTAGGGCTAGTGACCAGCTCCTTCGGAGAAAGGGCAACCCCAGGGGGCTCTGGGCAGTGGGACACAACTGCTGTCCCCAAGTGGGACATTCACTTCCCACACGACAGAGAACATGTGCTCACCAAGAGAGCTTCTGGGGAAACTCCGGACACACCCACAGGGGCACAGAGAGCACCCTCACTGCTCTTAGTACGAATCGGCAGGGCTTCCACCAGGCCTTGGCCATCGGGCTCCCCCACCGTGCTGCCTCCCAGCCCCTCTGCTCCTGGGGCAGCCGAGTTCCTTCTCGCCTCTGAGGCTCTGCAGCTGCTGTTCCCTCTACCTCGGAGCGCCCTTCCCAACCTCCTCTTGCGGCTAAATCCACTCACCCTTCCAATCCCTCCGAAAGTCCACTTCCTCCAGGAAGGCTTCCCTGAACCGCAGACCAGGTAGGGGGCTCCGTGACCTGTTCTCATAGCAGCCAGGACATCTCTACGGCAGGGACCACGCCTTTCTTCGTCCCTGCTGGGCCCCAGCATCCAGCCCTCAGCCTGACGCGGGCCTAGGTGCTCAATAAAAACATTTGTGGAAGGAAGGAGGGATGGGGGATGCTACCCGCATTTTTGCCCCCTTGAGAGACAAATCAGCCCTTGGAAAGGCACAGCCCCTGCCCCCGGGGCTCTGCTCGCCCGGCTGGAATTCCCTGCAACCGATACTTCCCTTTAAGCAACGACCCGCTCTCGGCATTAGATCTCTGCCTTTTCTTGTTTCCTGCCCAGTGAAACCAGAGCCGCCGTTTTTACTTCTTGTCTCCAGCAATTTCCCGCGCGGAGCCCTGACACTCTCCTCGCCCTGGGGTGTGGTGGCAGGGCGGCCGGCTCTGCGGGAGAGGCTGGCCTTCCAATTACCACAGGAGGTCTGGGGAAACGCGAGATGCCCCAAGGCCCTGTCCCTCCCTGGCCCCCGGGCCCAGCCCCTCCCTCAGGCCCAGCCCAGAGCCCCCTGCCTGGCTGCTCAGGGTCAGGCTTTGCACAAGGAAAAGTGGCACCTCCCTCAGGGCACCGCGGGGGTTTTCCAGGTGAGAGCTGGGGAGACTGGGGGGGGGGGGGTGGGCACCGGCCCTCCCCGGCAGGGCCCGGGCTGCTTGGCCATCCAGGGGCCCGGCAAGGAGTGGCCGGCATTGTACCTGGGCTCTGGGGGAATCAACGACCTTGGACACGCCATTGGGCCTTTCACAGCCTCAGTCTCCCCATCTGTAAGATGGGGGAAATGCCTCACCTCCCTCACAAGGCTGCTGAGGGAAGCAGCGAACAGCTGCATGTGGCGAGCGGGCAACCTTCCCGTTCCAGCCCCTGGTCGGTCGGCGACCAGGTCGGGGACCAGGTCTCGCCTGTCCCGGCGCGGTGCCTCAACAACACACCTGAGCTGCGAATGAAGGCCCGAAGGAGTGGGAGAATTCCTAAATCCCATCCCATCCAGATTTCTTGGAACCAGTAGCAAGGCGAGGGGAGGGCCGGCATGGGGTTTCGCGCAGCGTCTCCCGGGTGGGGCAAGGCCTGAGTTTTGCAGCTTTACCGCGAGGAGGGGAATGGAACCGGGTGCCAGTGTGCCTGCTGTCCCACCTTCGGGATGTTTTTCTGCACGTTCCGCCCCGGTCTGGGATGCCCTTCCTTGTCCGGGCCAGACCCCCTGAGCTGTGGGGATCGTGCTTCGGGTCCCGGGGAGGCAGCTGGGTCTCCTGCCCCCATCTGGGAAGGCGCTGCATCCAGAGGCCCCTCTGGCCTCCATCAGCCGTGGACTCGAAGCCCCCCGAGGGCGGGGAGCTGTGTCAGACCCATTTCTGACCAAGCTTCTCAGGGTCAGGAAAGGGTTGTAGACTCAGGCTCCTCCACCTGCTGTGTTGCTGACCCTCTCTGAGCCTCAGTTTCCTCAACTGTAATCATGATAGTAGATACCTTTTCTGAGTACTTTTCATGTGCTCAGCTCCTCTGCTTCCATCATCTCTTAAAAATCCTTAAAACTTCCCTGCAAGGAGGCACGACCCTCCTCAGACAACTAAGGAGGAACTCAGAGACAAGAAACGTGCCAAGGTCCCACAGCTGGTCAAGTGGAGGCTGGGACACGGCCATCCAGGGACACTGTCCCCATGCACAGGGACCTTTGAGTCCTGGTTCTCATCTGTGAGAAGAAAGGCTGAAGGACTGAGTCAGAGGAAGGACAGGCAGAGGAGGAGGCCCCTAGGTCCCACAGGGTGCAGGGGGAGGCCCAGGAGAGAGGCGGGAATGGGTGCCAGGCTGTCCCGAGGGCCCTGCACCCCCATGCGGCCGAGCTGCCCGCTGGCTGGACCGGCTGCCCGCGGCACCATCTTGAGAGCATTAGGGGCTGCTGTTAACAGATGTTTTGTGTTACGTGTTATTTGTTAGTCTAATGAAAGGAGGTGCACTTGCTTTCAAGACCTTGGCGTTCTGCGGGGTTTTATATGGGAGGCCCGCGCGGAGCTCTGGCGGCCAGAGGAGGCCCGCGGCTCCTGCCAGGCGCGCCCTGCGGCTCGGCTTTGATTCCCAGGTTTGCAGCCATCCGCGTGGTAATTCTAGCTCTGGTTAAATGTCATTTTTAATAACGCCATCTCTGGTGTGTAAGCGTCTGCGCCCATGGCGAGAGGGGAGGCCAGCAGTGGGGGAGGCCGGACGGGGAGGCCGGTGGGGGGCTGGCGGATGGGCGAGGTGGCCGTCCTCCTGGGGGCAGCGGATGCCCTACCCCAAGGGGATCCCCGGGGAGGAAGCCTGCAGGGCTACAAGGGGCAAGGTGAGTGGGGGGAGGGGCAGAGAGGAGCAGGACGCCAGGAGGGGGTTCTTCCAGCGGCAGGAGTGCCAGGCCCCCAGCTCTGCAGTGAGGCTTCTGACCACCCCGCCCTGCCCCCCTGGCAGCTAGAGGGAGGTAGGGTGCCTGTGAGGGACAGACAAGACGCTTCCCCTATCACAGTCCTCCCTTCATTCCAACTCTGGGCTGCCCGGGCTGGCTTTCAGTAGGCGCTGAATGCTGGTGGGCGGTCGATAGCAACCGTCCTCTCCTAGACCCAGGGGTGCGGCTTCCTGCTCCAACTCAGGACCCCGGGGATGCTGGGGCTCCGCCTCGGGGCAGCTCCCCACCCGTCCTGTACACCGGACCCTTCCAGACGCTGCCAGGGGGTGCCAGCCGCAGCTTCCCATGGCATCTCCACCAAGAGGAGCGTTTTCTGCTCAGGCACGCCAAGGACAGGCGAGCCGCAGAGTCAGCACAGGAAGGAGCCTTCGAGAACACAGCGGCACTTGGCCTCTCACGCGCTCAATGCAGAGGCCCAGGCCAGGCCCTGGACAGTCTGACTGCATGGGGTCATGTGGGGCCTAGGAACACACATGTTTATCAGCTCCCCGGTGATTCTAATGAAGCGATTTCTGGGACCACAGGTTGACAAACAGAGGGTCCAACACCCTCAGATGGGGACACCAAGCCTCAGGCCAGTGACTGGGTGTGTCCCAAGTTGTAGGGCAGGGTAAGTCCTTGTTTCCTGACTCCTAGTCCGGGGACCCCTCCTCTTGCCTCCTGAGCAGCAGTGACCCAGGAGGTGTTAGTTTTCAAGCAACCAAGGTGCATGCTTGTTCAGCTCTGGGCTGGAGGGGCCCTCCATGGAAGCTTCCAGAACTCCAGCCCCTAGGCCTCCTGCCCTTTCACAGCCCCACACCCAGGACCTTCTCCAAGGACTGCAATCCACCCGGCAGCCCCGTCCACCTCCCTGGCCCCTGGGTCCCAGCTTCTTGGCTTCTTGGAACTCATCGCCCCCGCTCCCTCCTAACCCCTCCCTCCCACTGCCCCCAAACCGGAAGGTGCCGGCAGGCTGCCCATCCCACGCACAGAAAGCCGAATGCATCACAAAGAGGGACCAGAAATAATGTCTTCCAGAGCCGCCTCCTTTTCAGGACGCAATAAAAGCTATCATTAGCTGTAAAGGGCCCCATGTGGACGGCGTTCTGTCATCACGGTGGCCCCTCGGAGCCAGACGGGGAACAAGAGCTTCCCAGATGTGGAAGGGACACGGGGCAATGGGGCAGCGAGAGCATCTGGGTCTTTTAATGACCTTCATTCCCAGGACATCTTGAGATTCCACGACTCCAGGGTTCTGGCTGGGCAGGCTCTGCCCCTGCGGTTCTTAGGCGGGGGCAGGGGCAGCCAGGAAGCACACTGCAACAGGCCCCTGACCCGTGTCCCCTCGCCTGGCCCCTGGAGGCTGCAGGGGCACCCGGGCTCCCTTCGTCTGGTCAGTATGGGAGCCGACCGAGATAACTTTCCCCAACTCCCTCTGTCTAAACAGGAAGCTCCCACGGTGCTCTCCTACTCACCACCTCGCAAGAGGCACTTAACCCCTGGCCCAGTCCAGCGTGATGTGGCTGCTCATCTAGTCACAAGCTGCCTGCCGTTAAGAGCCTGGCCTTGATGTTTGGGCCAGGTGGTGCGTACATGTGTGCGTGCGTGTGTGTGTGCCCATGTGTGTGCATGTGCAAGTGTGCACGCGCATGTGTGCCCCTGTGTGCATGTGTGCACGTGCGTGTGTGCCCCTGTACGTGCATGCATGTGTGCGTGCATGTGTGTGCTCACGTGTGTGTGCACGTGTGCATGCATGTGCATGTGTGTATGTGTGTGCCTGTGTGTGCACATGTGTGTGTGCGCGTGCGCGCGTGCGTGCGAGGGGGCTTTGGGAGGGTGGTGGGTGGGTTTGTGTATGTGTCTCTGTCTGTGAGTCTGGGAGAGCCAGTCCACCACGTGGTCCCCAAATACCAGCCCACGACCAAGTTTTCACAGACATACCGCAAAACGAGAAAAAGAGGAGCAATTTGCACGTTTTGTTTTGTTAAGCTAAATGAAGTCAGTGCTGAGGACCATTCTGTACCCTGAGATTAAGATGCTAAAAGGTTTCTTTCTTGGATAAACAGATGGGGCAACAGGATCGTGGTTGTTGTGAGTGAATGCTTTTCTTGGCAGCTTTTCCCACTGCCCACTCTCTGCCAGTTCCTCTCAGTGTCTGGAAATTTCACCGGGGCTTGGAATCTGAAAGTCTGGGTAGGTGGTAGGAGCACAGAGTACTCAAAAAAATTACTGTTGAATGAATGAATGAATGAATGAATGCATGAGTAAGTATGGGGGCTGAGGGTGGACTGCGAAAGGGGGCCTGTCCTATCAATGTCCCTTAGAGTCGGGGACCCTCTACAGCTCTCCTGTGTCTAGGCACCTGAAGACAAGCCTGCAGAGGGTAGGGGAGGCCACATCTTCCAACACCCCCAAAGCCTGGCAGTCCCCAGGCCACTAGGCCTGTCCTGACTCCCAGGCCAGGCTGCAGAGGGCATCCAGGACAACCCTCCCCTGGCTGCTTCCTGGCGACCTGCCTAGGAGTGGACATGCCTGGCAGGGTCACCTGGCATTCCAGGACTCCAGCCATGGCCTCGGACGGTGGTCCAGAACAGGGGCTTCAGAACAGGGCAGGCCTGGGCTGGAATGTCAAGTTCATGGGATCGTGGGGCTCACCTTCTCTGAGCCTCAGTTTGCTTTTCCATAAAATGGGGGTAATGGACTCGCTTCCGCGATTGGTGGGAGGGCAACGAGGGGTGGAGCGTGCCCAAAGCAAACACCTGACCTTACCTTGCCCTCTTCAGGTCCCCAAACAAACCTGGGCCCGAGTCAAAGGCTCCCAACAAACGAGTGAGGCCTCCCCTCCCCTACTCTTCCAGCCTAAATTCTGAGATATGCAGGAGAGAGAGCCGGACTTGGGATCCAACGCAAATCCCACCCCTCCTTCCCAGCAGGGGGCTTTGGGCAGGTTGCTCTGCTTCTCTAGGTGTCCAAAAAGGAGGGATGGCAATGGTTAGCCCTGCCCGGTTCACAGGGCTGCTCTGAGCATTTCAATGAGCTGTCATGGAGACCCTTTATTGAGCACCTACTACGTGCCAGGCACGGTCCCCCACGCTCACTCAGGGCTCAGCACACCTCTAAGACACATCACGGTCCATCGTTTCCTTTTCATACACAGCAGCATTGAGCTCAGGGTGCTTTGGGGCCTCAAGTGTGGTATGCAAGCAGGCATTCTCAGGACTGCTCCAAAGTTACTTTTCCAGAGTTTTTCGGGAGGGTACAATGACAGCTCCAGCTCTGTTGAGTTTCTGCCCACAGGGAGGGGCCCTTGTGGGGGTGCCAGCTGGTCTGAGGCCCCTGTGCCAGGCTCCCAAGCTCCACCCAGATGATCTATTAGCTAGAGGAGCAAGATCACCTTGGAATCCTGAACAAAAAGCCAGAGCTACAGATCACTGCCCTGCCCCCACCAGCTCCCTGGAAGACCGGACCATCCTCCAGCTGAGCTCCCCTAGGCGCTCAGCTTCCAGGCCTGGTTCTTTGGCCTCTCTCACCCCTCCTGGCTCTCTGCTCCTGGGCATGCGCTGGGGGACACCCTCACCTGTCTGTGGGTCCACATGCCTGGGGACACATCATAGGGCATTTTCTCAGTGTGGATCAGGTCACGACAAGGGACAAAACGGGCCTTGCAAGCATCTGTGCGCTGCCTGGCACTGGCAGGGAACTGAGAAGCAACATGACGTGCCCAAGGTCACACACGGAGATGACAGCAAAAGCCAGGACCAGAACCTGAGTGTCCTGATGCCCCATTCAGGGCTTCCTCACTGCAGATGGCTCTGCCTCCCCCCCCCCCCCCCCCGGTCCCCCAGGAAATGGATGGAGGGAAGGGAGGGAGGGGAGGAGGTGGAGGGAAGGACCGCAGGTTTGTTAAAAGCCTGGGTTCTCGGGGAGCCCTTTGGTCTTCCTCTACCGCGCCTGCTGGCTTCCGCGCCTCCCTGCTCCGAAGCCCCGAGGGCCGCCACCGCCCTGCAGAGGCCTGGGAGGATAGGGGAGGCCACATCTTCCAACACCCCCAAAGCCTGGCAGTAGAGGGAGGCTGGGGAGAACTGAAGTCAGCCATGGCAAACAGCGTGCTGTTTCCCTCAAACACTACACGCAGGGTTACCCTAGGACCCAGCAATCCCACTTCGGGGTACACACCCCAAAGAACTGAAAGCGGGGACTCGAAGAGATATTTGCACACCCACGGCCACAGCAGCATTATTCACCATAGTCAAAAGGTGGGAACAACCCACGTGCCCACCCACGGGCAATGGATAAACAAAACGTGGTCCGTCCATACAGTGGAGACTTAGCCCCAAAAAGACAGGAAATTCTGACGCCTGCTGCAGCCCGGACGAACCCCGAAGACGCGATGCTGAGTGTAACAAACCGCTCACGTGAGGCCCCTGGGACAGACAACCCGATGGACAGAGAGGGGCACGGGGGGCGCCAGGGGCTGGGCGAGAGGGCAGGGAGTTCGTGTTTAATGCGGACAGAGCTCCAGTTTGGGAAGATGAGAAAGTTCTGGAGACGGATGGCAGTGATGGTAGTGCAACAGTGTTAACGTACTTAATGCCACTAAACTATACAAATAAAAATGGTAACTCTTACGTTAGCTGTATTGTACCACAACACAAGCCAAAAAATATTAAAGGCAAGTCTCCGGGACTCTGCAACTCAATGGTCCCTTTAGGGCCACCAGCCGGATACTCCGCCTTGTCTGCCCATCTCTGGCAGGTCCCTATCCCGAACCACTGGGCTTCCTGTCACAGGTAGCAGGTAGCAGACGGGGCTGAGGGAACAGCTCCGTGAAGGGACCCCAAACCCCCTGCCTGGGGCTCCAGCCCACCCCGGCTCAGCCTGTGCCCCCAGACTCCAAGCACCCCAGCATCCTGAATCTCTGGGAAGTGGACTCACTTGGTCCTGAGGTTTTCTGGAACAGGTCCCCCCGGCCCCGCCCAGCCAGGTGGCCCCACCTGGTCCCAGGGCCGTGGTTTGTTTTCCCAGTGTGTCCGCATCCCTGTTCTGGCCCTGCGCACAGGGAGGACCGCGTTCAAGAAAATCTCAGTTATTAATGTGGTTTCTTTTGTCGTAAGTCATTGGAAAGGCAGCGAGCGACGGTTTATTTTCCTAACGTGCTTGGCATAGCTAAGCGCCCCCGGCGCAGCCTCAGCGTTTGGCTTGGGAGGAACCCGAGACCCTGGTTTGCTCTGAGTCACCGGCGAAGCCACAGCCTTCCTGGCCAGTTCTGGGGGGAGCCTGGTCTGGGAAAATCATTGGCAAGGACACGCTGCATCTCCTGGCGGCTTCGTGAAAACAAAAGAGTAAAAAATGTTGTTGAGTTTTGTGTTTTAATTTTGAGCCTGCTAACCTGGCAGGTTGGAAATAGATCCATTTTCTAACTCATTAGCTTCCCCATTAACCCTTATTTTGCTAATAGGGTGCACTCCATCTCTTTGGTGTCAGTTGTTTTCTTTGGACCCAGAAACAGCTCCAGAAGCCACAGGAAAACCCACTTGCGGGCTTGTCCAAATCCTCAGTGAGGCGCCAGGCTTCCCCACGGGCCCAGGACTAGAGGACAAAGTCCCAGCCCAGGACCCACGCCTGCTGGGTCCAGAGGCCCGGCGCCCCGAGGAGCGGTTGCCTGCTTTGCCAAGGCGTCCCGTGATGCGGGCTGGGCTCACCAGGATGAGGGGATGAGCGGTCCCTTTCTCCCACCTTTGGAGACATCAGGACTTGGGAATTCAGTCAGTGGCAGCGGAGGGGGCACCTGCCCGAGACGGGAGGAGAATCCACCAGCCAGCGCGAGCAGGGGACTCTCACAGGCCTGGGGGTGGCCCCAGGGCGGCCGATCCCTGCTCCCCACCTCTCCTGGCAGTGGGCACCTCTGGAATGCTGGCCTGGGGAGCCGCTTGACTCCACATAAAACATTTGGATTTCACGGACTGGTGATTTGTTTTCGATCTGATGCATGATATAGGATTACCTCCTTTTAATTTTGCTAAATAAGGACATTCAAATAAAAACAATTTCCTGTCATTATCCCTGTTTCATAAAAGGAAGGGTGTTTAAACACCAAAAATGAGTAGGGAAGATGTAATTCCAAACACAAGAGAATCCTTTAAGCTGGAATTTTTAGCTTCCTGAACAACTCCTCATATTGTTCAGGTTTGCTTTAATTTGCAGAGGCCTGGAGAACCCCCCCACCTCCCACACCCCCGCCAGGCACCAGGAGCCACCAGCTGGACCGCGAGTCCCGAGGGCAGAGCAGAGCTGCCTGGGGATCCCAAGGCGGGAAGTGAGCATCTTGCTGAGCCCGACCCACCAACTCTGCCTGCTGCCCCCTAGACCTCACCTCTGGGGGCAGACTAACAGCAGCCCTTGGCCCTGTCCCACCTGACTCCACACCCAGTGTGTCCTGTGTCCCCAGCGCCTGGATGCTGAAGCCCCTCCCAAGGAAAAGGCCCCACACCCCCCAGGCTCTCACTGAGGATGCCCAGCCCCAAGGTACTGCTGAGGGGGCCCACTGCTCACCCTCTTTTCTCTCCTTTTCTCCCTTCAGTTTGCTCCTCCTCTCCCCACCCGCTGGGGGAGGGGTCCCCCATTCATCAGGGTGAAAGCAGAGACCTCCCTCTGCCCTCAGAGGAACCAACTCAGAGCTGGCTGCCCCTCCCATGAGACCTAAGATCCTGGAACTGAGGTTGGGGGAGGTTCCTCACCCCACACCAGAGGGCGCCCCTCTTTACCCCTCACCCGTACCAGACTACCTTCCCTCCACTTTTCCGGGGGGTCTGCCTGCTTCTGCTCACCCAAGAGGGTGAAGAGATGTCAGTCCACTGTGCTTGGGAGGCGGTGGGTGCCCCTGAGAGGGACCCCGCAGCAGACACGTCTGCCACCAGCTGGGTGTTCTCTGAGATGAGGCGTGTGTCAGGGATCCCCTCCTCCCACACATGCACCTGGACAAGGTTTCAGAGGAGGCTGCACCTCTCAGCTTTCCTGCACCTCCTCTCATCTTAGAAGCGGGGCATGTGGCCAGCGGGGGCTCCCCGGAGACCAGGAGGCTGGTGCAGGAAGTGGGGGTCCCCAGGTGCCGGTGAGAAGGCTGCTGGAGTCAGGTGGGTGACCCTCAGGGGACCCAGAGCCTCCAGCAGGCCAGCGTGCACCCCGCAGCACCCCACCTCCTCCTCAGGGTGTGGGTGAGCTGTGGGGATGTGGGTACCACCCCTCATGAATCCCACCGGCGCTGGACCTTAGCTTTATCTTCCTCTTCTGCTCTGGCTGCCTCCCTCCCCCTTCTTGCCCGGGGCTCAGGACCCTTGCAGCCAGTATGACTTTTTGAAAAAAGCCACTTGGGTGGGTTGTTTGTTTTTAAAGCCCCTTCCTGATGGCCTCTGACCTCTTCAGGAGGAGGGAGGCCTCGCTGGCTCTTTGGGGTTGGGCCGTTCCACGTAGGAAGCTGCTCCTGGGACAGACGGGAGGTGGAGGCAGGCCTCCCCGCCCCAGCCAAGTGTCCAGGTCTTAAGGAGCCCTGGTAGTGGCCGGGGTGGCACCACGGAAGGAAGGGGCAGCGTCTGAAGCCGCACTGTGTGACTCGGGCGCGTTGCCCCTCGGAAACCTCAGTTTCCCCAGCTGTATAACCATGCCCACTTCCCACGCCGCTTGGAAGTGGGGCGCCAGGCACAAAGGCCGCGCACGCCCCACCCTGACCCCACCCCCGCGCGCAGTTGCTGCGCCTTGAGGTGGCTCTTCCAAAGACGGCTCCCTCGTGGGTGAGAGCGCTGGTCGCCGCCGCTCACGCCATCACGGAGACAACCTCGACTGTGGCCGCTGGACAGCCAGTGCCCCCGCGCAAACCGGGCGCCGCACCCCCCGGGGGTCCCGCCCCACGCGGCGTCTCCGTCTCAGTGTGGGTTCCCGCGGCCCGGGCGCCCAGGATCTCTGCCCGCCCCTTTGCGCCCTGCGAGCCTCCGGCCTCGGCCCCCGCGCGCCGGGCCCCCGCGTGGCGTTCCCACGCGCCCCCGGGCCCCCGCGTGGCGTTCCCACGCGCCCCGGGCCGCGCCCGCCCTGCCTGCACTCACCGTCCTGCGGCGCCGCCTCGCTGCCGCTGCTGCCCCCGGACGGCTCCCGCGCCGCGCCCTCCCGCGCCTCGGTCCCCGCGGGGCGCGCCGCCAGCCGCCCGGCCGCCGCCACCTCCTCCAGGTCCAGGAGGTGGCTCACCGTGAAGTTCTTGCGCGCCTGGGCGCAGTCGCCGGGCCCCAGAGCGGGCGGCGGCGGCGGCGCTCCCGGGCCCAGCGCCGGCTTGTCCAGGGTGAAGGCGGCGGCCGCGCTGTCCATGCCCGCGAGCCGCCCCGGGGTCGCCGGCCGGGTCGCCGGCGGGGTCGCAGCCAGCGCGCCCCGCCGTCCCGCGCTCTGTCCGGCTCTGGCTGTCTCCTGGCTCCGCGGCCGCCCGGCCCGCCCGGCGCTGACGTCGGGGGAGCCAACTTTCCTCCCTCCCCTCCTCTGCTCTTCGCTCTCTCCCAAGTTGCTAAAACACGAGCTGCGCCGGCCACACGCCCCTCTTCTAGAAGCAAACCTCGCCCCGGCCTCTCCTCCTCCCCCTCCTCCCCGCCCCTCTGGCTGCCGGGAGGGAGGGGGTCGTGCTCCGAGTCCGGCTGGAGGCTGGGGGCGGGGACAGGGCGCAAAGACGGGTGTCGCCCTCCCCACCCACATTTGAAGGAGTGGGAAACTTCAGGGTTTGGATTCTCTTAAATCCCCCAACAAGTGTCCGGGGAGGTGACAGTGAAGGGATTAGCAGAACCCCTGCTCCATTTACAGATGCCTCCGCGGGGGCGGGGGCAGCGACTCTGAGACGGTTGACACGGAAGACCCGGAACCCCCAGCTTCACCCTCACTACCCGCTGTGCCCCAGTGCCGTCCCTGCCCTGATGGAGACTCCGAGGTCCACTTCATCTACACCATCTGGCCCGAGGTTCTCTCCCTCAGAAAGTTTCACATTCTCAAGCTTCTGGGGTGCATATACGCCCCCACCCCAACACACACACTTCGGAGCCCACCTTCAGGATGCGCCAGGCCCTCCCCGAGGAAAACCAAGCTGGGAGGAAAGCGCGTCCCTCCAGAATTCCTGGAGGATAGACAGCCAGACGACAGCCAGACTGACAGATGGATGACAGGGAAAGAGAGGCCGGCTTGGGTCCCTGCTCTTGTTTTTGTTTTTCAAGGAAAGCACAGAAAAGATGCCCCTGGTGGCCGAGCTGAGACTCTAAGCCTTCCAGATGCCACAGCTCTTTCTGTAGGACAGTGCTTGTTGACCTGGCCCTGGGTTCTCCACATTGTCACTGCAGAGCCACAATGTCATAGCAGCAACAAAAGTAAGCCCACCAGGAGCAGGTCCCTTCCAGGCTCCCGCACAGAAAACCCACCCTGCATGCACCCCTAAAACCCTGCAGACCAGCAGCCTAAGTCCTGCGTGAATTGGGTTTTCCCAGAAAGGAAGCACCCTAAAATGATGACCGAGTGTCCCTCAAATGATTTTGGCCACAGCAATCCATGGGGCCGCACACGTGGGTGGGCTGAAGGCTTGGAGGTGACACAGCTGTCTGGAAAGCTGCCTCAAAGAATGTCCATGAGGAAGGCTGTTCGCAGAGGTGGCCACCTCCCCTCTCCCAGGGGCTGGCAGCAGCCCAGCCTGGGCATCAGGGGTCTGCCCAGTGCTGCCCAGTGTGTGTGGCTGAGCAGGGTGGGGCCGCTACTCAGCTCCGGGGGCTGTCTGGGAGCGCCCCTCCCCTGCCAGGGCACCCAGCAAGCCAAGAGTGAAGGCTCATCCAGGAGAAGCGCAGGGCAGTGATCGGAACAGCTTTGGTGCCAGGCCCTGCTCTGTCACGCCCCGCTGTGTGACCTCAAACATGTGACCTTCCCTTTCTGAGCCTTGTAGAACAGGCCAATGAAGTACCTATCTCCCTGGCATGATGGAAGTTCCATCCCAGGGAAAATCCTGGACACGGGGCCTAGAACACAGAGAGGGTACTGTCATCCTAGGCCTGTGGAGCCGGAAAGAGCCGGAGAGATCACGTAGGTCCCATTCCCTTGGATGACCGATGGGGAAACTGAGGCAGAAAGGAAACGGCTCCTTCTAGAGCTGGGAGAACCGCTGAACTTGTTTGGTCCAAGGCCATTCGGGGTCCAGAGGTGAAGAGGTAACATCCTACTTCTCCGTAAGATGATGGTGCTCTGGCCCCGGCCTCCTGGGTTCAAATCCAGACCTTGCCTTTCCCAGCTGGGGGCCTTAGCAATCTACTAAGCCTCTTTCTCTCAGTTGTTGCATCTGTGAAATGGGCTGTTGGGGGGATTAAGTAAGTTGATACATGTGGGATGCTTGGGACTTGGTGAACACAAAATTATTATTTTGTAAACATCTGTTTTCTAGAAGCAGCACAGGACAGGGATGGCACGCTTGGACTCCAGAGCTGGGGAGGTGGGTTTGAGTCGGTTCACTGCCTTTTGCTAGCTGTGTGGCCTTGGAGGGGTCACTCACTGGTGGAGTCTGACCTATCATCTGTACAATAGGGACAATGAAGGGACCAACCCAAAAGGATTATTCTGCATTTGGCATTATTATTATTATAATCGTCGTTGTTATTGAGTTGTTACTACCCTTGCCAGTTCCGGGGCTGGGGGCTGGGCCTGTAGTACACAGCCTGGAAACGGACCAGGAAACCCCAGTTAACCCCATGGGGGCAGGACTCATTACCCCAAAGGGGAACAACTAAAAAATAAATACAGGTCACTCCGTAAACCATGGCTGTCAGGTCCCTAAAATGTCGTATTATGCAAATCCATGTTGTACGATACAAAGAACTTGTACAAAAAAGGGGGTTAGTTTCCAAAAATTAAAAAAAAAAATGCTATTATATTTTTATAAGTAAGAGAAGTATCTTTATTAAAGCAATTTTCACTAGTGTGTAATGTAGCAAAAAGAAAAACACAAGGTTTTAAAATGTATGTACTTAATACTCCACGATCAAAATGGGTTTAAAATGCTCATAAATTTTAAAATTCTGCAGTCAAATCTGATAAGACATCCACGTTCAAATGAAAATTTTCAAACGATGCATGTTTTGCTCTAAAAGCTCTTACTGCGTTCCGTGTTGTTCGGGGATTTCTCTAATTCTCAAACCGTGTTAGAGTGAAACTGTGTTCTGGGGTGCGATGTCGTATGAGGCTCCCCCAATTCTCGGGCCGCGATAGAGAGAACCCGGCCGTGGAGGTGCCCTGTTCTACGGGGGTTGCCTGTAACTTCCCCCGCGATTTGGCTAAACCCCGTGATGAGAACCCTGAGTAGGGGATGAAGGGAAAATAGAATCCCAATTTGAAACCTCTCGGTTCAGCAAGCGTGTCTGGAGCCAGGCCCGGCCCCAGGCAGTGCGGAGGGAACTGAGAAGCCCTGCTCTCTCCCGAGAGGATCCCTGGAGAAGGAGCTGGTCCTTCATTGGTGTCTCTCTTGCAGGTGGGCCCTGGGTCTGACCCTCAGTGGACATGCATATTTGCCCCAATCTCAAGAGACCATGCTAAAAAACAAATTAATGAATAATAAAATAAAACAAAACAAAAGCTAACTTTTTCTTAGTACAGAAGTAACATGCTTATTGTGGAGATCTTAGAAAGCACAGTAAAATGAAGAAAATTAAAACCACATATATCCCCCTCCCAGAGATTTCTGACACATAACAGGTATTCCACACATTTTTTTAAAAGTTGGTTCAATGACAGAGATGGAAGATAATCATCTATTTATTTGATATTGAGGTGAAGACCTAGGAAAAGCAAGAACACAAGGAAAAGGGCTTCTAGAATATAATCTTTTAATTTTAGAGTTTATCTTTCTAGCTTACTTCTATATGGTAGCTAGATAGAGAGATAGCCACACATATTGTAAAAATGGATCTATGTCATACATTTTTTAAAAACTTGCCCTCTGCATCATTACTTAATCTTGTGCCCCGCTGCTTTTAATAAAAGCCTAGTGATACGTAATTCACTGTTGCTCTACATCCGGTGATTTTCTTGCTAATAAATACCTAGAAATAGGGTATCTGGTTGTGATAGGCAGATAATACCCCCCCACACACACACACACACACAAAGATGTCCACATCAGAACCCTGGGGACCTGGAAATATGGCACAGCAGAATTCAGGTAGCAGATGGAGTTAAGGTTGCCTGTCCAGTGACTTTAAGAGTAAGAGATGACTTCCGAGGATCCGGAGGGCCCAGTGTCATCACGAGGGTCCTTCCACGTGGAAGAGGTACGTAAGCGCGTCTGCTTCAGAGCGCTGCCATGGGAGAAAGGCTCGACTGGCCGCTGCTGGCTTTGAGGATGGAGGAAGGCAGCCACCAACTAAAGGAAGTGGGTAAGGCAAGAAAACAAGGCTCCAGAGGGAAATGTCGAGGCTCCAGAGGGAGATTTCGCCTGTGGACACCTCAATTTCAGCCCGGGATTTCTGATTTCCGGAACAGTAAGATAATACATTTGTATGACGTTGAAACACTAGCTTTGTGATCATTTGTTACAGAAGCAATTAGAAAACAAACACGCTGGGTCCAAAGACCGTGCGAGAGATTCGAGCCTTTTGGTGACTTTGCCGTAGAGCCTCCAGGAACGTTCCGTGCAGGTCTGCTGGGCGTGTCTGCGCATCCTCGGTAGCAGGGGCTGGTTTGCTTGTTTACTTATTTCTGATAGCATTTTTTTTTTTTTTTTTTTTTTGCTTTTTGGTATGTGGGTAGCTCCCTGACCGGGAATCGAACCCAGGCCGCAAGGCCGCAGCACTGACAGCGCCAGCACCGAAGCCTTAAGCCACTACACCACCAGGGAACTCCCTCTGATAGCATTTTTATGGTTTTATGTAACACAAATAGAAGTGTATCCGAAAGTGCACTTGGGCTGTGCATTGGTTTCCGGGAAAGGTAATAATCATCGATTTAAATTTCCAAAGGCCTTTCCTTGTTTAATGTGCAGACCTTGAATTATTTCTGAAGGTAAATATTTTTGGTATTTAATAGCCACTTGCATTTCTTATTTGTAAAAGTCTGTTCATATTCACTACCCATTTTTCTACTGGAATTGTTTTCCATTTCTTATGGAGTTATATTAATTACTGTCCTTCTTTGGCCAGAACAACCTTTGCAATCACTCAAGGACCAGGCCCATTTCACAGATGGGGAAACAGAGGCCAAGGATGACATGGAATCCTTCAGAGGCACCTGTTGACCAGATCAGCCCCCATGACCACATAGCCAGAGCGTCTTCAGAAGGAGACAGTTCAGCAGGGAAGTGCACAGAGGCGCACAGGCCAAATCGTGCTCACTGCTGCACGCCCGGGGAATCATAAACACCGCAGGCCAATGTGACTCAGACGTGACCAGGCGTGACCGTGACAGATCACAGGGCTCTGTAAATATTGTGGCAGGCTGCGATCACAGCAGGCTGCCTGCTCATCCCAGACCCCCGTCCACCCTATGGGACGTGGAGCTGAGCCCATCGGAGCAGGACAGTGGGCTTTCTCCTTCATCTCGCTGCCCAAAATTTTCCCAGCCTCAGTTTCTTTCCTGAGGATCTTCCAGCCAGGATACCTTGGCAAGAGGGGAACTATTATACCTTTTGAAAAATGTTTCCGATCTACTTGCAAGTCTGAAGATGAAGATGTGCTCCGTAGTAGCAGGGACTCATGTTTAACTGTAAGCAGGTGATGTACTGAACCACACTGTCTTGAGGCATCCTCACAACCACGATGCAAGGAGGGGAAACCAAGACTCAGAGAGCTTAAGCTCTGTGTCTTAGTAAGTTGATCAGGATCCTAACCATCATGCCAAGTTGTCCCATGAGAATCTAGGCTAGGAAGTTATTTGTTTCTTTTGAGGAATTAGGATCTCTCCTTTAAAAAAAGGGAGGCGGAGAGAGAGAACTAGATAATGAGGCTTAGGAAACTCATTGCAATTCCCTTTTTGCCTTGCCTACCAGGAAACCCAGAGCTAATGTTAAGACATAATCCTAGCAACTCCATCCATCCAGGTGGCAAGTCAGCCTACTACCTTCTCTTTTCCTCTCCTTTCTGTTTTTTGTTTCAAATTTTGTTGATACAGTGGCTCAGTGTTCAAAACTTTCTAGCAGTGTGATATTGATTGGGTCACTTAACCTCTCTGGGTTTTGGTTCCCTCATCTGTAAATTGGAGGTAATAATGACTGCTGTCTCACAGGGTTGTTGTGAGAATCAAATGAAGTGATCTGTGTGAATAAAAATCCTCGAATGAGCTGGCACGTGGAAAATACACAATAAATATCACTTATAGGTGTGGAAAAGGCTTTGACAACATCAGAGCAGAGAGAACCTGTCCTCAACAGGGAGACTTGGCTGGGTTCGAGGTCAGTCCCACTGCGGACCTGCTGTGTGACTCTGGGCCATGAGCTTCCCTCTCTGAGACTCAGCTTTCCGTCCCTAAACTGTGTGTTTTGTACTTTCCACCCTTGTGTCCCAGAACCTGCACAGAAGAAAGGAGTGGCAATGCAGGCCCTGAGCTGGCACATAGTAGGGCTCCACACACAGTTGTTCCAAGAGCAAACGGCTGGTGATCAGATGTCTGTTGCAAGGAAACACTTGGCCCGTGTGGTAGACGGTGCCTGGGCTGGTGCCAGGGGCATTAAGGTGAGTCTGGGGTTCTGAGGACTCAGCAGGGCTGGGGACAGGCCTGGATCTCAGTCTGGGCCAAATCACAAGCTCCTGTTGAGTACCTACTATGTGCAGGGCTTCTGGCAGGCAGAGCTCAGTGTCTATGTTACACAGACATGGGGCACTGCCCACCCCCACTGCCCTCAGGGGGCTGCAGGCTTCCCAGGGACATGGTCCTGACAACTCATTCCACCGCGATTTATTGAGCACCTACTTTATACCAAGGCATCCTGGGCGAGCAGCAGGTCATAAAGCCTGTTAGGACCCCCCGAGGAGATGCTGCGGTCCAGCCATGGCACCCTGAACCCCAAAGACTAGACTTGAAAGGGCTCCTGGGACCTATATGACTCCCACAACAACCTTTGTTGAAGAACTCCCTCCTGTTAAATGTGGAGAAACTGAGGCTCAGAGGGGACAGGACTGAGCCCAAGGCTGGGATCCATCTCCACAGACACCTTCTTAGGAAGTCTCTCTTGGGGAGGTGTCGTACCTCCTCCGGCTCTGATTTCCCCAGGAGTCAGAGGAAGGATGTAGGGACTGAGGGCACAGGTCAAGGTCTAGGGGAGCCCTCAGGCCCTGCCTCGCCCCCTCCGGGCTGGCATCGTCTTCCTGTGGGTTCTCTGCAGTGAGTGGAGTGGAGCTGAGCGCTGCACGTGGCGCTCACCGCACACAGCATGGGGGGTCACGTGCAATGGTGGGGGGCACGGTGGCTGAGGACAAGGAGGGCCTGAAGGACGGGATGAAGCTTCCAGCTCCCTGGCTTAATTGGGGATGTAATCGTTATTATTATTTATAACTTGCTCTTGAACCCGCGCCAGGAGAGTGTGTTCACAGCCTGCACAATCCAGGCAGGCGTTAAATAATTAAACCAAGGGCCTAATCGGCTGTGAAACTCCCCCTGGGCTCCCACTTCCTTAGTTCGCTGATTGCTGATATTTTGGGGGTGAAATATGACCATTTTTATGATCAAAGCGATCAGAGTTCCAAGGGAAAGAAACAGAAAAGAAAGAAGGCGGGGGTGGTGGGTTCTTCCAGTCTTCTCTTCCTCGGACTTAGTGGTCCGGGAAAGTTGCCTGAGACATGCCAAGATTTACACACCTTTCTGCAGGGAGCCTTACATAACTCCCGATTCCTCGCACGTCCCCCAGCTCCCAACAGTAAGTCATTGAGGAATGAGCAGGCCTCCCCGTGTCGCTCCGGCGGCCTTTGAGAAGGATGTCTAATGACTTTTTTGAAGTGGAGGTCAAGGTTTTTTAAATAAAACAATCTGTGTTAATGCAATTTCCTTTTTAGCCATAGCACTGAATTTTTTTCTTTTTTTTTTTTTCTTTTTTTTTTTCTCCTGGAAACGGGAGGCAGAGGTGGGGAAGCGCATCATTTTTCTCCCGCCAGACAACGCGTCCCTAATGAGATACATTTATTTCAAACTCTGTATATCATCGCCCTGTCAGGGCCCGGAGCGGGACCCCGCGTCTCCGTCCTGGCTTGTCTCGGCTTAGCGGGCGCGGGGACGGGCCTGGGCCCGGCTGCGTGGCCGCTGCTGCTCTGTCCGTCGGTCGCACCTTGCGCTCCCTTCCGCTCCTGTCACCCAGATCTCAGCATGGCCCTTTGGCCTCCGGTCCTCGCCATCCCACCCACCGCCCCTGCCTCCTGGCTCAGCTCACTCCTGGCCTCTGCCTGGTCCCCGGCCCGCAGCCACACATCCATTCACAGCAGGGGCCACCGTTGTCACACTCCCTGCTTCCCCAGACCTAAAGCGGGGACTGCTTGCCAGACCCCCTCCCCAACCCCGCATGCCCCCTTCCCCTCTGATCCCCCCTTCCCCTGCTCACAGCTCACTAGGGACTTCGGGGCTCAGGTCCTCTACCCACCCGTTTTTATTGGTTTTTATTGCGTGCCCTCACAGTGCCAGGCCCAGGCCGGGGCCCTGGGGATGGAGCGGTGACCCTCTCTGTCTAGTCCTGCTGAGAAGTCAATGAGCCAATCTCCACGGAGAAGTGAGCAGCGAGAAGGGGACCACGGGGAGCGGGCTGGGGGAGGCGTATCAGGGAAGGCTTCCCTAAGGAAGGGGCATTAGCCGGGCAAGATTTAGCAGGTGATGGGGGCGGGCTCTAGAGGCAGCCGGACCCCGAGACCCAGCAAGTGCGAAGGACCCGTGGAGCCTCCAGCCTTAGCCGTTCCAAGGGGCCGGGCCCTGCAGTAGCCTCCCTTTTGGTCTCCATGTGCCTCACTTTCCCTTCCCTGCCAAGAGCTTAAATTGCATTTCGAAACTGCTCTGTGTGCCCCAAGGTCATGAGACACCCACTCCACACACACACACACACACACACACACACACACTCGGACCTCGCTCCTTCCTGGGCGGCTCCGGGCTGGGCCTGAGGCTGCACTGGGGACCAGGTTGGAGCTGGTTCCTGCCCTCCATGCTCAGAGCACACAGGGGAAGTGGAGATGGGTGTTGGACTCAGGGCAGACGTCAGCCATCCTACGCAGGGGCCCCCAGGCCATGTGGGCTGGAGGGGCGGTGTTGGGTTTGAGGTGGGGGATGGAATTGCCCCAGAGGCTATCTGCCCGGTGGAGACTGTACCCTCCCTGCAGCCCTGGCTGGCAGGAGCCGGAGGAGCCTGGGTGGGGCCTGGGGGCTCTGAGACCTGGGGAAATGGTAAGCTTGGAGATGGGGCAAGATTGCTGATATGCAGGACACTGGCCGAAAGAGAGGATGAGGCCAGTGTCGATGGCCCGGACGTGGCGGTCAAGGCTGGGAAGCCTTCCACCCACGAGCACCCACTCTGGCCCAGCTCAGGGCTGGGGCCTGGGCCCCACAGGGGCCAGGGAGACCCCAGTGTCTCTGTCCCACCTCCGATCTCGGCCAACGCTGCCCTAGCAGAGGACCCACTCTAACCATCGCCGCCGACTGCCCAGGGGAGGTCAGCTTGTCCCGGCTCCAAACTCAGCACCTCCCAGACCTACTGGGAGCTTCGGCCCGCCGCCTTCCACACTGCTGTCCCCGAGAGCCTCGCCCGGTGCCTGGCATCCGACAGCACAAAGTAAATAGTTACCATATGAAGTAATGGCAATCACGGTGACCCAGGCAGCACGTCTAGACGAGATCCAGACAGGCTGGGGTAGGACCAGGCACTGTCACTCACGGGCAGGTCACTTCGCCTCTCATCTGTCAAGGGGACTCATAACAGGGTCTGCCCCTCAGGGGCGTTGGGAAGATTCACCCCATGCCTGGAGTTTCCTAACAAATGCTGGCTACCCGCGGGACTCCTGGCCTTTGTGGCCATCTCTGGAATCCTCTGGGAATTACTTCCTCGGTCTGTGAAGTGGGCCCTTAGCTCTTGTCACAGCTATTGTCAAGTCCCAGGGCACGGCCCAGCCACACCCCGGCTTCCCCCAAGGCCCTCCTGTCCGTCCTTGTCCCATCTCCCGTTTGGGCTCTCCTGCCTCCGTCTGTGTCCCACCAGGGTTTCCCTCTGTCTCTGTCTGCCAGGAATTCTCTCCCGGAGGAACCGATACCCCAGGGGTCCACTGGGCTCCCTTTCACAGCAGAGAGATGGGAAGAGGGAGGGAGGGGGAGAGAGAGAGGAGGGAAAAAAAAATCAAAGCCCACATATTGGTTCCAGATGTGGCCCTCTCTCACAGCCCTCTCCAGCAATTTAATTAAATTCCCCCAGACAGCCAGGAGGGTTTCTTAATGATCAAATTTCCCAGCTCCCCTCCTCGAACGGGCCCACTCCGTCTCCCTGATGCACGGCCGCGGGGTTCTTCCTGCCGTCAGCATTGCCAAGCAGGCCGGTGGGGGTGGAGAGGGGCTTCCTGGGGAGCACAGAGGACCCTGCCCTGTACCAGCCTCGCCCCTCGCCCCCCACCCCCCTCCTCCAAGGGACCGGAGCCCTTGGGGCCCGCCCTGTGCAGAGCCCGACCGTCCCAGCTGCAGGGGCTGGCGGGGGCCCCGTGGACCCCTCCCCTGAGCTCTGCCTCTGGGACAGCTTGCCAAGGACTCCTGCCAAGCGGATGCCAGCAGGGCGCAGACGTGGGGGCTCTCTGGAATCAGGACTCTGGGCATCCAGACCAGCCGGAGCTGGGGCAGACCCAGACCTTCTCACCACCTTCCCACTTCCCCCCATTTGGCAGCCTGATAGACCAAGGCCTAGAGACAGCAAGGCCTGGGTCAAGGTCATGCAGACTCGCTTGCTAGAAATTGGCGAAGAGGACGCAGGCTGACCAGCACCCAGAGGGTGAGGATCTGTCAGCGAGGGGCTGGGCATTATTTCTGGGGACAGTTCCCCCATGTGACGCTAAGGGTCACTCTCAGTAGACCCCCAGCCTTCTGGAGTGGGAAGCAATCCCAGGGAGCCTCGGAACCACCCTCTTCTTGTGTAGATGGAACAGTGAGGCTGAGGGAGTGCTGGGCCAGAGCCTGGGCCTGGGGCCCGCCCATCTTGGGGCGAGGGGACTGGGGGGCTCTGTACGGACTGAATGCATCCCCACCGCCACATTCCCACGTGGAAGCCTGATGCCCAATGTGATGGTAGTAGGGGGTTGTGCCTGTAGGAGGTAATTAGGTTAGATGAGGTCAGGAGGGTGGGGTCCCCACCGTGGATTAGTGCTCTTGTAAGAAGAGAAAGAGACTCCAGAGCGCCCCGCTCTATAAGGAAGGTCGTGGGGGCACACAGGGATGGCAGCTGCCGAAGGCCAAGAGAAGACTTCAGAATGAGGCACCTTGATCTTGACCTTCCCGGCCTCCAGAACTGTGAGAAACAGGCCTCTGCTGCCCGGGCCGCGCCGTCTGTGATGAGTGGTTACCGTGGCCCGTGCTGGGGCAGGCAGGCTCTCGTCCCTCTCACCTGGGCTCCTGGGGGCCCTGAGGACTCACCTCACCTGGACGAGGCTGGGGGTCCTGCAGGGCCTCTGATGTGGGCTCACAGGGCGGGCAGAGGAAGGGAGGGCCCTCCATGGCCCATCTGAAGTTCTGGGTGGCCCATCTGGGAGCTTCAGCAGGACCCAGCCCAGCTGATAACGGGCTGTCCCAGGCCCCGCACCACGGCCAAACCCGGGAAGCAGCGCCCCGGTAGGGAGTGGGTGGAGGTGGGGGGGGGGCTCTGGCCTGCAGGGGCAGTTTTCCTGCAGGGAAGGAGTTGGGCAGACCACGGGGAGCACAGAGGTCCCTGGGGCTTGCCTTCCCTGAGCGGTGGGGTCCCACAAATGCTCTGAGTGCCTCTTAGTCTGAGAGTAAACAGGATGAGGGAGGGGACAGGGAAGTCTGTCCCTGGACCAGCCAATGGCCCCCACCCCCTCCTGCTCCCTCAGTTCCCCACCGAGGCCACAGAGGGCTCCCTGCCCTTTGGTATGGGAACAGGGCCAGGCAGGCTGGGCCTCCTGTTCAGGGACACGCTGGGGTCATGAAGGTCTGAGGTCAGGGTGGGGTCAGGGTGAGGGGAGGGATGGGCCTGAGGAGAGTCAGGAGGAAGCAGGAGGTGAGAGGTCAGTGACCACACTTCAGAGCTCTGCCCAGCCCTCGGTCTCCACGCCAGGGTGCCCGCAGGACCTGCTGGGGCCGAGTCTGTGGGCTCTCCCCTCAGGAAGCTTGTGACGCTTTCCAACTCTTTTGCCTTATGGAAGCTCCGCCACAGCAAAAAATGAGAAATTAAAGGGGGCGTTCTTCACCCAACTTCCCCCTCTGGGGCCTCGTAAAGGATGGCCCTGCCTGCTGGCTGCCCCTCGTGGGCAGAGGGGCCTGGGGAGGCTGAGGGTGCTGGGATGGGGCCAGGGACACCGGGCCTCCCAGGAGCCACGTGGCCTGGATGTATGTGTGCGTGCGCGTGCACGTGTGTGCATGTGTGTGCATGTGTGTGTGCACGCGTGTGTGTGCATGTGTGTGAGTGTGTGCATGTGTGTGTGTACCTGTGCGCATGTGCGTGCGCACACGTACATATGTGTGCACGTGTGTACATGTGCGCGCGTATGTACATGTGTGTGCACGTGTGTGCACGTGTGTGTGCACACGTGTGTGTGAGAGGGAGGGGGAAAGTGTGTAGGAGACAGAGTGTGTGAATAAGCTGGTGAGTAAGAGTGTGTGACAGGGCGTGAGTGTATGTCATATGAGTGTGAATGCAGGTGTGCACACACGTGAGCGTGTGAGCGAGACAGGTGTGTGAGAGTGTTTCTGAGGGAGTGTGTGTGTGAGAATGTGTGAAGCTATCATGTGTGCACATGTGTGAGTATGTGAGCATGTGCACATGTGTGAGAGAGAGGGAGGGAGAAAGCAGAGGGTGGGGCTGGGCACAGGGAGGTGTCCTGAACTGGGGCTCCAAGGACAGGTTCGGAGCCGGGCTCTGGGTGGGAATCCCTCCTGGGCCCCGCACCTTCCGTTGACCCGTTATCTCTCTAAGCCTCAGTTCCCCAGACTGTGACATGGGCCTCCTGCTGTTACTTCCTTACTGGGGTGTTATGATGAGTCAATGACACCATGCATGTTTAGCTTCTAATGTAATTTGTGAGACACAGGATGCAGTCAACCAAAGGTTGCTGTCAGCAACAATTTAGCATCCACACAGTCAGGCTGGGCCTGTGGTGGCCTACAGGGCAGGGGAGGGCCCAGGGGAGGGGACCTGCATGCTGGGAAGATGTCACTAGATGGAGCTGGAAGGAGAACAGCCTTTGTGGACAGATTGGGGCCTTGCCCAGGGGTGCATGGCCTGACCTTCAACTCGAGGTCTAAAGAGGAGAGTGCAGGGCCGAGTTCCCGGCCTCTGGCTGGTTTAGCGTGTGAGTCTCAGGTAAGACACACTCATTGGTAAAAAGGTAGAAAAGACACAAAAGCACAAAGAAGTAAAAACTTCCCAGGATCCCAGCACCATTACCATCTCAGCACGGGGTCATCAAGAATGACCCCAGCCACACACACACGCATGCGCGCACGCACACACACACGTGCACACACACACGCATGCACACATGCACACAGAGACACGCACACACACGCTCACATGCACACATACACGCATGCACACACGCACACACACACGCCACACTTTTCCCCAAATGAGCTGCTACAGGGCAGAGTCTAGCACGTAGTAAGTCGTACATGTCAGCTGTTATCACTGTTGGCATCGGACAGCTGGAGAGGCTAAACCTCACTCCTGTTAGCTGACACATTTTCATCCTTTGTGACTCGCCTGTGCATGTCTTTTGCCCACTTTTCTTCTTCTTGTTTTTTTTTTTTTTTAACAATTCTTTATATATTAAGGTTATGTCCCTACATATGTTGGACAGTGAGAGTGTCTCCCCAACTCCCTGGGGGAGTAGGAAACAGGGACAGGCTTGGCCACTGGGTGCTTGGCCCCAGGACCCCCAGCCTGCTGGGGAACCCCAGAGTTGGGCAGCAGGAAGTGGCGAGGCTGGCAGGGCAGCGAGGGACAGTGGCAAGGAAAGATGGGAGAAGGTTTGGAGCTGAAATCAGAGGCTCTGAGCGGCAGAGGCTTAATGGGAGGCAGATGCAGGAAACAAGCTTGCCCCTGCTGACAGGAGGGAGGTCAAGGGGCACGGAACTTTCTAAAGATAGGAGCCTGGGCGACAGGCGGGCGGCAGGGCCTGGCTCCAAAGTGTGGTGCCCAGGGGCCGAGACAGAGCAGGGGGTCAAGTCCTCCCTCCCGTGTGTCCAGACCCTCTTGGGCCCAGGGCCAGAGAGGCTGCAGGACACTTGACTCCCAGAGGCCAGGCATCTGGAAGAGTCCCGCAGACCTGGTTGTGCAACACTGGACCTCTCTGAGCCTCCATTTCCTTGTGTGACACCAACACCTACTTACTAGGATGCCCTGAGATTACGAGTCTGTCAAACATTTACCACAGTGCCTACCCACGGAAAGGACCTAGTAATTCAAGTTCACTCACGTTATTACTGTACTGGTCACAAGGCAATTATAGCTTTCTTGCAGGCAGAGCTCTCCCTTGGCTCCAAGACTGTCAAAGCTGAAGCGCCTTCATGGTACAGGTGAGTAAACTGAGGCCAGGAGACCTCAAGGGTCACTCTTGGGAGGTCCATCTATTCCAATGGCTTTCATTGTGTCCTCCAAAGAGGATACATTCAAATCCCAGCCCCCTGTGACTGTGACCTCATTTGGAAATAAGGTCTTTGCAAAGTAGTCAAGTTAAGAAGTGGCTGTACTGGCTTAGGGTGGGTCCCCCATCCCACCGGGAGATTTGGACAGAGACACAGACACAGGGGAGAAGGTCATGTGAAGACAGAGGCAGGTGGAGGTGGGAGGAGGCTGCTGTGAGCCCAAGAACAGCGGAGACAGGAAAGGACTCTCCCCCAGGGCCTTGGGAGGGAGCACGGCCCTGCTGACACCTCAATCTCCAACTTCTGGCCTCCGGGACTGGGAGAGGATCCATCTGCTGTTTTAAGGTGCCCTGTGGGTGGTACTTTGTTTTGATGGCCTGAGGAAATGACTGCAGGCCTCAGACTAGGCTGTCCCCCCCCCCCCCCCCGGCTCTGCCCGGGCCGCCATTCTTGATGGGCCTCCTTTACTTACTCACTATGTGCCCTTGGACAAGTCAGCCCCCTCCAGGTTCTCCAGTCCCCTCATCTGTGCTCTGGAGCAGGTGACCCCGGATCATACAAGAGAGAAGAAGGGCTGTGAAGCCACTGGGTGGCCTGTGGGCTACTGTGCCCTCTGGGGCCTCGGTGTGTGGACCCTGGAAATTGGAGCAGACGTTCCCAAACCCCGGGGAAATGCCTGGGGAGACTGAGGCACAGCGGAGCACGTCCTCCATCCAGATGCTCATTGTTGCCAGATGGTAGTTTGGACCCAGGTGCCCAACCTTCTGATTTCACAAGAGAAGCTGGAAATCTCCATTTCTATGTGAGCCAGATTTCCCAATTTCAGTCAAGGAGAAGATACTTCTTTCCTGGAATCATTACCATGGTGCTGTGAATCATGGACCCTGTGGTCCTGAGTCCCTTCCCACAAGCCCACGGCCTCCTGCCCTCAGGGGACTTCAACAGGGCTGTCCAGGCCCACCCTTCTCTCTTGCTCTTTTAGTCAATGCAGGAGGAAGCAAAATGAGGCGTTTTGGGGTGCCCAGTGGGGGGGTTAACAGCTTGTCATTTGATCTGCACAACAACCTTGTAAACTTAACAGTAACAAGGTGAGCAATTATCCGGGCCCTGCTGCATACTCGACCCCCCTGAGTCGCCATAGCTGGGCCTGGGAGAGCTTTAGAAGATGGAATTTTCTTGTGTACTCTGTTTTGCTCTTGGTGGAGGAGGCTTACTCTGCCCATTTTTAACATTTAATCCTGAAACACACTGGATGGTCTTCAGATGGGACTCTGCACGGATTTTTCTCCCCTCGATAACTGTTGCTTCTGACACGTGCCAGACAGCAAGCCTCCCAAGCCAGGGGGGTGGGGGGTAGGAGGTAGGAGGCCGAGGCTGGGACGGCACACCTCTTCATAACGGACTTTTCAGAATCATGAAGCCATCAGGACCGCACTGAGGTTGGGGAGGCTCAAATGCGTGGTCTTCAGGAAGATGCCTAAATCCCCAGAAGGGTGATCCTAGGCTTGGGAGCGCTCAGGATCGAATCACCTCCACCGAAGTGGCTGGGCATGCAATGGGCGGAGCTCGCACGGCGCTCAGCGGCCGCGGGCGGGATCGCAGGGTAGAGCAGGGCCGGGCGGGGCTAGGCCGGGGCTAGGCCGGGGCGGGGAGGGGTGGGAAGGGGAGGGCGCGCCGCGAGCGGTGCTCGAATTTGGCGGCAGTTCTGAGCACTTCACTCCCTGGGGCAGCCAACCGGACACCCGTCCTGATCCTCCGAGCCCACAGGGGGCGCTGTTGCCACCGTTCGCTTTCCGGGACGGCGCCGACCGGAAGTGCGAGGATCACATCCGGTGCGGAGGTGCGGGTGTGGAGGTGCGGTTGCGGCAGCGGACCCGGCAGGCTCGAGAGCTGGACCACCAAAGGACAGGCCCGCGGCCCCTGGTCGCGCCCCCTGTGATTCCCATTCTAGGCGGAAAGTGCAGGCATTTTGCCTCACAAGAGGCCGCCGCGATGCCGTTCCTGCACGGCTTCCGGAGGATCATCTTCGAGTACCAGCCGCTGGTGGATGCGATTCTGGGTTCTCTGGGTATTCAGGACCCCGAACGGCAGGAGTCCCTGGACAGGTAACTCGCTCCTTTCCCGCCGGCCGGCTGGGGCCGCTGCGACCCAGAGCTGCTTCCTTTTAATTGCCGGTAAAAGCGGGGCCGGGGTATGTGTGTCCCCCGCTTACAGATAAGACACTGAGGCGGAGGCCGGGAGTTCGCGGCGTCGAGCGCGAGCTCCCCCGCGCTGGCTCATACCCTGCCCTATGCAGGGTGCAGGGCCCTCCAGGTCAGCGCAGGGAGGGCTGGAGGGTGAGTGTCGGCAGGGTCTCCGCCTCGGCGCCCACCCTGTGCCCTGTTACCTGGAGTTGCAAAGGAGCAGGGTGGCATTTGTAAAGGTCTCAATTTTTACCCCAGAGCGGTACGAAAATAAACTTTCTACAGTTGAGTTTGTGTTTTGTAGAGAGACAGGAGTATGTCTCACCGTGAACCTGTGAGAAAGAATCAGTCAGTGAGGTAAACACCCCCCACCCCCGCCTTCGTGATGCTGGAGGAGAGAGACTGACAGTCATGTGAAGTGCAGAGTATTAACGTGTAATGGAGAAAAGAGCAGAGGAAAGAGGGATCGGATGTGTGTTTTCAGGGTTTCAGTTGGAGTTTCCAACACAGTGATTATTACGTGTCTCTCTGAAGACTTTGGTGGAAATACAGACTTTCTTCATCTCTGTTCACTTTGAGGCTTGTGATGAGAAGGTGTTTCCTTAACTCTAAGACTGTTCCCAGGTGAGTGGGGGTAGGGCAGCAGAGCGGGGCTGCATGACCTTCTGTCTCCCAGAGTGTTTGCTTTGCCCCTGTGGGGTTCTCTAGGGCTGGGAGATGAGTTGGAATCCTGTCCAGGCAGTAAGGATCAAACCTAGACCCTGACAATTAAAGGAGTGCAGATGGGTGAGACACTAAGGTGGAGAAGTGAGTGGGGAGCACCAGTGGGGGAAGTAAAGCCTCACCAAGAGAGGAAGAGATAGTCTGTGAAGGAGCTTCGTGCAAGGTCATGGGCTCTCCCTGGGCCTGAGATTCTGGGGAAAGCCACTGTTGTCTTAGTGGTCTGTGCTGCTGGGGGAGGTAGCAGGGGAGGGGCTGCAGTGTGAAGAGCCTTGTGCGCACTCAGCCTTTGGAAGACGGGGCGCTAACCCTCTCTGTGAGTGAGTGCGAGGAGGGCTGCCCGGGCTGGCCTGGTATATGGTGTGGCTCAGGGACAGTCAGTGTCGGAGGAAGAAGTGTCAGTGTCTGATGCTTGCTCCTGGCTGCAGCGGTTCCCTTCAGTCCCAGGTACGTGAGGCTTTGTCCCCAAGCCGGGGATCAGATGATCTGGGCAACTTGGAAGGAGGCTGGAGACAGCCTGTCCTTTCTCTGCAAACCTGAGGCATCTGCCCCAGTTACAGAACTGGAGCCCCCTCTCCACCACAGATTTTTCCCCCCAGAGATTTTTCTGCCTACAGAGCCAGGGCTCTGCCTGGAGCGGATGACCACAGGAAACTAAAGGCCACCACCCACAGGGTGCCCAGGCCGGCTGGTTCCGCAGCCATTGCCACCCTCAGCTGGGCTGCCTCTCTCCTGCCCCAGGCCCAGTTACGTCGCCAGCGAGGAGAGCAGAATTCTTGTTCTCACTGAGCTGCTGGAGAGAAAGGCCCACACTCCATTTTACCAGGAAGGCGTGAGCAACGCCCTGCTGAAGATGGCCGAGCTGGGGCTGACCCAGGCAGCTGACGTCCTCCTGCGGAATGGGGCCAACCTCAACTTTGAAGGTCAGGGGGAGCCCAGAAGGGCTGAGGTGGCTTAAGTGTGGCCCTGCTCTGGGTGGGCAGCCAGGCCTTTGGGCTCTGCGTGACTGTTCTCTTAGGACTTACTTCCCTCATTTATTTCATGGGTGACGACTAAGGAAACCCACACCGGGTGACATCCCATCCCCCTGCAGGCTTTACCTGGCCCTACCACCTCTGGTCCAAGGGTGCGGTTGTTGCTACCACCACCCTATGACTGATTTAGCACACCTTCCCAGCTCCCAGCTAGTTCCCTGCTTCCATTAATGTGAAAATGCAGCTGCTGGCACTGTGCCTAGAGCTAAGGGAAGGTCATTTTCTGCTCCTTATTCTGAGCCACCTTGCATTTTGTTCATGCCAAGGGAGAGGGAAAAACGGAGGCCACGTGGGGCATAAATCTAGCTTGTAAATGCCAGGGGTGGGGGGAGTGATGGAGCCATTTTCCTCTCCCGTCTGGCTTGGGGTGGGGGGAGCAGGGTCAGCCAGGGGACAGACAGGGCTGACTTGTGACCAGATGTGGGGGTCTTTGTGCTGACACAGGATGTGGCCAGGCATATCTCCCCTTCCCATTTGAGGACAGGCTCAGAGGCTGCTGGGCTCCCGGGGTGTCAAGGAGCCGAGGACAGGGTGGAGACCCAGTGTTGAGAAGATGGCTGTTATTGCCAGGCTTCAGAAGTTGTCACTCTGGGTGTCCTCCTAGCAACCTGAGAGGAGATGCCGTTTTATAGTCCCATTTTTATAGAAGAGGAAACTAAAGCCCCGACAGACAGGCCTGGGGCCCAAACCTAGGTCTGACTGCGGAGCCTGTGCTATACAGCTGATGAGGACAGCTCTGTCCTGACCCCTCAGGGTGACCAGCATTCAGGCCTCCTCGGATGGGGGTGCTGGGACAGGGCTGACATGAGCTATGTCTATGCCCTCAGACCCAGTAACCTACTACACGGCCCTGCACATCGCTGTCCTGCGAAACCAGCCCGACATTGTGGAGCTGCTGGTCCGCCATGGGGCCGACATTAACCGGAGGGACCGGGTAAGAGTCTGTCCAGCCTGCCCTGGGTGGGGAGGAGGATGCAGTCGGGGGCCCTGAGCACCTCCCAGGCCACTGGCTGTGTTCTCTTGATGCAGATCCATGAGAGCAGCCCCCTAGACCTGGCCAGCGAGGAGCCAGAGCGCATGCCCTGCCTGCAGCGCCTCCTGGACCTCGGAGCGGATGTCAATGCGGCTGACAAGCATGGTGGGTGCCTCCTACAGAGCGCAGGCCAGCCCAGGCCAGGTGCCTTGTGGTATCCCCCCGGGCGACAGGCAGGCAGGCTGGGGATGGCCCATCTGCTGGAGCAGCATGGCTGGTGCATGGGTACATTTTGCTGACTTGCAGAGGCCTTAGAGGAGGGGTGTCCCATCTTCTGGCTTCCCTGGGCCACACTGGGAGAATTGTCTTGGGCCACACGTAAAATACACTCACACTAACAATAACTGATGAGCTAAAAAAAAAAAAAGTCGCAAAAAAACCTCTTAATTTTTAAGAAAGTTTACGAATTTGTGTTGGGCTGCATTCAAAGCTACCCTGGGCCACATGCATTCCGCGGGCTACAGGTTGGATGGGCCTGCTCTGCAGTGAGTGGATGTGGCGCCTAACGCCAGCCCTGAGGGCAGCCTATAGGAAGAGAGGAGGCTGTGTGCGCTCGGCTTCTGGAGGAACTCTGGCTTCCTGCCGGGCCCCAGGGTGCATTTCAGGGTCCAGAGAAATCCCACCTCTCCTGGCCCTTCTGCTCCCAGTTTTGTGTGGTGGAAAGAATGGCCAGAAACTGGTCACCCTCAGCCCTTGCCGAGGCGTCAGTTCTTTTTAAAGGCCACTTTCTGATCCTGAGCACCTGTACGTCCCCTCTCTCCTGGGAGGCCCTGCCCTGGCCCCCCCCCCCGCCACACTCTGTCCCCGCCCCCCCCTTAGGAAAGACCGCTCTACTCCACGCTCTGGCCAGCAGTGATGGGGTGCAGATCCACAACACTGAGAACATCCGGCTCTTACTGCAAAGAGGTGAGGCTCATCTGTCCCCAGGCTTTCCCCGCCCCCTTAGACATTCAGTGTGACTTCGCGAGGCCTTCAGGCCCTCTCCCACCGTCCCTTACTCTCCCTGCTGGCTCTTGCAGGGGCAGACGTTAAGGCGACCACCAAAGATGGGGACAATGTTTTCACCTGCATCATCTTCCTGCTCGGGGAGACGGTGGGAGGGGACAAAGAGGAAGCCCAGATGATCAACCGCTTCTGTTTCCAAGTCACGCAGCTGCTGCTGGCTCACGGGGCCGACCCCAGCGAGTGCCCAGCCCACGAGTCCCTCACACACATCTGCCTCAAGAGCTTCAAGCTGCATTTTCCTCTCCTGCGCTTCCTGCTGGAGTCTGGAGCCGCCTACAACTGCTCCCTGCACGGCGCGTCCTGCTGGTCTGGCTTCCACATCGTCTTCGAGAGGCTCTGTTCCCACCCAGGCTGCGCCGAGGACGAAAGCCACGGAGACCTCCTGCGCAAAGCCGAGACCGTCCTGGACCTCATGGTCACCAGTTCCCCGAAACTCCAGCTGCCTGCAAACTTTGACATCCATCCTGTGGGCAGCCTGGCAGGAAAGATCCAGGCCCTTCACTGCTCCCTGAGGCAGCTGGAGAGCTACCCCCCACCCCTCAAGCACCTGTGTCGCGTTTACATCCGGCTCTACCTTCAGCCGTGGCCTGTGGACGCCAAGGTCAAAGCCCTCCCTCTGCCCGACAGGCTGAAGTGGTACCTGCTCAGTGAGCACAGTGGCCCCATGGAAGACGACATGTCACAGCTCCCGGACTGAAGGGAGCAGGGTCTGGGCAGCTCCGTCAGCTGCTGGCGGCAGAGCCAGGTGGAGCCCGACAGCATAGTCATTCCAGTGGGAAGAGCTGCTGTGTCTTTCAGGGAGACTGCCCCCCAGCTGAGGCCCTTTGCTCCCACCTCCGTATGTTCCAGATTCTGTCTCTCACCAGGGCTGGGGAGAAGGCTGAGCTGCCTCCTGCTAGCAGCGTCTGCAGCTCTGGGGCCAGGCCCCCTGGGGGCTGCTGTTTGTGCCAAACCCAGGGTCTTGGGGACCATGCCTTCTGCTAAAAAGCAATCTTGCATGACGAGGGACAGCCCTTTCCAAGATGTTCCGTCCTATGAGAGGCTCACCTGATGGAGAAAGCTCCCAAGACTGCAAGCTGGCAGTCCCGCCCTGTGCTGAGCCCTCAGGGAGCTGTGGGCTCCGTGTTGGTCCTTGGGAATTGTGTAAATGCCTTGGAGATGAACCGAGGCTACTGGTCCATATGTTTGTATTACCACATTAAACTGATTTCTCTTGGCCTTAAAAGTCCTTATATAAACAATTCCGCCCCTAATTCAGGACGAAGGGCCCCACAGCGGTCAGCATGAGCAGTTGGGGCATTGCGGGGATGATTTTCAAGTAGCCAACGCTTGTCCCATAAAGGAAAGCACCACTCCAGACAGGCGGGGCAGCCAAAGCACAGGGACTCACCCTTTTATTTTGACTGAAAATGCCGCCAAGAGTGAGGCTACAGGCTCTCCCCTTGCTGCGGGCTGTTGTGACATTCACAGTAGGACACCAGGGCACCATCACCAAAGAGGACTCAGAACGTGTATTTCCCACCAGCTACGTGATGGGGCAGAGAGCAGGCTCCAGCAGCCCACTCCTCGCTCCCAAGGTCCTGTCCCCAGCAGTGAAGTTCAGGGAGGTTCTCGTCCTCTTAAGGCAGCCAGGCCTGTAGCTGGAAGGCCTGGTGGTGGTGACAGAGATCCAGCTCTCCGCTTCTGCGGGGTCACCGTACTCCTACATGGGGAGCACTGGGCACCCCGGCGTCGCACAGGCCCGCACTGCCCAGGCCCACCTCTGAGCAGCAGAGCCGGCTCCCGCCTCACTGCCCACACAGCTGCACCCTTCCCCGCTGGGTCCTCGCATGCTTAAGGAGAGCCTGCGTGGTGAGTGGATGGCAGGCAGGTGGATTCAGTGGCACTGGCTGCCAGCACCCCAGCCCCGCACTGTCGCCTCCTGCCAGCCCCTGTTCATCTCAGGGCCAAGCTGTACACGTGGTAGATCTCATCAGGGAGGTTCTCCTGCCGCTCCTGAGCCAGCAGGCTGAGGCCTGCACTGCGGATGATGGCGTGGACCACCTCGAGGTCCCGGCACACGCTGCTGTCCACGTCGTCCAGGATCACGCCCTCCTGGGCCATGTTGTCTTTGATGACGATGATGCCATTGGGGCGCAGGCCCTGTTTGCAGCGCCGCAAGAACTCAGCCAAGTGCTGGTCGGTCAGGTGGCCTGGGGAAGGCAGAGGCGTGGGTGCTGGGAGGAGGTGTCAGCACACATGCCACCGGGTGTCCTGGCCACCACTGGCTGACTCACTGAGCACTTCATGTGTAACATACAGGGTCGCTGGCTCTCAGGAATCCAGAGGGGTTTATAAAACCCTGTTTGTGTAAGGGGAAACTGACTTGGAAGTCACACACCCAGGGACAGTCATGAAGTCCTCGGCTGGGATTTTCCCAACCGGGGGACATCGGTCCCTGTGTGACCCCTATCACCACATGACATCCTCTCCTCCTAGGCCTGGGTTAGGGGAGTGAACCAGAGTTCCCTCCCTACATGGAAATTCCAGACCGAAACTTTTTGGGACCACAAGATACTGGGCCAGCCCCAGTGTGTCCCCAGCAGGGCGGTGCTGCCCACCTTGTGGGGGGTGACCACTAGACAGTGGCCTGCTACCAGGCAACTCTGGGTGTGCCATTAGGCTGAGGGTACTGGGCAGGATGGCAGGGCTTCTGTCAACAGTAGGGACAACCAAGGCTTCAGCTTTTCCTCTTTTTAAAAAAACCTCTTTGATAAAAAAAAGTGTCTGCATTCTTTGACTATAGTAAGTTATTGGTCACTGAAATTTCAACAAAAAACTGCCCCCCAATGGGTCGCAGCAGGTAATGAGTTGAAACAAATCATGGAAGGAGATGGCCCTTTCCGGTAGTGTCCCACGGTCCTGCGAGCCCAGGGGGAGTGGAGGAAGCCTGCTGGGCCACCCACTGTGGGAGCACCAGCCCCAGGACCCCGGGGAGCCCGTCTCCACAGCTCACCTATCACCCACTGGATCCAGATGACGTCGTAGGAGTGGGGCTCCGGGCTGAAGTCCTGGAGGCCGCAACAGAAGTAGTTCCTCACCCTCTTGCCCTCCTCACCCAGGTAGGTCTTGGCCTTGACCAGAAAGTCCTCGGTCACGTCCACCATGTCCACCACTCTGAAGAGCGGCAGGAGCAGCCGCTTGGTGATCCTCCCAATGCCAGCGCCGCAGTCCAGGGCACAGGAGGTTCCTGTCCTGTTTGGACCTTCCTGAAACACGGGATGTGGACACACTGTCAGCAAGGCTCAGGAGGCCAGAGGGACCCTGTCACTGCCAGGGGAGGGCCGTTCCTGCAAGCCCCTGGAATTACTTAAATCTGGACCGGGCACAGGCTGGTGGCTGGCGCCAGTGGGGACGTGAACGGGCGTAAGCTCGGCACATTCTTTTCCTAGGCCACACATTTCTACAATGAAAGCCAACTTCCCCTTGCAGGTGCTGACTTGAATAGTTAAATGACATTAAAATGACAGCACGGAGAAGGAAGTGCAAAAGCAGTGCAAACGTAAGGGCAGTTGGGGAACTTGGGAAGGTGGGCACGGGGCGGAGGAGGAGGGCACGGGCCCAAGGAGGCTCCAGCCACGCAGACCCAGCCTGGGACAGAGTGGCCTCCCTGGGGGCGAGTAACCAGGCGCTGCCTTCACTGCTACCCCCCGCCCCTGCCCAAATGCCCGCAAACACGACCGGAGGGCAGATTTCGTCCCTGGCACAACTGAGCAGTCTGAAGGGAGACTACTCAGTCCTGGCACCTGGGGTCCCCCAGCTCCTGTCTGGTAACCCTGAGGCAAAGTCTACAAGTCGCCCCGTACCCTTCAAGGCCTGGGGGTGGACACCGACAGGTAGAGGGGGTGCCAGCACACAGCCTCTCCTCCTGGACAGCATGCCAGACCCGCCTACCCTCAGAAACCTCTGCAGAAACTTCCGGGAGCTGCTGATGTCGATGGTGGAGATGTGGCCGTACCCCCCGAGCATGCCGTCCACTGTCGGAGGGACTTCTTTCCAGTATGTCTTGGCCTTCGAATAGAATTGCTTCTCATCTTCTATTACCTCGCTCGTCATGCTGTCACCAACCCTGTCTGCTCAGACACCACACTCAGCAATGGCACCTCCTGAATAAAAAAAGGGAGTAGTCAGCTTAGTCGAGGACCCCAGTCTCACACTGTGCTTCAATGGCCATACAATCCTGCCTGCTGCAAATGAATGCCCAGTGTCCCCTAATCTACTGCCACCCCCTTGGAGGGCAGTACCTTCTGTCTCTTGCATTCAAGTTATTTTGCAAAGCTATCTTCATATCAGAGCAGGAGACCGACAGTTCTGGCCTCTGGACCTTTCCTTTCTCTGCATGACCCTTGGCTCAATGGCTTCTGACCACAGGGTACAGAGAACCCCAATCTATACTTAAGAGGAAGGACAGCAAAGCAGTGGGTGTGCCAGCTGATCTGGGAGGGGCCTGAGCAGTCCCCACACCTCTCTGCCTCTCAGTGGTCAGCACAGAAACAAGCTCGTTGTGGGGTCCAATCCTTCCGTAACAAGGAGCCTGGACTCTGCCCCAGGCACCACGTTGTGAACGCGGGAGATGGCCAGATGGAAAACAGCTACAGACACAATGGCGGCTGGGCAAGGGCTGCACACCTTAGAGGACCCCAACTCTGCTGCCATCAGGGAAGGCACCCCGGGGACGGGACACATCAACTGAAATGAAGAGCGAGGAGTTCGCTAAGCAAACAGGGCGCGACTGCTCTGGGCAGAAAAGAGCGGGCCCGGAGCCCTGGCAACGGGAAACTCGGGGTCCTGCAGGTGCCACTTAGTCGTTCAGATTTCACCCGAAAGAGCCACCCGCTGGAACTCCTCTGGGCTAACCAGGGAGTGGCGTGAGAAGTGTGTTTCCGGAAGGACGCTGGCAGCTGTGTGCACTGTGCGGCAGGAGAGTGTCCACACAATGGATAGACGGGGATGACGAAGCAACAGCAGGGGCCCCCGCAGCGAGACCCACCATGAGGAGGAGAGGGACAGTGGGGCAGCTCCACACTCAGCCGCCGGGCCACGTCGGGCCCGGGGGGGACATGAGGATCTCCTCTCCACGCCGAGGCAATGGCCCTCCTCAGTGGACGTCCACCCAGCACGGGCCCTGACCTAGCTGCTGTGAGCTTGTCAACAGAAAAGCCACCCCCAGGGCGCACGCAGTCGCAGAGGAGAGGCAGGGCAAAAACGGAACCAACTCACACACTGGCGGAAACAATGAGGAGCCAAAAGGTGCTGTGGGAAATGAAAGGGTGGGGAGTTCTTTCCTGATGGCAGGCAGGGCACAGCCGAGACAAAGTGACACCCTGACGTGGACCACTGTACTTCTCTTGCATCTCACATGGCACATACTTACTCAACACAAAGCTCACTTCCCATTCAATGAACAGAATAAATCTGGGCCACTTACCTGGCTGTCCGCTCTCTGCCGACCTGTTTGCCGTCCCTCCCCAGTTGTGAGCTTCCTGGGGGAGGGTCATTGCTATGTACACCAAGCTTGTCCACCCCGCGGCCCAAGGGCCACGTGCAGCCCAATACAAATTCGTAAACTTTCTGAAAACATTATGGCATTTTTTTGGCAACCTAAAAAAGCGCATCAGCTATCGTTAGTGTATTTTCTGTGTGGCCCAAGACAATTCTTCCAACGTGGCCCAGGGAAGCCAAAACACTGGACACCGCTGATGTACACTAGTAGCCTTGCACCTGACACAAGGTGGGTGTTTGCTAACTGGCTGCTGAATGAATCAAAGAATGAGCTTTGTGCAGCTACAGCCATTTTCCACTTTGAAGAAAATATCACAGACAAAAACCCGACCATTCAAAACTGATAACACTGAAGGCCATTACCGACAATATAATTTTTTGCTTTACCAAAAGCCTTATAACATGATTCCTTTAAATGTCAAGGTCCCCTGCATAATCTAATTTACAAGAATTCCGCTTACAGGCAGATTCTAGGAATGAGGCAGGGGAGGCACATCTAGGCCGGGAAATGGCAAGTATAACTTTGACATTTGGTCTAACAGCTGACTCATTAGTAAACACGACTCCTGGGGCCACCTATACTTTGCCCCCTGGTGTCCAGAGTGGAGTGGGCAGGGAGTCCCTGGAAGTCAAAAGGGAACAGCGGGTCAAACAGCAGGAAGTCCTCCGGCTACAGGATGGGGAGGGGGCTTGGGCACAACCTGGCTTTGTGTGTGCAAGCTGGGCGGGGAAGAGAGAAAGCCTTTGCTCACAGTGAACTAGACATGCATCTTTCATGGTCATCTGGCCACCTCCTCATCCCGCTGCAAGGTGTTTAGGACAACAGCTAGATAGCTGCTCCAGCTACTTCTAAAAAAGCAGGGTGGGGGGG
>PVJL010002258.1:0-207890 GCA_004026885.1 Lyroderma lyra
GCAAAGACTTATGTACCCCAATATTCATTGCAGCCCTGTTCACAGTGGCCAAAACATGGAAACAACCAAAGTGCCCTGCGACAGACGACTGGATAAAGAAGCTGTGGTACATATACACAATGGAATATTACTCAGCTGTAAGAAAAGATGAAATATTGCCACTTGCAACAAAATGGATGGACCTGGAGATCATCGGGCTTAGTGAAATAAGCCAGACAGAAAAAACAAAGAACTGTATGACTTCACTCATATGTGGAAAGCAACAAAGAAAAAAGAAATGAACAAGCAAACAAATAACCCATGGACACAACCAATAGTTTAATGTTTATTTGGGGACGAGTGGGTTAGGGAGGGGAGAAAGGGGAGGGGGTGGGGGGGACACTAAATATAAGGTGATGGAAAGAGAAGTCACATTAGGTGGTGAACTTATTATACATCAAGTTGACAATGCACTGTAGAATTGTATGCCTGAAACCTATGTAATCCTTGCTAACAGATGTCACTCCAATAAGTCTAACAATAAAAATGAATTTATTAAAAAAAAAATATATATATATATATAACAAATTTACCAGCTCATGGTCACTATAAGAAGTCATAAAGCATCTTGGACCAAGCTGATGGAAATAGAAATTATACAGACTCAAACACATGGAGAAAAGCAACATGGCTCTAAAGAGTAACACAAGAAAAGCAAACCCCAAAAATGAGGTTTCCCACCAAAACCTCAGGCAAGTCACAGAGTTAGAGTAGCAGAGTCTAATAGAGGACAGCTTTCAAATCAGTTAATTTTAATCTATAGGATAATTGTGCCATTATCTTGATATTACAGCTGTTAGGTTTGGCACTTGTCTTTAAGATAAGGGCACAATGATAGCATAAAAAGCACTATAGATTTTTCGCAAGGATTCACAAAATGGGTATTAGTGTCAGGCAAAAAAACAAAACAGGACCTAGTTTCTATGTGGTTACATTGAAAGTGATGAAATATGCATCCCTAGAGACAGTCCCCCACTTATCTAAATGTTCACAGCCCGTTCCCTTATCCAAATGCCAATCCCTAATCCCTGGCTTCCCACTTTCAGTTTAGTCAGTACAGCTTCTACCTTGCACGGAATTATATTTTTATTGCATAAAAGCAGAGAATGCTTAAAAAACACTTTAGCTATAAATCTTCTACAATTTTTCCTTTTGTTTCATGAAAAATAAGAAGGCAATTTAAAATCACTGCTCATTTGAATAAAAGCAGCATGAAAGAAAATCACCAGACTGAAAAAATCCCAAGTACTGAAACTACAGCAAACTTTAACATAAAAAATAGACAGTATCCTGAGAGAAATGAAAAAAAAAAAAGCACCACAAACTAAAAATACATATCTGCTTAAGAAAAAGAAGCAAATGACTTAACATGAAAAAATGAAATTAAAAGAAATCTAATGCAATAGAAAGATCAAAAAACAATGACTATGATAATAGAGTAAATAATGAGTGGAAAGGAATTATCAGAATTTGGAATAAAATAATTAAGATAACATGAATGAGCACAAAGTTAAAGGACGTGAGGACAGATTCTGGAGAACTCTGTCTAATTGAATTTCTAAAATAAGAGACAAGAGGAGCGAGCAGAGGAAAACACCAAGGAAGGACGTTTTCCTGAGTAGACGCAGGACTTGAATCAACAGCCAAGAAGTCATCCACCAATTGCTTTATAAGAAAACTGAAAATAGGCCTATACTTGACTGTGACCTGCTAATATGAGAAAAATTAATTATGAGAAATAGGATAGCTCGTAAGAATGGTTATCAAATTAGATTAAACTTTCATTTCTGACCTGGCTCTTCTGCTGTGATGGAGTTTCTTTCTGAGTTTAATATTTGAATCAGTAGGTTGAGTAATGCAGTACATCCGATCAGCATGGCCAAATTCTAGAACCCTGACAACACCCTATATGGCAAGGATGTGGAACAGTAGGAATGCTCGCTAATTGCAGGTGGGAATACAAAATGGTACAGCCACTTGGCTTTTTCTTAAAAAACTAAGCATACTCTAATTACATGTTTCAGCAATCACACTTCTTGATAATTACCCAAAGGAGTTGAAAACTATTGTTCACATAAACACCTGAACATTGATGTTTAAAGTGGCTTTATTCATAATTGCCCAAACTTGGAAGCAATCAAGATGTCCTGCAGTGGCTGAAGAATAAATTAAACGTGATACATCTAGACAATGGAATATTATTCAGTGCTAAAAAGAAACCAACAATTGAACCATGAGAAGATGTGGAGGAAACAAATACAAATTACTAAGTAAAAGGAGTCAATCTGAAAAGGCTACATAGTGTTGATACCAAATATATTACATTCCAAAAAAAAGCAAAACTGTGTATACAGTAAAATTATCAGTGGTTGCTAGAAGTTGGCAGAAAAAAGAACAAACAGGCAGAACATAGAGTATTTTTAGGGCCGTGAAAATACTCTGTGCAATACTACAATGATGGATATGTGTCATTATAGATTTGTATAAACCAATGAATGTACAACTCTTAAGAATAACCATAATATGAACTACGGACTTTGGGTGACTGTAATGTTAATGTAAGATCAGCAATTTAACAAATGTACCACTCTGGCTGGGGATATTGATAATGGGAGAAGCTATATATGTATGGGGCAGCGGGTATATGGAAAATCTCTGTACCTTTCTTTTAATTTTGCTGTGAACCCAAAACTACTCTAAAACAAAATTAAAGTCCTAAAAAACATTCAAATCAAGCCAAAATGCATTGATACTAGAAGCGTCTGACCACATGTGTACATGCTTACCTTCGAAAGTAGTATTTAATTAGTGTAATTACCAACTTGTCGTTGGGAATTCCTCTACTGTTTACCCCAACCTGAGCTGAAAGGATAAGATACAGTTTCATCACATGATTGGCCTACAGTTTTTGTGCCCTTATGGAAATATGAGAGAGCTCAAAATAGAAAATGACCTCCATCGTTTATGGAAAGAACTTAGGATGGACAAAATCTCTGTGGGTTAACTGTAGCAATCCTATAGGCACCTTCATTCAGAGCAACTAGGAGTACCAGAGTAGGGAGAGGATCTCACACTGTGTATTGCCATCAAAACAGTTAGAAAACAACTGGTTTATGCTTCTGGGAGGAAGACAAGGATTATCAAGCTAACATACAGGACAGAATTAAGACTCTGGTTAATTAATTTTGGCAAATGTAAGCAAAACATTATTATACTGGAAATTAAAAGGCATCAAGGTTATAAAATGAATCACTTGACAATAACAATGCATGATAATGCACATGTTCTCTTCTAAATATTACAAGATATAATTAAACTTATTACTAAACTGTTTAGGCCACCACAGCCCTCTAACTTAACTGCAAAGAAAGAATAATTAATGAGGCAAAAGTTACTAAAGGGAATGTCAAGAAATACATATACATATATATATATATATTTTTCTTTTGTCCAGACAACACACACACACACACACACACACACACACACACTTCTTTCTGGAAAACATCCAATCATCAATGCCTCTATTCTTTATATTACGTGGCTGGATACTTCTGGACAGCTCTCATATATATTCTCCCCTCCCCCAATCAGAAGCCACTCAGCAGAAATACATATAATTACAGCTAAAAATAAATGGTCAATTTTCTTTAGACCAGAGCCAGATAGTCCTGTTCATCACAATGGGCAAAGCACGTGATTCCACAGTTAGTGGCTTTTTCCAACCCTTAGCCAAGAGAGAGACTTGCCTCTAATTAGCAAAGGGCACCAAGGCAACTTAGTTACTGAAATAAAACAATTTTATTATATGTTAATACAACTGGCAATAGCATGATATACATTTTGATAGAGCTTTATAATTTTACTCACTTTTCATATGAAAAACAGTGGTAAAATAAATATTTCTGTGAATTGTATTAATGTAATGTGTATGGCTGCATATAATTGTATATGTGTGTATGATTGTGTGGGTACTGGCTTGTCACAAATAAAAATATTTTGTACTGTAAGTAGTAGCAAAAAATTTTTAAAGTTATTGACTTAAGCTACTCAAAGACCAAAATTGCCTAATGAACTTCTGTAAGTAGTATTTTAATTTCTTCAATAAGTATAATTACAGCTAAAATTTTTCCTATAACACACCCAGTCCAAGAACCTAAAAGGAAACAAAATTTATTAACTGTAATTAAATCAGGAGTCAGAGGATAGAATTTGTAAGAAACATGAATAAAATTCACAGTAGTGAGAAAAGACTAAGGTATTGATTACCTCACCTGTTTTAGGAAAATTAAGTGAAAAGCCACAAAACACTTCAAATTCAGTTCTTCAGTAGGGCTTGCTAACTCCTGAGAAAATTTTAGCTGACAATGTTAATGTGTATCTTTTTTATTTAATTGTTTTCATGAATTTAAAATTTTATTTTATTTTGGCTAAGAATCTTTCTAGAAAAGTTGCTTTCACTATTATAATTTTTAGGCTCACAAATCCATTCTTACCATGATCAGAGGTGTCTATTTTCATTGAAATATCTGTAAAATACCAAATATTCAAAGGGGAAAATAATATTGAGGCAGGCAACTCCAAGTTAGATATTATTCTATTATGAAATCTCCAAAAGAGTAGCAATAGCAAATTCTAATTAAATGAGTTTTCCTCAAGTGCTTAAATCATTGGATAGTATGTCTTCATTTTCTTGAATAATTAATTTATTTCACAAGCACATATTGAGAATTTACACTGTGTCAGGCATTGTTATAAAAGCTAGGAATTTAGAGATAAACATTCCTATTCTCAAATGTTCTTGGTCTCAGTAATACAAATATGAATATTTATGCTTTTAATATTGTATATGAAGCATAAAATAGCAATAAGCAGGAATTGTCATATTTTGGTCTGTAAAAAAGAGCATCTATGAAAGGCCCAAAGGAGAACACATATTTCTTCATGAATAAAGCAAGTAGTAAAACTGTGAATGGAAAGAGGGTGAAACAAAGCAGACCAGTGAGTGGTGACTCTTGGAAGAAAGGTTTGAACCAAGTCATGTAAGACATTCGACACTATCATAATATCTTTGAACTTCATTCCATTCCCTAAGCAATAAAGACTTTTAAATGGAGGGGTGATTTAATTAAACTATGTTTCAGAAGTTCTGTTTGGGTTACAATTTGAAGAATGGAGTCAAGAGCACAATGCTTAGTACCAGGCAAACTGATTGGTAGGCCACTGTACAAATTTCAGTGCAAATAATAAAACCATCAACTAAGACACTGACAATTATGACGGAAAAGTTGTCGAAAATACCATACATTTTGAGGAAGATATACAAACCAATCTTCCTAACTAACTTGATGATAATTATGAGGGATGATTTGTTTGTTCTTAAGTTTAAACTTATTATTTTGGCTTCGATGACTGGATGACTTTGAAGATGGCATTTATATAAATTATAATTAAGAATGAAGAATAAATATAGATCTCAGGGTGCAATGAAAACAATTTTACTCTTTTACATTTTGAGGTTAAGGGTGAGAATCACAGTCAGCTTGTAATATGGAGTTTAAGAAAAATATCTCTTAGAAAAAAATGAAGTTATCAATGTATAGCTCTCAGGTAAAGATCATAAATTCAGAATAAGAAGAATAAAAGTCCAGGAATTAAAGAATAAGGAATATTCATGCTTTAAGTGTTTGTGGAAGAAGAGTTCAGGTAGAGAATGGTAAAAAGGGTTTAGAGAATTATGAAGAAAAAAGCGGGAAAGAATGATATCATGGAAGTCGATTTACCTCTAAGATTCCACAAATACAAAACATCACTGCTTAAAAAGAGATACACACAGAAGAAATACAGTAGTTAACTTGGGAATACACTTGCATCCTTAATTTCATGCATCTATGGGATATAAATCTTAGAGAGGAATTCTATTATCAGTCATTGGGCGACATGGAGGAGAGAATTAGGACCAGTGAAGTCTAACATTTGGAGAGTTTTTTAAAAATGTATTTTAGAATATGTATATTTGTAAATATTTTATTAATACTATTATTTTCATCTGTAGCCCTAATTTGCATTGGCAAACTGCTATATTCAGATTTAACAATATTCTAACAAGGTAGGCCAGCATTATAGTTGTTCAGAGGCCAATTTCTGTTCCAATGTATCCCGTACTTTGGAGCCTTCCTATAATTATTTCCTATTTTCAGCATTTTCAAACAATTTATTCATGAGTTTTATCAGACTAGACAAGCATGAAGTGAATTTTCTATGAGTTTATGAATGCCTAAAAATGCCTAAAGAACTCAGAGATCAGTAACCTTAGAAACCATTGGTGCTTGATGTTTAACTTTTCTTTTTATTTAAGTAGACAAATTCCTTTAAACATTATTTTGAAATCCCCAGAGAGAGTAGTTGTCCTAATTTTAGAGTAGTGTTATTTTTTTTTACTCTAAATAGATGATTCTTGTAAAGTAGTCTTTGCTGTTGGAAATTTTGTACCTAGGTTTTATGATTACTCTTAGAGATTATGTTATTTATAGTTCTCAATAGTGTTTTTAATTAAGTACCAATTTTGAAACCTATGTCATTATTTAATGTTTGCAATGCTTCAGTTAGATAACTCATTTAAAAAGATAATGTATCACATTACATTATTAATTTGAAAATATTGATTCTTAATTAAAAATCAAATGTAGCAAGCAAATAAATATCAATAAACACTTTATTCTGTTAAATTTGCAAATAATTACCATATTTGAAGAATACATACTTGGTCTACATCTCTTAATTGCTAGCATATAATAAGATCATCAAATATCCTCAGAAGTTTCACCTGCTACTTCTACATTTATACACTCACATTGAACATGCATGACTATGATTTATTGACTCAAAAGTGTTAAATTCAAATTATTTATGTTTAAAGCCTACAAAAATGGGTTTTATTTTATTTCTCATTTTGATATTGCAAGGGCATTTGGCAGAGTTTTGAGGCCTTGAATACGAGGAATCATTCCTTTAAGTTCATGGTAACGATGGTCATTGGGCATAATTATTTGAGGTGGACCACTGTCCTATTTCCTATTCCACTTGATCTGAGGGATTACAAAATGTGCAACAATAGTAAATGCTCGATTCTTTCCTTTCATGGTGCAATTTAGGCCTTTTCTTTAATCTCTAGACGATGAAGAGACTTGCTGCAAAGGTCTGCAGAAGGGCAGCAAATTTTCTCCCCATACAATTAAACTGCTACCACCTGGCAGCAAAAACAATATGCAGAGAAAAACTAAATAGTTTAAGGCACTTCCTCTGCCAAAGGATTCCATAGATTAAGCTTGAACGTACTCTGTCTGATGTGTTTCCTCAGCCCTCCTGTGGAAACATAAAGGTGTTCCTGATGTATTTGCTTCTTTTTAGTTGCTTCTTGCCACTCTATCTTGTTTTTTACACAAGATTTTTTTTTTTAAATTTTGTGGAGATCGTGTTGTCTTATCTTCTGTCTACTATAACTCTAGAGTGAAAATATGAATGATAAGTGCTTATTACAAAGATAATGATTTAGTTTAGTGGTCAGGTGGAATTCTAAAGTTGCATAATTTAAATATCCTGCAGTTAAAAGCTTTCCAATATCTGCTTTTGAATGATATACATGTAAGTACACTTGACAGAGTTTCTCCAAACTTTTGAAGATGAAAACCAATGCCACAGTGCAAAAGTGGGACAGAGAAATTAGAAGAGGCATTGAGAAAGATAGCTCAGATAATTACTTAGGAAACAATGTTTAATTGCATAAAATCAATATTGTTTTCCTCAGAACATCCAGATAATCTTCAAGAAAGAGAAACTACTATTAAAGTAAAATAACATAAAAGATTGAAAGGTGCTGAATCATCTCATGCCTCAGAACCAGTTTGACAGAAAATTGGAAAACCATTTCCTTAACTTGTGTAACCTGTTTTTTGAAGAATCCAAAACAGTGATCTTTTTGTTCCCCAACCATCATTTTTGCAGAAATACCAGTTAACAACTAAGACAAAAGTTGCATGTGCATATGTATAGGCTGGGGATGGGGGTGCAAAGAAAGGACACTTTTCTTTTCTTCATGGTACTATATTCCCCACAAAAAGCACCAAAAATTCAAGTGGGAGAAGAACCTTGGGAGGATTGATTGTTTTCATGTGATATGCAAAATTAGAATGTCAACCAACCAGGTAGGGAGCATGTTATGGACTGAATTATGCAAACCTCTCTCCTATTCATATGTTGAGGTCCTAATATTCCATGTGACTGCATATAGAGATTGGGCTTTTAAGGTAATTAAAATCATGAGTTGTCCATCACCTGACAGAACTGGTGTCCTTTTAGGAAAACAAAGAGACACCAGAGGTCTCTCTCCCTGTGTGTGTGTGCACAGAAAAAGACAGTGTGATGACACAGTGAGAACATGGTCATCTATAAGGCAGAAAGAGAGGCTCCCCAGACATCAACTCTTCCAACACCTTGATCTTGGATTGCTAACCTCCAGAATAGTGAGAAAATAAATTTCTGTTGTTTAAACCACCCAGTGTATGATATTTTCTTATGGCAGCCTGAGCAGAGGGTAAAAGAAGATATCCCCTCCTTAGAGAAGAATCATACTACTTGAGAGCTCCCCACTGAGACCTAGTCAGGCACTGAATTCCAGTTATAGGTGGAGAAAGACCATTTAGAGATTCAATAGCCCATGAAAAATTAGCAAAAGAAAGCCCACCATTATGTCCACTGCTAAGTATTGTATATGGCTCATTTTGATTCATTTAAGTTAAGAGGAAAAAAAAATCAACATAAGATTTCTTAAAAATAATTTCTAATAAAAGAACTTATATATCATTTTGAACTTAAAAGATACTACTTCACATGAGTAAGTACAGCAGGGTATAGAAGAAAATGTCAGAAATATTTATGGAAATCTTAATAGAATGTTAAAAAGAAAAGAATCTGTGAAAACATGAAATCAACAACAATGGAATTATGTGTTAATAAATAAACAGACAGAATGATGAATAATCACAAGTAAATGTAACATGCAATGTCAGAAAAAAAAACCAAAAACCTGATTTACTTGATATTGTAGAAAACTGAATCATTGTTATAAATGATAAATTTGAGAAGTTATTCCAGAGAGTTAAGAGACAAATAAATAGACTTTAAGTGAAAATAATAACTATGAAAGACAAAGAATTTAAATTATTATAGAGATTAATGGTAGGCAAGAAGATAGGGCCTAAATAAATGACATAATTTTTTAAAGTTGCTTATAAATGTCATAGATGATGTGAAATTAATAGAGTGGATGAACCAAATGACAAAGCATTTTCTCATCTTTAGTGAAATTAAAACCAGGTTAATTTGATTAATATAGACATATAACTAAGATTATTACTATAATTCCAATTGTAGAACTCAGTAAGACACTTCAACTCTGAGAAGGATAAATTATATGTACTTTCCTGCCAACAACGTTATAACATAGAAAACAAACAAACAAAAAAACCCTATGATAGATGGGAAAAAGAAGGCAGACTGGGTAGAAACCTTAGGTTTTCTTTTGCCTCACGTGTTGGAGAAGCCAGCAACCTGGAAACACCTACAGGCTCAAACGTACAAGAAGCTCCCAGGAAGGCTTCCTCTCTCTACCCAAAAGTCAAGGCAATATTCAACTTAACTGACTTCTGGCAATACCACTTTAGTTTAGCCACACACACTAAAAACAAAAACAACAAAGAAACAAAACAAAGAAACACAAGTGGTGGCCTTACTCTCTGCTTTCAGCCACAAAGCCTGAATTTGAAGGCTACAGTTCTACCCCTGCCAGGCTGGAATGAGCCTTCCCTTCCCCGCCATGGTGTTAGCAGCGATTGTCTGGGGAGCCTGAACTTTCATCCCTACCTGGTGGAAATGAGGCACCCCTTCTCCTCAACCTGAGATGGCATCGAGGAAGCCTAGGGGAAATCAGACCTTTCAATGAAATAGCTAAGCTACACCCTCCCACTGTGTCATCAGAGTCTATGTGAGGAAGGGCAATGAGACACTGTGTCCCCTACAGCACGGTGGTATCAGTCCAACTTCACCGCCTCCTTCAAGTTCTGCAAATGTTATTATCGGTCCCACATTACTTGTTGTGTTTTAAATATTTACATTTTTTCAATTATTTGTTTAGGAGGTTACATTAGTGATAAGAATTTCCATCATGTTTTTAAGTATTAGTGCTAAAGTAAACCTGTTTCTAGTTATGAAAAATTAAAAAATTAAACCATTATGTGATCCCCTTTCAGAATCAGTTCTCTTTCCATCACCATATATTTGACTCCCCCCACCCCTCCCACCTCCTCTGCCCCTTACTCTCAGGTAACCACTAAACTACTGACTGTGTCCATGACTGAACACATAACACAACACAACACATAGACGATGCACTAAAGAATTGTACACCCGGAGCCTATGTAATGTTTGCTAACCTATGTCACCCCAATCAATTTAACAATAAGTAAGAAAAAAGAAAGAAAAGAAAAATTAAACCAAACTAAACAAAAACCCAAAGAAGAAAATGGGGGGGTACTTTTGATATAAAAATGGAAATACTAAATGGAGCTTTCTTTCCGATACCAGTGCAGGACTGAGGAGTTTTTTAATAAAGAAAGGACAACTGTGGTTGGTTCAGTGTATTTCAGTGTATTTCCCAAAGAAATTCATTCTAAATTAGAAAACATGCTCTTTTATAGATGAATGATCTAGATAGTTAAAAAAGCAAGCTCCTGGAAATTTCCTGGCAAGCATAGAATCTGCTAAAAAAGTTACAATAATGCTCAATGGCCTGTAGCCTGGAGACACTTGGGGGTTCTTATAAACATGATTATGAGCAAATATCCATGTCATCATAAACAAAGACATACTAATTCTTGCTTCAAATGCTATCTTGACATTTATAATTATTGTAGTGTCCATCATTCTTTCATTGCATGCAAAGTTCTCCTAAGTGTTTCATGCAACGTAAGAAAATAAACATTTTATTGAATTTTTTGCTTTAAAAGACTGTCAGATTAATTCTATATGTGACTGTCAAAAGAAAAAGAATGCGAAAATCATTAGGATGGTTACTCTGTGTCAATTTAGTCAATAATTTTCTGAGGCCACTTGTTAGTTTCATCTAAAAGTGGTGCTCCTGCCACATCTCTGTCACAATTATTTGTAATGAATGTAAAGTTTTTCATCCTGGGAAATAAAGAAATTTTTGTTCTTACAAGAGCTTAAAAGTGGTTGAATTAATACAATTTTAACTTACATAAATGATAAGAGATATAAGTATGTTTTTAAGTAAAATATTTTGACTGATAGAATTGGTATAATGTTCTTTTCTTGCAGTTAGAATGTATTAAAAGAGCCACAATATTCATATTAATTGATAATTTGGGAGGGCCCTTAAAAATAAATGGCATCATTTATTTTTTAAGGGCCCTCCCAAATTATCAATTAATATGAATATGGTATAAATATTGAATACATTTTTGATGACATGCATATAAAATATTAATAGACAAATGATGGACTTTCAGCATGTTAGAGAGAGATTAATTTTAAATAAAAATAATATTAAATATTTCAAGAAAAACAATTGATCACTGATATCTAAACTCAAAATTCTCCATTGCTCTTTTTTACTACAGATAAAATCCTGTAGATACGACTAAAATATTATCAACATACCAGTCCCTGTCCATCATAGTTGAGATCAGAGCCAAACGTTTTACCATGGTTTTCAACTCCAGGACGTTACTCTCAGTACCTTTCTTGCTCTCAATCACTTCCTAGAACAGCCTCAGGCAAAATTTTGATATCAGAAAGCAGTCTTCAGAAGTTCTGTATTGCAATCCCTTTACTTCTGTGTGACAGAGCTGCCCTTCTACCTCCTATCAACTCTTGTCCAGCTCATTCACTCAGTCCAATCCATTGGTGTGTCTTATTTTATCCACATCAATCTTTGCTGGTCACCAGCTAAATTAACCTCTTTAAAATCCCACTGAAATGATTTATGTTATATGCTACTTTAATTTTTGAATTAGTTTTCCGAGGAGGAAAGTGGGTACTATAGTTTCTCAGAACATATCTGCATGTACTTAGGAATTTTTAAGGTTTGACAAAACATTCTGGTTTGTTACAGGAGATATTTTGCGAAGAGGAGAAGGACTCTGAAGTCTGTTAGTTTGAGTCCTCCAGGAATCAGACGCTAAGGAGTCAGAAGTAGAAGACGTTTATTAGGGAGAATGCTTGTGAAAGGTGAAGGGGAGGGGTAGCAGGAGTAATCAGGAACATTAAGACACTAATGAAGACCTGTCATTCATAAAAGGAGAAAGGGGAAGAAGGAAGATGAATGGAAAGAGCTTGAGACTGGGGTGCAGCTCTGAGAATGTCTTGGGCAGCCTGATGGGAGAATGAGCATGAAGATTGGACAGACATGGCCAGGGCCCAGCCACTCTACTGTGCTCCCACATCGACTAGACATTGCCGAGAAAGGCGTGTTGACCTGAATACTATGATAGATCCCCAGGGCACTGTGGCTAAAGACCATCAGCTGGATGTACTCCTTGTAGCAGATTTTTACTTGGGAGGCCTAAAGGAAGGGGTTGCTATAAATCTAAACTATAAAAATATGTTCATCTTAAAAATGCAGTGACCAAGTATTTCCTTCTGTACAAATTTTGCTTTTTCTACACGTATACATATTTGTCTCATACATACCATTTTATCTCTGTATTTTTGCTTATGTTTTGACAAAAATGGAATGGCTGTTTTTTATTGTTACATTTATTGGGGTGACATTGGTTAGCAAGCATTACATAGGTTCCAGGTGTACAATTCTACAGTGCATCGTCTTTGTGTCTTACTATGTGATAAAATGACTTATATTCTTATCTTTTTCATTTCCTTCTCTTTGCTTCTAATTTTATTTAGTTCTCTAACTTATCTACACCTTTGCTTTCATTCATTATTTAATTATTTTATATAGTTAAGCAGTTTATTATATACATGTAAGGTAAGTTAGTTATTTGAATAACTAATATGCGCACTGCGGAGAAGAGTCAAAGTGTACCCCTATTCTTGTCTGTAGTCTGAGGCCTACCTAAAGGGACCCCTCATTGATTATTCCCACAAATCTGCAAGTTACCAGCAGATGCTGTGACCCCCGCCCCCTGCTAGTATGACAAGGCATGGCAGTATTACCTAGATTGCTTCAAATATTAGTATGTTTAAACCCAACTAAAATGAGAACCTTTTCTTCATGGTTTTACTTATCTTAGTTCAAAAAGTTCTCTGTAAGAAAAGCCCAGTCTCATAGAACAAATAGAAAAAAGTATAGCACACATGTTAGTGGTTGGCATGTTTATCTAAGAAAAATGCTATCATATTCCTATGATTAGACTGCTTTATTAGCAGTGCTTGTCTCTGTAGTATATTTCCTATATTCTTGATGGTCATGTTTGACTAATGTCATCTGATATGGATGGCTTATAATACAATTTTTAAAATTCTATAAAAGAAAATATAAATTAGGATCTTTACTATTATAATAATGTAGGCAAACAGAATATAGAGAAATCATTCCTAAATGATGTCTATCCTTCTGGAGCCTTAGGTCTTCAAAATCACTCTGACCCAAGAAAAAGCTTGAGCTATTTCTGCTTAGTGTCAGCAGGGATTATAAGGCTGAAAGGAGCAGAATCTGGAATGGGACACCAGGTGTAATCTGACTGGCTAGCCTCCCACCCAGGCAGGCTTCTAACTGATTAGACACTAATGCTTTCAATCCCTTGCATTCCTCTTGTTTAACCTGCCTATTTTTACAACAAGCTTCCCATGAAAGCTGAGAAGAATTTCATGTAAGATGCAAGACAAGGCTGAAAGCAGAGGAAATAAATAAGGAGGCAGAAACACAAATCAGATTTCAAAGAAGAATGGTGAAATAAAGAGCAGATTGATCACATTATGAAACAGAGCCTCATGAAAGAGGATGGGTAGATTCAAGATCAGTTCTTCCCTCTGAAGAGTAAAGAATTACATTCATTTAAATCAACACTCTAATGATGAGCACCTTGTCAGTTACTTTTCTTCTGTACAGTGAATAATCTTTTTAATTATACCTGATAATATATGTAAGATGCTTGGAATAGTGGTGGTATATGAAAAGCATGCTATAAATGCAATCTACTATTTAGCATGTAAATGCTAAAGGCATGGTAGGAAATATGGTTCAAAAACTCTTGGGAAGGGAGATTCACACTCCATAATAGTGCAGTGCTTTCCCACCTTTTTCACAACAGTGTGCATGCACGCACGCATGTATGCATCTGCACACACACACACACACACACACACACACACACATACATGTTACTATTTCTATGGCACCCAAAAGTAATCTAGAGGACATTTAGAGCCCCAGCCAAAGATTGCTTGCTGCCAGAGGTAGACAACTGGCTCAGTGATGTCGGCCACCCCAAACCTCTTCTGGAAGCTCTGAGGCTGAAGGAATCAGTATATCAGGAAACACCAGTATGCTGTGGCTCATCCATTGGGAAGCTCAGTGGTTAGGGTACAACAATGACCTAAGTCACTCTGCTCTTTGCCATTTGGGAGGGTTTTCAATTAGAAGTTATAGATATCCTCAGGCAATAAGAATTCCAATGTGGGCCATACAGGTCTTGTGTGGCAGCTCAATAGTATCTTCAAACATCATCCTTCCCATGTCTCCATCTTTTGCTACGAGCCTGGATTATTTCTATATTTACTTAGGGCTCTCCTGTGTCTATCATTGTTTCCCTATGGTCTGTAATCACCACAGCAGCCAGGGGATCATTTTAAAACTAACTCAGGTCATGGGCCCAAGTCTCCCTTCCCACAAAGAGAAATGAAAGTTTACACGAGTGCAAAAGCATACAGGATAGCCCTTCTCTGAACTTACTTCCATTATTTTCTTCCCATAACGTGACATTTACTCTTTCTTCCTTTGGTTTGATGGCTTTTACCCCAGAAAACCACATTAGGACCCAGATACTTCTTTCTCATTCTGGCCTTTTTTCATTTCCTTGTTTATAGCTTGCGATAGTTAATTTTATGTGTCAACCTGCCTAGGCTATGGTGCCTATTTGTGTGATCGAACATGTGTTTACATGATGCTGTGAAAGTGTTTTTTTAAGAACTGATATTTACTTATTTACTTAAAAAATTTATTGGGGTGACATTGGTTAGTACAAATTACATAGGTTCCAGATGTACAATTCTGCAATACATCACCTATGTGTTGCATTCTGTGTTCACCACCCAGAGTCAGTAGTTTAGCAGTTACCTGAAGGTAAGGGAAGAGAGTGGTGGGGGAGGAGAGGGGGGCATCAAATATGAGGTGTGATTAATATTTAAGTCAGTAGACTTTGAGTCATGAAAATTACCCTCCGTAATATGGGTGAGCCTCATTTAATTAGTTGAAGGTCTTAAGAGAAAAGACTGGAGTCCTCTGAAGAAGAAGGAATTCTGCCTGTAGAGTAGACTCAAGGCTGTGACATCAACCTTTGTTAGAATTTCCAGCCTGCGAGCCTGCCCTGCCAATTTCTGACTTGCCAACCCCTGTACTTGTGTTTACCAATTCATTCAAACAAATCTCAGTGTGTCCCTATGAATCTTCAAGTTTCTAGCTTGTGCTGTGATCCCCCTGCTGGTTCTGCATCTCCAGCGAGGTTTAATACACATTCATGTTACACACCATTGGCACGCTTCATTCCCCTTTCCTGTTTTGCTTTTATCTATATTTACTGTAAATACACTATATACACTATAATACAAGCTACATTTTGGCAAATTTCCCCCCACCCCACAGCTTTAGAATAGTGCCTGGCATATGGTAGGCTCTCAAGAAATGTGTATGGAGCAAAAATAAAAATAAATCATGATGTTTTTTGCTCTAAACCCTAATACCTGCCCAAGGTGAGGTAGTTGAGATGAATAAGACTGACAATGAAAAAGTAACATAAAAAAGAAGAGAAATCCAGGGAACAAACAGATGTGGACAACAGCATTTAGGGGAAGGCAGATGGTGAGTAGCCCGTAAATTAGAAATGAAAAGAGAGTTTTCATATGTGGTCCAAAAAGGAGATGTTCTAGAGACCAAGGGAAATGGTGATGTAAGGAAGTTTGAGAGGAGTTTTATTCAAAATGAAAAAAACAGGTATTTCTAGAAACTAAATAAGCTTAAAGAGCTAGATTTAGAAATAAACTGATGTGAAAAGTTTTGTAAGCACAGAATGAGAAGGTCCGACCTCTATTGCTAATTAGCTCTGTGACCATACTCAATGCATTTAGGATTTTAGTGTTTCCTTCAGTTCCAACAGAATTACAATCTGTAATTTCCTTCTTTAGCAGTCCTCTCAAGAATGAATCAAATAACATATAGGAAAATATCATTAAAATTGCATAAATAAAACTACAAATTATTCTTATAACAATGTTTATAAAAATAAAAAAATTGCAAGATACTGATTTTGACTGGGTACACTTTAACTTGTGAGTATAAAATAACCAAATGATCAAAATTTAAAAAAAAGTCAAAATAAATAGTCAAAATAGTGATGAAGTGACAGAGCATAAATTGCAGGATTTTGGTGCAGCATTTAATTTCTGAGAGAGAGAGGGAGAGGGAAAGGGGGAGAGAGAGAGAATTTCTGATATTTATGCCAAATAGCTAAAGAAACTAATATCCTTTAGCACTTTGGGGAAAATTGGAAAGAAACTATAACTCTGTCTCTCACTCTTTCTGACTTTTATAAAAATACATTATTAAATGTTATTATACAGTTGTTCCCTTAGAAATGTGTTTAAAATAAACATCGTTATCTTAAATGTGTTTTTCTATTTCCATAGTTTTTGAGGTAAACTTGACAGAAGTCAGACTGTCCAGCATGACATTATTATATTCCTAAAAAAGCCAAATTACTCTTTACTTTTTCAAAATGGACTAAAATCATGATTTTTAACAAATGGCATCAATTTATAATTTAATGCTGGGTATAAACCCTATAATTCTTTTGTCTCCATGGACTTCTATATAAGAAATTTAAAAACATTGACAAATATTAAAAATTACAGTAAATGTGTAAAAAAATATTGAATGTTGAAATGTTAGCGAGAAAAAGACAGGGAGAATAAACTTCTTGTTTTTTGTTTTGGAGAAAAATAAAGGTTAGTTTCATGACAACACAAAAAGCAGACTCTATTTCAGTTTATGTTTAATATACTAAAGTGGCCAGTAGAAAGCTTTTATTAATGATTTTGTGAGTCAAATCTGCTCTTTTCTATTTAGTATCAGCAACCTACATCTTAACTATAGCTCATACATTCATCAAATCTTACTTATAGCTTATAAATCCATCAATAATTATTTATTTTTACATTTTTCTTGTGTAGTTAGAAGTCTTAAAGATATTTTGTGAGACAAATGTTACTATTTGGCTGGAGAAGCAAACATTGAACACAAATAAGCTTGGTCTTTCAAGACTGAGTATGCAGACATACAATATAGTAAAATGTTTGCAGCTGATACCAAGTGTAATAGATCGTTAACTGCGGAATGAATCGTATTTTCCCATACCTCCACTAGGGCTAAGGTCTTGTTAGACTCCTCACAGTGAGATTTGTGCCTTTGTGAACTTAAGTCCCTACAATTGCTGCAAATTTTTTTCAGTGTAGATCATTCTAGCAGTAGAGCCTGTGTGTTTGGGATGGACACTCACAATCGAGGGAGGATAGCTCGTCAATTTAGGAAAATGCTTACTACATCTACGACTAGATACTGGCCCATGTGCTGACTGGGACACAACACTCAATCAATTGTATTTTTGCATTCAATGGAGAATACACAAGCAGAGTTAAGAGTATGTCGTTGAGTGGGCATTATATGTTAGTGACACCTAAGAAAGCACAAATGAGAATTTGTGTACTTACACCTTTCATTCTTCAAGAGAACAGAATATTTAGATACTGTTTAGAAAGTTCTTTCTGTTAATATTGCATCCTAAATATTTGACAGATACTAACCACCGACAATTGTGTCAGAAAAAGAAAAGCTGTCCTAAGGTTAGGTCCATGAACGAAGTATCCTTTTCTTGGTGATTAAAGTTGGATACTGAAAGAAAGAAATGTCACTGGGCCAAATGAGTAGGTGAGAAAGATTGGATTTGGAATCTAACACATTTGATTGCAGCAAGGTGACCATCTATGATGACAGTGTATGTGCAGGCGGAGATGTCTAGGTCTCAGAAATAATTCCGTGGCTAAATTTTCTGTGAAAGGTCACATCTGGAAACGGGTGTTATGAAGAACTTCACAGAGTTTTCTAATTCACAGAGAGGGAAGATGGGAGGACAGACTGTGTCCTAGTTGGTATGTAAACATTTTCCCACTGAAAGCCTCAAAGGGAAGGAACTAATGGTTATTTTTTTAAAGTAATCACTCACGATATAGGCCCATAGTTTTGCTTAGGAGAAAAAGTAAATTTTAGCATACAAGTCACTTCATTTGGGGGAAAAAATTCACATAGAGCAGTGACAGGCTTTTCAGCTCTTTGAAATTCTTTCGTATCCCCCATGCTGTGGCTCTGTGTATTCACAAGGGAGTACAACTGAATTGTAATTTCAGATCCAATATCAGCCTTCATTTTCACATTAATGTCACGGTTCTCCAATATTTGTCTCATGCAGACCCCTAAGGCTGCAGTGGCACACTTTAAATGACGCTGCATTTCTTTCTCTCTGTCAAGCTGGGAAAAACCATCTTTCATGTTTGTTGGGTCAAACAGGATGAGCACGGCTGACACCTGAGGACCAGATCAACACTGTTCTTAGCATTAAGCCAAGAAGACAGAGGGGACATTTTTTTAAACTTCCATAAGTCAGCCTTAAAGTGTGACAGGTGGAACAGATATAGAGTAAGGACTGGAGTCATTCTGCAGAGTAAACCACTTTTGAAAAAAATAGAACAATTTTAGTTTTTATATTTTCAAGGGCAAAAAGAAAAGGAATAGCAAGAAAGTATGAGTCATACTTAAAAATATAATATCTGGGCTAAATTTATTACAGGGGATTTTTACTAAAGATGATTTATAGAAACTCAGTCCACAGACCGATGTAGTTTTAAAATAAGAGTAAGTCCTACCACAGTAAAATTTCAAATGTTGTCTTCCCAGAGAATAAGTAATGTGGGAGAATGCACATTTTAGGCATAGAAGCTTTAAAATAAGGACAACATAATTATTGCAGAAACTGTTGTTGCCAAAAATGCAGCCAACACTTCCTTTGGGTAGAGTTGTTGTTGAGCAATGTTTTCTCAACCAAGAACTACACCTCTGAGTCTCCTGTGACAATAAGTGTGACCATGTGATGTAATTCTAGCCTCCGAAGATTGACAGAAACACTGTACCTGCCTTTTCTCTTCTACTTTACGTGTGGAGTGTGAACATTGGCTTGGAAGTTCCACAGCCACCTTGGTGTTTATGAGGAAACTATTGGGGAAGAAAGTGGGTCTCACTGGCTTAGAAACAGTAGTTCAAGTTGTGAGAGTAGATGAGACCACCCAGGGAGAGTACATAAAATGAAAATAGTGGTGGATTAAGGACAGAAGTTTACAACACACCAGGTATGAGGGATAAGAGGGCGTTCACAGAAGAGAACTCGATTTACAAATGAATGGTGAAAGCCTTCAAATAGAGAAAAACTGGACAGAGAACTAGAAGGTCATGTGGTAGAGACAAGAGATTAGAGAGTCTGTACAGGGCGAAGCGTGTTTTGCTCTCAGCACGGGCCAGTGAGAGGGGGCCACAAAGTATCCGTTCATTTTGAAATTTACCGACTTGTGAAATGACTTGGGAAGCACGTCTTCACCCGGGTGGTGAGGGCCGACTCCTGACTCTATTTCTTGAATTAGGAAAGAGAAGTGAGGAAGTGAGCCACTACAAAGGGGACACATTTATGGAAGGTGGAATCGAAAGGGAGAAATGGGAGCACATATGAAAGAAGATACTGGCTCAAAGAGGGATATATTTATAGGTTAAAGAAGTAAAGGAAGCAAAACAACAGGAATGAAAGGTGGGGTATTGGGTCCTTCAGTCTGGTGCTGGAGTCAGTAGGAGATGGGATTAAGAATGGTGGTAAAGGAACTGGATTTAAAGAAATAAAGGGAGATGCTGGTCTTCCTGGGTGCAGGGAATTAAGGAAAATTGCAGGTGTTGGTGAACTTTCAGTTAGAAAGAGCCACAGACAGAAGCATGCCCACGCACAGACCTCCCTCAGCCCCAACTTGGGTTCGATTCTCAGCCAGGGAAAGACCAAAAACAAACAAACAAAAAACAAACACAAACTAACAAATATAAAGCAGGTTGGAAATTGTGTTGCTTGCATGCACTCTTGCTAATCATCCAATCAACAGTTATTAATCCAGCATATACTATGTTCTAGGAACCTCAAGAAATATGGTAGCGAACAACGTATATTCATTACTTTTCTCTCCCTTTATAGAGATTGTGAAATAGTAAAAATTTTACTAAATTTCAGTTGATTAAAGCATACCTTTTAGTGTATGTGCTGCTGAAGCGAGCACGAAATACACCTTTTTAGAAATTAAGGAAGCAGGAGTTAACAGTGTTTGTTAAACAGTTTCGTAGTATAATTTTATATACAGTTATACTATATAATATATTAGCATATTGTTATACAAATATGAAGGATCAAACACCAGCGAGTGAGCGGATTAATTTTTAGTTGGTGGTTTCTATTTACCATCATTTACTATCCAATTAATAGTAAACTTGAAAATTGAAATGCATGACAAATGTAGCAATACTGAGACTTTTTAATAATCATTGAAGTACATGTTGTCAGAGATAGGTATGACTGAAATGTTACTCAGATGCTTAGTAGAAGAATTATGATAAACACTAAAAGTCTTTTAAATATCTCATAGTCCTATGGTAAGAATAGAAGTTATTTTATCATTATTATACAAATGATCGTTATTTGCACTCTCTCTCTCCCTCTCTCCTCTCCCACCCCCCCTCCCTGTCTCCCTCTCTCTCCCCTCTACAGATCTATGTGTATATTTTTTAGCTTTGCCAGAGAATAAATTGTCTTAAATCTCCATTTTGACTCACTATTGACTCAGTTGTCCTTAACTCAGAAAGAAGTCATCTAAAGTTAAGTTTCTCCATATATTTGCTAGCTAATATCTAGAAATTCTGAACTCATTCTTTCTTTATATTCAAAGTAAAGTACTAAGTAACATGAAATGGGTTGGGAAAATGCATCATATAAAGTTAGAATACATTCTGATCAAAATTTCCACTTTCTATTACAGACATTAAGTTACTAGAATCACAGGGAAGTGTTCATTATAATCCTTTCCTCGACTACACTTTACAGGACAAATACCATGAGCTAATAAATGAAGATAATTGTTCAATGAAACTCTCCCCTTCGGCAAAGGATTTCTTTGTCTTCGTTTGTGTTGTAGATGCAAGAAATGTTTATTCTGAACTGAGTACCATCCCAGGCAGTAGTCTTCATGGCAGAAGAGCTGGAGCTCTTGATGTACCCTCTTTCCCTGATCAAACACCCTTCACCTGGAAATATCAGCCTCTTTTGCATATACTACAGCTGTGCTAAATCCATTAGGGTACAGCCTTAGTTGATCTGAAGATAACTAGTACAACAGGGTATGTGCTCCCATGTGTTACTTGCAAGCTATTTTCTGCTTGTTCTGCCTTCCAAAGAAGAGTGTTTTTTTCACAGCAGAAAGTATGTCATGTAATTTGTTTCCCTCTTCTGCAGTGTCTGGCTGAACATTGAGTACTTAGATAAGCAACTATTTTTTTTGAATACTTCAAAGTCATAATCCGTGAGATTTATTGTAGAAAAAGACTATAGGTGTTATTTTGATGATAGCTTCAATTTCAGATCATTTCTAAAATTGACTGATTATGGAATAATTATAATATTCCATAATATATATTTGGAATAATTATAATGAAATAATTATAATATTTGTTTATTTTTCAAATTATTTTCTTGTTTCCTATCTTTGTATGATGCAGTTAGACAAACTAAATATTATTCAATATATCATTTTGAACAAGAAAAACAAAATAAATATGGGTATTCACCTAAATTATAAATAACGTCTAGGTATCAATGTTTTTCATTTGCAGAAGAGATGTAAGAATTATAATAACTAATGATATTTATATAATTCTTTACAGTTCATATACTTTAATATCCTAAATCATTCAAAATCAAAATATATTTTATTTATAGACTAGAGTTGTTAACAACCTAAGGATGATTTTGATTCAATGCAAGAGATGTTTTCATAATTAAATTTTGGTGCCCCAAATTTGCAGTATGCAAAACCAAAAAGCCAAACAAGCTTTCCAGAGGGTAGCCAGAGGTGTGAAGAACCTAGAAAAAAGCTTACATAGTATAAGTCTAGAGAGAAGGCTGGGGAACAGAGAGAAGAGTCTTCCCTGATTTTAGGAGAATTAGAATCTAGCTGCTACGGTTGTAAAACAGAAACTGACCATTGAAAGTCAATGACTTCCTGCTAGCAAATATTTTAACTACATTGTAATCATTTCAAAGAAAGATCGAGTAGATGACATCATCCAAAGTCTCTAAAAAAACAAGTATTGATTTTTTCCCTTAACTCTACATTAAAAGAAGAAACAGAAAATTTTTAAGTCATGTGGGAAGTTGAACTTTTTATTACAATGTACAGAATTTGAGTAACTATAGTTAAACTTAAATGATATACTTATAGCAATTAAGTGTGGAATGATAGGATAGAGCCAACATATTATACATCACATAGACAAATGAATAATCACCCAAGAACTTGAAATGTTAATTTTAACATATTTGAATTTAATATCTACCTTAAATATGTTTATATTTGTAGAGCTTATGGTAATAGAAGAAAAACACTCAAATATTTCAAATGGCATGCTTGCTAACACAGCATCCACTCTACAGCACACGGATCAAGGAGTAAGGTTGCCTTTTAAGTCTTACTTTTAAAACTATATATTTTATAAGTCTATCGCTAACCTAGTGATTCCTCTGACGAATCTGGGCAAAGTGAATTGAAAACCCTCTGGAATGGATTCACTATTCTGGGCGGCATTAAAAACATTGTGATTCGTGGGAAGAAGTCAACATATCGACATTCACAGGAGTTTTAAAGAAGTTGATTTTAACCCTCATGGATGACTTGGGGGGTTCAAGACTTGAGTGGAAGAAGTAACAGCAGGTGTGGTGTAAATAGAGAGGAGAATGAGAAGTGGAGTCTGAAGAAGTAGTCGAATTGCCAAAAGTTCACGATAAAACTACAATGAATGAAGAATTGCTTCTTCTGGATGAGCAGAGAGAGTGGGTTCTTGAGATGGAAACTACTCCATATGGAGATGCTGCAAAAATTGTTGAAATGACAGCAAGGGATTTAGAAATTACGTAAACTTAGTGGATAAAGCAGAGGTCAGGTTTCAAAGATTGACTCCAATTGTGAAAGAAGTTCTCCTGTGGATAAAATGCCATCAAACAGCGTCACATGACACTACAGGAAACGTGTTCACGAAAGGAAGAGTCATTTGATCCAGCGGACTTAGCTGTCTTATTTTTTAAAATTGCCACAGCCACCCAGGCCTTCAGTAGCCACAACCCTGATCAGCCAGCGACCATCAACATCAAGGCAAGACCCTCCACCAGCCAAAGGTTATGACTCACTGACAGCTCAGATGATGGTTAGCATTTTTTAGCAAGAAATAATTTTTAAAATTAAGGTATATATATATATATAGAACATTGCTTTTTAGATATAATGTTATCGCACACTTAACAGACTAGAGTATAGTGTAAAACTATCACATGCACTGGGAAACCAAAAAATTGATAAGACTCACTTTATTGTGATATTCATGTTATCATGGGGTCTGGAACAAAATAAGCAAATGCTGTTGGAAAAAAATATTGGCACTGATAGACTAACTTAATGAAGAGTTGATGCAAAGCTTCAATTTGTAAAAACAAACAAACAAACAAAAAAACCAAAAAAAACCCCCACAATAATAAACTGAAATACAATAAAAGGAGGGGTGGCTGTACGCTCGTTGCCAGTCAAAGCTATCAAATCCGGTGATTTGACTGCAGTCCATACTTAACACAGAAAAGGAGAAAGTGACAGAAACTGATGTCTTAATAAACCAATAAATCACTGTCAAAGAGCATATGGAGAGCCACATCAATATGGCTACTGGAATTAGAATAAATTGAAATCTATTAAAAAATGTGTTGCCTAAAACTTGTCATCATTTATTATCTTCATGTGTAGAACAGACTGCATCATGTATTTTCAAAAGCTAGGATTTTATTGTCAGAAATTACGTGTAAGTCTTATCTATATAACTGACTAGTGTGAGCCTAAAAACAGCGACTATCTGAGATTTCATGCTTGTCCAGAATTGCCTTCTCCCTGGTCCTCTTGTAATCAGGTATGTGCCCCACCCTCTCACTACAGTGACGATTAGAAACCTGATTGGTTAAGGGTGGTGCTTGTAACCAAAGTGAAGCCAATTCCACCTTCCTGGAGTTGTTTCATAGGCTTTGAAGAAAGAGAAATAGTCTTCTCCTCGCGAGCTAGAAGGACTGCATGTTGGTAGTAATTTTGTCTCACTGAGGAATAAAGCCAGACAACAACCAGTGGAAATGAGGGCCAAAGATAAGAGCTAGAGCCCTAACATGCTGTGAGCCCACAAACGCAACTGGGGAAAAATCAAGCCCTTCAGGCAGAGCTGAGACAGAGACTAGATCCACGATAAAGTTATGCATGTGAGATTAATTCCCAAGACATGAGATTTTGATGACACTAGTAGTTAGGTCACAGGGTAGGTCCAAGATTTTGCCACTTGTCCCCTATAATTATTTGAGCATGCCATTCACTCTCAAACATGACCTGGTTTGGAATAATTTCTCTCCACTCATAGCTCAGCATCTGTATCTTACCCACATTAAATACGTTATTAAAATCTTTTTCTGCACCTGGGCTTGAAATAAAGGACGGCCAGGAAAATTGTAAGGGAATTTATCAGAAGAATTAAGGAGTTTGGGATTCTCATCAGTGTACAATAGGGGCAATCCAGTATAAATTGAATAGGAACATTCTTTTAGTTTTTACAATTACCGAAGCAGAATTAACAGGAGAGACAATATGCCTAACACCTCCCAGACAAGAAGATAACCTGATAGCCATACACAAACACCGTCATGTTTTATGTTTTTGATAATATTTTATAGCCTAACACTTTCAGAGCTCTTGCTTAAAAATAAATCATGTACATGGTTATACTTAAAACAATACTATCCTTACTTACTGGTACTCTGACATGCTTTTCAGAGTAGGGCGTGCATACTGCATGCTTTACTAGGAATCCAGGCACACCTGAATGCTATAGCCTGTCAGGGTGACTGTAAGGGTGTTTAAAAATGTTTGTTAATAATCACCCTAAAATGTGATCTTACTGATTGAAAATTCACATTTTTTTCTATTAGAAGCTAAGGTTCATATATTTATTTTGGACTTAGAATATAATAAACAACAGAAAATTTTACATACAAAATGACATTTATTATATAGGTAGTAGATTATTTGAGGGGAGGAAATATGTAGTTTTAATACAATCCTTCAAGAGATGATGACCCAAATAAGGAAGAAAGGAATATGGAAGTGCACCCATGGACTTCAAGGTCATTGCTGACTGCCAGTAAACAGCACTGCTCGTCTCTGTGTGAGTCAGTTTCAGAGAGTGTCTATTTCAGAACAGGTTTGTCACTTGCAAATTGTGAGTGTTCTTCGTTTAATTATAAACTAGATGATTGAAAGTCTTTCCACTATAATTAGCCAGTTTTCACTCAATAGTCACGAACTAAGAGAATTCTTATTTTCTTCTTTAACTTTCTATTAAATTGCACAAGAAAACAGTGGTCTTTTTCAAATAAAAACTTCTGTGACAAATTTTCATTTAAAATAAAGTTTAAAAGCTAAAACCACATGCAAAAGGCGTGTTTGAAGCCTTATTTGCCACGTGTTTGGTCTTCGGTTTTTGAGTTCAAACGGATGGAGTCCTTTCACACACTTTACTTTAGATTATTCCAGCTCTGCTTGCATCAATATGTGACAGAGGAGGGCACAACTCCCAGGACAGTAAATATGAGTCATTATAGCCATTCTGGTGTTATAAAAGTCAATATCAGGCTATGTCCAGAAAGACAAATCATATGCCCCTAACTTCCTGTAACTCTTATCACTGTGACTGCTATTCTGCTCTCACAATTATTCTGCTATTTAGATGGCTGGCAATGAGATAAGTTAGCTATGAACTGAACATATTTAATTACTTTCCTCTGTCATTGGAAAAACTGATTTTCATCGAAGAAAATTAGACTTACAAGAGCAATAAAGGAAGAAGAAATGGAATGGCCTTTGTCTGAGTTTTCCCAAATAAACATATGAAAAATTGTCATAGCTTTGTGAATGTTAATATTAAATAGTGGAGGTAAGATCATTATCTTTTAATTTTAAAAAATTGCAGTACTTGTGTGCATTTGACAGATGGCATGTTGAGGTGGCGTCACCCAATTGACACTATCTTGTCCTCCAATGGAGGTACGAACAATATATCCCAGGTTTTGACATACTTATTTCTATTCCTTATTTAATATGGACCCCAGAACACCCATCTCAGTACGAAGAATCGCCCTTTCTTGCTATCTGGCGAAAAGTCATTGCAAACTCTATTTAATTTGCTCCTTATTTCCCATATGCAATCCTCTAATCAGTAATAAGTGATGATGGATCTAGGTGTCTTGTGCTACTATACTGGCTAGGTCAGACTGATTTGGCAAGCAGGGAAAACAATTAAATCCAAATAAATAAAGCTATCATTTTAATGAAAAAGTTAATTACAAACAAGTGGAAGCTACACACACTTAAATTCGAAATGTGTGCTTGCTTTGCACTGAGATGTGGGGAGCTAGAACTAGGTTGATTATCTGCACTCCATTCCTCATTTGAAGGCAGGACAGCCCCTCAAGTTAACTAGTAGAGATCCCATCACATTTTCCCCGGGAATAAATTATACACATCTCTGCAAAGAGATACAACTAAGGAATCCTTGCAGCTAATCTCAACTCAGTCAGGCCTGCCAAGGGTCTTTCTAGAAAATACGTTGGTTTTGTAAATGGGTAATAACATTTTTCCTGGGCAAAAAAATAGCTGTTTTGGACTTTAGTCCACTACCTTTCCAAGATCGGTGTCTCTTGTAGGTAAGGACTATCTAGTAGGGAAGTGGGGGAAGCAGGTGTCCTAACATTGTGGTTTGATTTTTTTTCCCCACAGTCTGACTCTACTAGTCTTTTTTTGTCTGTTATTTACTATTTTCTTAGAGAGGAAGATGTGCTTATTCCAGTAGGTGACTTTGAAAGAAGGCCTGATTACAAATGGCCAGCCCTTCTTTGTTGCCTTGTTTCTGAGAGCGAGCCGTCCATGGAGAGCACGTCCACGTGCTGAGGCTGTCTAGTGGGGACGTGTTGCCCTGGAAGAAGAAGAGTGGCTGTCCTTGGTGCATACAGTGCTGGCTGCCTGGGTCTGGGCAAATGACAGTAGGATGCCCAGCACTTCTATGTAAATATGAGCTCTGTTCTCTAATATCTGCTTTACCTTAGAATAAAGTGATATGTTAGCGCCTGTACGTTTACACGTTTATCTTAATTTTAAATCGATTTAGAAATTGGATAAAATTATTTTTACCGGGTGCGTTTTAAAATGTTGAATAAAATCTCTTGTGTTTGTCCTGGATTCCTTGCCTTCTGGGAGTAGTCAGATCATCTAGCTCCTTTTGCTAGAACACACATAGACACCAAAGTTTTGGGCTGACTAGGGGCAAGCCAGATTTGGCCCATTCTGACTGAAGTCTATGATATCTCAGGAAGAAATGGGCACCTGCTTTTGCTGATTTTACTTATAACTCAACCCACCACAAGGAAAGCAAATCAGTTGCAACAGTTTCCAACCTCAGTCCTGGGGATAAGAGATCAATGGTAGACAACATACTTGTTCACATGTACAGAGACCTCATTGTATAGGTCACATTTCAAGAAGGTAAAGAATATTTACCTCAGTTCCAACTGCCCAAGCCCATAATATTTTACACTATATATTTAAGATAGTTCTATCATAAGTGAGAATTCTGTAAGGGTATCATCCTTCCTGAATTTACTAAAACTTTATTTTATGTCACCCCTGTACCAAACATAGCCATCCATCTCTTCTGTCCCAACTTAACAAATGACATCCTGTGGAAGTTCTTTCAGATTCAACATATTAGTGAAACTGGTTGACATGTGGTTATAAATTTGACATAAATAGTTAAACATCATCCAATAAGTCTTATGTGGACTCCAGAACAAAAAGATACTCTTCCACAGAAATAAAATATGGGATCCTTGGTATTGATTAATGTCCAGCATTTTTCAGGTTCTGAACTTCTCCATCCTGAATAACCTGAGTCATCACAATTTAAAGTCTTCTAATTCTGTTACTCACATGGAGGTTTAGTTTCTGAAAAGAAATAACTTCAGCCAATGGTTAGAAAGGCTTTTAATTGAAATCCTACTGTAGCTGCTCTCATCCTAAGAGATAGAGTCTCTAATTCTCTGGAGTTAGAGCACAGAACTGATACTACCTTCTTGCATATAGAAACTGGATTTCCATAGAGAGCAAAAGAAAAATTGAATTCCAGTTTATATCTTCACAATGGAAGGTTGGTAAACTTTTATAAGGCTGAGAAAATCTAATTCTCTACTGGAATTAAGGGTACCTGCATGATGTTTTTTTTTTTTTTTTTTTTTTTTTTTGCTTTTTGGTATGTGGGTAGTTCCCTGACTGGGAATCGAACCCGGGCCACAGCACTGACAGCGCCAGCGCCGAAGCCTTAAGCCACTACACCATCAGGGAACTCCCTGCATGATGTTTCTTAAGCTTGGCTCTTGATTTCTGAGAAGCATAATGGCTCCTACCCATCTGTCTTTCCCTCTGTGCTCTAACATGCAATTCCAGCTTCAGCACAGGTTGGCAATTTTAATGTGAATTGCAACGTATATGAAAACAGAGGTCCCAAATCTAGGACAACAGTTTTCAAAATACAATGTACGTGAGAACTGGGTTTGTTTCCAGGGCCTGATACCTGCTCAGAAATGTATCTAAATAATCTTAGAGAAACCTCCATACTATTTTCCACTATGGAAAGCAATATAAAGGTTTCTCAAAAAATTAAGAATAAAATTACTATATAACTCAGCAATCTATCTTTTGAATGTCTACCTCCAAAATCTGAAAACATTTATCCATATATGTGTGTGTGTGTGTGTGTGTGTGTGTGTGTGTGTGTGTGTACCCTGATGTTCATTGCAGCTTTGTTCATGGTGGCCAACACATAGAAACAACTGAAGTGTTCTTTCATAGATAATTGGATAAAGAAGTTGTGGTACATATATACAATGGAATATTACTCAGCCATAAGAAAAGATAAACTATTGCCATTTACAACAACATGGATGGATCTTGAAGTAATCAGGCTAATGAAATAAGTCAGATAGAAAAAGCTGAGAACCAGGTGTGGGATATAAAACTGAAAGCAACAAATGAACAAGGCAAATAAAAAAACAAAATCTCATACACACAGAGAAAAGTTTAGGGTTACCAGAGGGTAAAGGGGCGGGAGGGGAGATAGGAAAGCATAAAAGGGGTCAAATACATGGTGATGGAAGTAGAACTGACCCTGGGTGGTGAGCACACAATGCCATATATAGATGATGTATTGTAGAACTGTACATTTAAAACATATATAATTTTACTAACCACTGTAACCCCAATAAATACAATAAAAAAAAAACCATAGAACTGTAGTCAATAGTGATTTAAGAAAAATGTATTCTTTTTTAATGTTAAATTTGTTGGGGTGACATTGGTTAGTAAACATTACATTGGTTCCAGGTGTATAATTCTACTATAGAAGAGAAACTCTTTATCTTAATATCTCAAGGAATGTTGAAGGGGATCTAAAATGACGCTACTGAAAACAGCTTTTAAAAGTCTCAATTTATACACTCCTCTTACTTTCTCTGACAGCCTGCATTTTTCCTAAAGCCTCTCCCATTTTAGCCCCATAACACACAGGGGTGATGATGATGACGATGATAATGAATATAATGAAGTGATATTGGGTGTTTGTTCCATACCATACATTGTTTTAAGTGCTTTACAAGTGTTAAACGATTTAAATTTCAACCAAAGAAAACTCTGGTTCTGTCTTCCAGCTCGTCTGCCTCTTCCTTCTTCCTTTGTACTCTTCTTTCCCAAGTCTCCCTCAAATTATAACTTTTATATATCCTGACTTAATCTCTCTGGCTATGTTTTTTTTTTATCACTTGTTATTCTTTCCCTTGTTTAGACATACTTCGTATTCTTTCTCACAAAATACCTAAACAGAATTGTTATGAACTAAATTCTCCAATAGGGTGAAGGGATTGGAGGGTGGTGGAAGGGTCTGTGGCAGATTTTAATAGCTTGTCTCGAACATATATAGGTCTTATTTCATTGTACTTTACCTTCCTAATGTGCACAACATTAGGAGTGTTTTCAATAAGTCTACTCCACTCCTAAGAGCACTGAAACATGATAAAAAGATGATGTCCTAAACTAGTTTTTAAATATGGTAGTGTCATGGACCCTTATGAGGATCTGATGAAACTAGGAACCCTTACAGAAAGTGACATTTGATGACATATGTGCAACATTATATTTCTGAAATTTACTTGATGAATTGCTAATGGATGCCATATATAAAATGTCTTGTGTATAAATGTATTTAAAAATGCTTTTCTGATTCTCATGATTTTTCATGTAACATTTAATTGTGCCTCCTAAAACAGAAGAAATAGATTTAATTGGACAAATTAAATTGGAAAGTACATTTTTATTCCAATCTAAAGTAAATCTTGATAATAAGGTTACTGTTTGGCATGAATACGATTTTGAAATTGTTAACAAGATCTCTGATATAACAATGACCAAGACTTCTTTTTTCAGTCTAATAAACGTTGACTGTTTCAATGGCACCGTAGTGATGAATTCCCTGACTCACAGAGGCGTGTAACGAAAGGGACTCTGGGCTCCCACTGCTGACTCTGCTCTATAGTGACAGGCTCGTGTCAAAGAAAAGCAGGGTCCTCTGTTATGTCCCACATTGAATTTATGTCCTCACATGCACTCTGTCCGGAAGGCAGTAAGGTTTGCCAAGGTCTCCACCATGGATGGCTTCGTCAGCAAGAAAACGATTACGAACCCATGTTTCAATGTTAAGGTTGTCTGAGAAAAAGCAATCTTTGAAAACACTCTGCATTTTGCCTAGGTATTAGAAGATTTATGTCTGCAGCAATAATGTGTTGTGCCTCTCAACACTCTGAAGCTCTAGAAAGTTTTGCAAAGTTATCTCCTCCAGTTTTCTCTTCCAAAATGGTAGATCAAACAAACAAACTCACTTTTTTGACAGCATTATTGAGTTATTTATGTGGCCTTGATCCAAAAGATTTACCTAATTTTTGAAGCCACATAAATCATTAATGAAACTTTCTCTGGAAAATTTTTCACAAAATTGTATTTTTGACTTAAAAAGAGTACAGATTTGTGTTAAAATTTAGCAATAAATAACTCAAAAATTGTTCTCTGAGTCAGTGTATTTTATGCAATGGAGGAGAACATTGTATTTATTACTGATTTCCTGAGAAAACCTCTCAAAATGATAGGAATTCAAAGGTCAATCAGATAGATTGGTTAATTGCCTGCCATTAGGCAAAATTTATTTTAGGATTTTAAAGTAATTTGTAGTGCTGTTGCATAGAGATGTGGAAAACCAATGACTACTGAAAGATGTCATTATTGTTGCATCTTTCAAGTTTTGATTAAGTGGCAGCGTGACCAATTATTCCATGATCTACCTGGTCATTTTAGAATAAATGTCAGAAGTTCTGGAGAATTGCTTCTCCAATTTTATTTCTTTGTTACAAAGATTAGATTAGCAACGTATTAAGGGTGCACAGCTTTCCTAAGTTCTCTTAAAAAATCTGGGGATTCATTTATCTGCAAGCTAACCTTGCAGAATACTTCGAGTTTATATAGTGTTGAATCCAAAATGTTGGGAAAATAACATCTTTTTCAAAATAAGCTTTTTTACTTAAATGAATTCACTGCCTGTTGTACTTTGCAATGAACCCATGTTTTATTACTTTATTCATTAAGGCCTTTGACATGAATCTGATATACGAGAAGTATTTCAGCTTTTTGGCTAACTCATTTTTGTTAATAAAATAAAGCTGAGTTACATAAATTTAACTCACTCTAGAAGGCAGAATGACGTCCACGTCCTACTTCCTGGAACCCTGAGCAGCAGCCAAAACAATACCGCGAGCCCCGCCCAAACACTTTTTGCTTTGCTGATGTCTTCTCCTTTTCAGGCCTCAGCTAAATTGCCATTTTTTTTTTCTTGGAACCACTTTTATTTTATTTTATTTTTTTTTATTTAGCTTCCCCCCCGGCTTATCCCTAAATATAAATTGGACCAACCTCCTATTCTTTTATACCTTCCTGTTCTCTAATTCTTTAGGACTTATCATTGTTTTAAATTAAGCACCTAGTTTGTGGTGATTTACTTAATATTTGATTTGCCATTGGCGTTTCATGAGGACTGGAATAATTTCTGCTTTTTTTAATTCATTTTTTCTTAACCTAGTAAAATCCAAGTGCCTCGTACAGTGTATGGGTTGTATCATTTACTTGAAATATATTTGTTGAAGAATCGGAGGTGTGAAATTTAACCTCTGGTATAGGGCATGTACCTACCAACAAAGTCAGGTTCTGGAGCTCTCTTACCACGTCAGACATTGACTGTTCTGTTACTGAATGGTGAGGAAGTTTGAGAGGTCCAAGAGATTGGCCAATGCAGCAGGAGTGACATGGATATGGGGACAGGGGGGACTCAGGAGGGTGTCTAATAGCCAGTCTAGAAGTGTTTCTACACTTCAACAACCAATAGAGCCACCAGTACACTAGCAAAATATTAGCATGACCACTTAAATAAAATAGAACTACATCTTATTACGACTTCTTCCTCCATAGCTTATAATACCAAAGCTCATTTAAATTTAACAGATTCAATCATATGAGTTTTGTCTCATGTCAAACCCAAATAAGCCTGATAACAAAGTCCAAGAATCAAGTCCATTTGAATTTAGATTCATTTTTATAACTTAGTTCCAAAGTAATATTGCTGTTTCACCAAAATGTTGATCTTAATTCCAGTGAAAGTATTATATGGATGTAAATAACTTATTTTTGTTTAGAAAGACGATATAAATATATTTTATATTTTTAATATTTCATTATGGTGCTTTTTTCTGGTTTATTGAACTGGTTCCAAGAATCATATTGTTTTTAAAATATGACTCAAATAAAATTTGCTAAAGCTTTTTATAATTACTGGAACTTTGCTTCTGTACCAGACACCAGCTGGCTACATTCTTCCCATAGTGAGCAATGCCAACTGTTGTCTTTTGAAATTAGAACCTGGACATACACCAAAATTAGAGGAGGTAAAATTTTGGCAAACTTTCATAAAATAAAAACCCTACCACATATGTCTTTCAAAAATTTTTGGATACATTTTGATGTTTTGATGATAGTAAACAAATTATTTAATCTAATCAAGTTTATAGCTTTGAAAAAGTTATGAGCTATCCATTATTATATAGTTGCAACGTCTATTTTATGGCTTTGGGTCCATTTGGAAGCTGATTAAAGAAATGACTCTCAAGATTAACCATCTAGTATTCTTTCCTTGTAAATACTGTTTCAGCTGCTATGAAAATACCATGCAATCTATTTGTGTGTCCACTGCCTAGTTATGTTTTGCTGGGAATTAATGTTTTTTAAAACTCGTTCATACTTCTCTTGTTAAACGTTTTTGATTCCCCAGATAGAATTAGTCATTTATCCTCTGAGCTTAAGCATCACATTGAACAAATTTCTAACTTGGTTTTTTAAGGTCATAAAGTAATTGTTTTATATCTCTATCTTCTCTACTAAATTGTGAATTCTTAAAGGCTGGGTTTATTATTTAATCATCCACACAACCACAGAACCTAATCTAGTGCCTAAAATTAGTGAATGTTCTGATATAAATGTATGAAAATAAAGTCTTATAACTACATCATTATTACTAGTATTTTCCTTACAAATTCCAAACTTACACAATTTTTAAGACACTTTAATTGACTTTCTTTGTTATGGATTTCTAATTATCATTAGTGCAGTTTTAGTTCTTTTATTGTACATTTCTCCTTGTCAGATTTGTAATTCTCCTTCTTCTAATGGAGTGACATAAAAAGAATTAAAATATGATTCAAGAAACAGCCTGGTTATTAAAATATATTGTCATAAACTTGTCACCTGGTACTTTTGTTCTGTTTACCTTTAATGCAAAGTATTATGTTGTATTATTTATAATGCCTTTTCTAGTTCATCTACTAAAGGCAATTAAAACAAAAGAAGAAATAATGTTTTGCAGCTGCTTTTATCCCTAGCACCTTCTAGAAAAAGGAACAAGATAAACTTTGGTATTTATGAAGTTTATTGTCTGTTAGACCACTTAACTGAGGCTAATACAACCTTTCACACAATTTTAATTAGATTTGATGTTTTATTTGTCTTCATTAAGAGGCAAATTAATTTAAAAACGATTACTGCATCACTGGATTATTAAAAAAACAACTTTCTCTTCCTTAGTTCTATATGCAAGACATAATCATAAATGACTAATGTTTCAGGGTAATTATCTAACCCATTAAATAACTCACTTCTATGGGGGCAGAGAGAAACATTCAAATAATTTTAATTGAGGTATTTTCTAGTTTTACTTTCATGAATATTTTGTGCTAAAAACTAAAACTCTTAAAAAGATTCTTAAAAGTTCCATAAGGTTAGATTTTATATCAGTATCTACTAAAACAACTGGATTTAAGTCACAAGCCCTTAGTAGAAGTGTGAGTTTCTGTTGGTGTTTATTCTTTCCTTTTTTCACACTGACAAACCTATATGATAACGACAAGCATTTATTTTCTCACGCAACTGGCCTGCCAGGAACTTTGGGCACACACACACACACACACACACACACACACACACGCACGCACAAGCCCTCAGACAGAAAAATACAGGAGATCATCATAGCTGAAGTGAGGGGATATGGGTGGGGCATGGCATCTTCCCAAGCATACAGTCTGCGTGTATATGAATGAGTGTTTGAGTTACAACTGATGGTGACTTGAGATGATTAGATTCTTTCCATAGCTCTAAATTGTACTAAACTTGTTTTATAATCTTTACACGTATTTAGTGTCTTCAATTCATTTAAGAGACAGATGAAAGATTTTTGAGCAGTACATCTTATACCAGCTTTGGTAAAAATGCAACAAGTCAGTATAGTATTATTAACCCTGTAATGATATGATAAATAGGTACATTTATTATTAATGAGATTGCCAAATGGTAAATAGCCAAAACAAATCAAAATTTGTTTTGAAATGTTAACTAAAAATTCAAAATACACAGTTCTGTCAAAATACATATCACAGAGTCATAAAGATGAACTTATCTCTAGTCTTGCTGAAGATGATCCTTTAGGGAATGAACAATTTATCAATTGGCTTTTCTAAATTAAGGCTATTAACCACAAACCGAAGTGTACTCACAATAAATTTTATAAATAAAAAAATCAAGCAAAAGAAAGCTATTTTGACTATTCATCCAATCTAAAGCAAAAATTATAAACATTAAGTTTTTTATTTTTTTATTGGAATTTTTGCTGCAGGGTTGCTGATCTTGAGCCTTCTAAGCCTGGCCATAATATTAAAATAATATTGAGGAGAGTAAAATACAACAGTTATCAGAGAATGAAGTTTAGCTTTTGCACAGTACCATTTTTCCAGGTTAGTTAGCATTCTATCCAGGCCACACATTTAACAGACAAAACCCTGGTCTCCAAAGGTACTTGAGCAAGATACTTTATTCAGATAGAATCATAAATATGGATGGACTCTCAGAAGAACCTAGTCAAAATTCTCATTGTTGGAGATAGACAAATTGCCACCCGGAAATGGTGTATTTCCTAGTAAATTCACAGCCTAGGATATAGTACATTTCTAAGGCTTTCCTAGTGCCATACAGCCATTTGTTAGATTAATCAGGATTAAACCTCTGATCTCTTCATTTCTACTAGAATATCCTTAGGCTGCCATGCTGCTATCATACTTAGTCATTTTTTGAGGGATGTGACAAAAATAGGCTTCCCTATACATATTTTACTGCTGTGCTAGAATACATACAGAATTTACTCATTACCATATTAAACTAATGCCTTTGATGTTGAATTAATAGTGTATATTATGAAAGACTAAATAAATAACAGATATTTTACTGACATTTTAAAATGCAAATAATTAAGTTCTATGACCTGAGGCTTAGTGCTGAGGACCTACTATCATGCACTGGGGCACTGGTCACTTAGCTATGGCTCCTGACCTTGTGACCAAAATCAGTGATATGTTTAACCCATCTAGAGATTATGGCCATGATATTAGTAACAAGAATTTGTGTTAAATAAATATATACTTATATATTTATTATAGCGTAGCCATGAGTCCTGAGGTTTGATGAGATAGCACTGAGAAAAAAAAATGGAGAATGAGAGACTTTAGCATCCATCGTAATTAGTGCTGCTAAACAGAGTTAATGAATGTGTGAGCATTATTACATCCTTAATGAAAAATGATCTCTATGCATAGTGGGTAAGCTTATGATATATGAACTTATTATCTAACGTCAAATCTGGGGAAGATTTACCTAATTAAAATAGAGTCTATTTTCCCCCAGAAAAAAGGAGAAAAACATAATTTCGAAAGTAGATGAAACTCTTTATAAGTTTCCCTTAATTTTTAACTCTTGAAATGTAAAATTAATTGACTTTGTGACCGAACTGTAAACTTTTTTTTTGAGTGGGAAGGCCAAGACTTTAAAAATCCACTTTACATTAAAAAGCATCATGTTTTCTGAGGGGAAGAATGCCTTTCTGGGCAGTTTGGAAAAAGATTAAAAAAGAAAACAACCTTAGAGTATAGAAAGTCATTTTAGTAAATGAGTTCATGTACTTGTTGATGTGTATTAGTTTCCTTTTGCTGCTATAACAAATGATGAGACTCTGGGTGTTTAAAAAAAGTTAGTATGTCATAGTTTCGTAAGTTTCTGTGCTTGTTATTGAATTCCCATTGGGTGTGGCTGGTTTCTCTGATCTTGTTCACAAGATGCTGAAAGCACAGAGGAGAGAACCTGCAATTCGTGGTTGTGGCAGAATTCAGGTTCATGTTGCTGAGGGTCCAGTGGCATCGCTGGCTGGTGGCTGAGGATCATTCTCAGTTTCTAGAGGCTTCCTGCAGTGCCTGGCTCATGGTACCCATGATCTTCAAAGGCAACACCAGAAGATCTTGTTGTTCACCTGTTTTGAATCTCTCTGATCCACCTCATCATCCCCACTCGCCTGTCATTCTCTCTGACTCCAGCAGAGAAAGTGCTCAGCTTTTTAAGAACTGTTATAATTAGATTGGACCCACTGGGATAATCCAGGATAATCTCTCTATTTTAAGGTTTGTAACCTTAACTGCATTTGCAAAATCCTTTTTGCCCTGTAAGTCAACATTTACAGGTCCCAGACATTAAGACGTCTTTGAGGGAGAGAGTCTTCTGGATAGCATACACGTTTAAGGGGAGTTCTTATTAGTCTAACTTTGCCCAAAGCAGTCGGCACTCCACTTTACTCACCAAAGAACTTTATTTCCAACTATTGTTAAACAGCTTAATGAAGAACAGAAATAAAATAATCATCCTGCTTGTACTGTTTTTATTTGTATATGAGATATAAGGGCACATCACTTGCTTTTATTATATAAGAACACAATGTCAGTACACTCCATGTACTTCATTGTCTATCAATTTTTATACATCTATTTTTAACAGCACACATTTGGTTTCTTTATGTTACACATAAACTGTTTCTAAATTGATAATGCCTTTAAAAAATCTAATAAGTCATCTGACACAGAGCCATTGCTCAGTAAATATTGATTTCCTTCCTTTGCTTATTCTCATTAACTTATTTGATGTTCTTCCTCTCTTCCTGAATAGATACTGAAAACCCACAGAAGCCCTACTTCCCCATTTAAACCTTGTGGGATAATTTCAATTTACATTAACTCCTTTATTCCCTGATGCCCCACATTATTTCACAATCCAAAGTATTACAATTTTGTAACACAATATTGCCTTCTATTACTTGATACATTTCTGAACATGTTATTATTAGTGTGACAGCAATGATAAAAGGTGAGTCTTCACAATAAAATGCAAAGCTGCACCTCTACTAGTACAGTTCTGAGCATGTAGTATGTATTTAGTAAACATGTGGACTGCAGTCAGTTATTTCTTTGAGCCAATATGTAAGAGCAGGGAGACAAGTAATAGGCTAAAGAGATGCTTTGCAATAGATAAGGGATGTGAGATTATCTGCCTCGCACTGAAGCCTAGGAAGATGAGAAAGACCATAAAGTGGCTTGCAGCTCTCCTTTTTATACTGCACAACTATTTTAGTAAGAAAACTTTGATCAGAGAAGGCAACACTGTTTGATGATTCCTTATCTGAAATTCCAAAGCCCTAAAAGCTCTGAAAATCAAAATGTTTCCAAAACTCATAAAGTAATATCTCTAAGGCAATTATAATTGTGAACAAGCATGTTAAGATATGCAAAAATTAGAATTTTTAAATTGTAGGTACTTATTAACTCTCTAGGTATTTTTTATGGAAATATCTGTTGTTGGAGGAGGTGGGAGAGTTTCCTTTTTTGAAATAAGAACGGGTTTATGTAGCTCAAATTTCCCAGTTGATGCACCTCCTCCATTTCTTTCAGAAGCCCTGCTCTCTGATCACACTAATGGAGCTTGTCTTATGTACTTATTGTTACCATATGTCCATATTTTAAGAATAAATATAAGAATTAAATAAAATGGTGTATAAACTGCAATCATTAAATTTTGTTTACACAACTTCATTAATTATCAACTATATGACTGTATTTGTATAATTACTCTCTTTAAGTACTATTATATTAGTGGACTATTAAAAAAGTACATTCTGTGGCAGAATTTCCTATATAATTATAGGACTAATGATGATTAATTTCATGAACAAACACAATAATTAATAGTATGACTGGAAAACACCTGGCTCCAAAGCTTATGCAAAATATAGTTCTACTGTGAAAAAAATAATAGACTTCAGTTTTTATTATTTATTTAGCAACACTTTTAATTTTTTAACCATGTTTTGAAATTCTGAATGTGATTTTTTATCTGCTATGGAGTAGTGGTCCATTCAACACTGGGGAATATGAATACTAAAAAACATATTTCTTTGTTTTTTAATGAAATTTGTTGAGGTGGCATTGGTTAGTAAGATTACATACATTCCCAGTGTTCAATTCTACAATACACCATCTATATGTGCTCACCATCCAGAGCCAGTTCTCCTCCCATCACCGCACATTTGACCCCTCCTCTCTCTTTGACCATCCCCTCCCCCTTGTTTTTGTCTTTATAATATAAACCATCTTTGTAGAATAAATTTCCTGTTGGAAAAACCAATAGTATGCATCTCTACTGCAGAAAACTGGTTACAGAGTAAAATAAAAATTACTTTATCCAAAACTTACATCAAGATGTATTTCTCCTTCTTGTTAGGATTTTTAGTAGAGGGGAAAGAGATGTGAGTTAGCCAATGGAATACTGAGGGTTAGACCCATGCTGCCATTCCTCCGACCACAGAGAGGACTCTGTGAAAAGAGAATTTAATCTCTACTTTTGTGTCATCATGAGACAGGAAAGAGTAAAAAATCATTTAGATACAAGATTCTATTAAAATTTCTGAAATTATCAAATAAAATCATGTTCATTTTATAAAAAATGATTGTATAATACTAAAAAATGAAATATTTTTAGGCAAAAATTATTCTATTTGAATAATAAGAATTAAAACTTTAGTGCCTTACTTTTGTCACCTAATCAAATTAATAATTAATAGTGAAATCAAAATGTATTGTTTTGGGCCAAATTGCAAATATCTCCAAGTAAGAAGCAATTTGGCACTTTCATTTTTTAGACTGTTACACATGCACTTAACAGCAATCCACTCCTGGGTATTTACCCAAGAGGAATGAAATATATGTCCACAAAGGAACTTGCCTGTGAAAGTACGTAGTGACTTTTCTGGAACATCAATACTAGAAATAACCTATTACTGTATCAGCAGACCGATGAAGTAGATGTTTGCCACATATTAATTATTTTAGTATATTCATACTATGGAAAATTACTCAGTAATTAAAAGCATTGAATTAGTGATGCCTAGAACCACATGGCTGAATATCAAAATGTGCCCTGAATGAAAGAGGGCACATGCAAAAGAGTACGAACTGTGTAATTCAATTTATTTGAACTCTTAAAACATGCAAAACTAAATGATAATAAAGGTCAGCAGATGTGCTGTCACTTGGGGCTATCTCATCAGGATGGTAAATATTCTCTAATGAGCCATGATGGAACTTTTTGAGATGATGAAAGTGTTCTATATATTGGTTTTTCATGGTGGTTACACAGTTTCATATATATTTGTTTTATGTATATATGTGTGTGGGTATATATATGTATTTGTAAAACTTCAAAATTTTATACTCAAAATGGGGGCATTTTATAATATTCATAGCATACCTCAATACAGTTTAATAAAAAAATTAATTATAGGGGTGATTGTCTACCTGTTAAGCAGGTAGTGGCTCACAGCTATGAAAAATTTTAAAAAGACTATAGTATCTATAACTCAATCCTTAGAATTCTATAGCTGGTTATATTAGCATTTTGACCAGATAACTGTTAGGAAAACCTTTCATGTGACATTTTGTAGGCAACAGGAGATAAAATTTATTGAATACATATTAATATTTTTGAGTGCACACAATAACCTCATGAAAGTTGGTTCCATTATTATCTACATTTAATGAATGAAAAACCTCTCTGATAGAAAGATTAAAAATTGCAAAGCTAATAAATGACAGACCCAAGAAACCAACCGACATCTGCCTTTTATGTAGATGTTAAGAGGTAACCTGAAGGGACTGTAATTTAAAAAACTCACACTCTAAGTCAGACCTCCTCTTGATAAAAAACATATGTTAAGTTTTTTCAAACTAAAGAAAACTGTAATATTTCCTGGTATTCAATCTTTACTTGTATATCGACCCAGACATCTCAACAGAGAACTGGTGTCACCAATAACAAAGATAAAATAAATCACTAACTTTATATAGACTGTTGCAAAGTGCTAGGCTCTATTCTGAAGGTTTTGCTTTATTAATTCATTTAAGTCTCACAGCAATACACGAGAGGGCACTACTGTTATCCTCATTTTAAACATGAGTGGACTAAAGGAAAACAAGTGTAAGTGTCCTAAGGACTTACAGTTAGGCAATAAAGACAACTGTAGGGGCATTGAGAGTCTGGCCACAGACTCTGTGCGTTTAACCACCACACTACGCGGGTGGACCTCGGTGCCTGCAGGACTGTGTTGATGATTCTCCCTGCGTATGTGCACTGTACAAAGGGAGACATTGTTATGATGTGCATGTCTGTCTGTTAATACAGCCCTGTGGAAAGTGAAGACTATCTGTATTGCTTAGGGAAAATTTAAAGACAAGTAACAATTTCAATAGGATTCCATTAATTATCTTGTTGTATGTTATCTAGAGAAGTATTTCATTATAATAAATATTCTGGTATTTCAATTTTTAGTAGATAATTATTGGTGCACAATTATTACCCATTAAATGGGTTAGATATCCTTTTAATTACTTTACTCTTGATAACTTACAATTAAAGCTTACTTTATATAATTTTCAGAGTATTTGTGCAATGACAGTTACATAAATTATACACAGGGCAATATTTTCGACATTTTAAAAAGATAGAAGTTATGCAAGGGCTCTTTGAAAGAGAAATATAATTATATGCCAGAACCCTTTACTCAGGTCAGATATTAAAATAAGGCACCAAGGGCAGATAAAGGGCAAACACATTTTCTTTTGATCGAGTAAAATGCTGAAGCCATGTATTATTAAAAACATATAGACAAACTAGTGTGCAATAAGCACCTCCTTTATATGAGGGAAAATCTCTACATGTGAGGACAATAGGACTTTGAAGATTAAAGAATTCAGTCAAGGTCATTATTAATAGGTAACAGTACTGAGATTTGAAACCAGATCTGTCCCCAAATCCATTTTTCTTCCTGCAGTTCAACCTACTGTGTCCAGACCACAGGTACTGGCTTGTGTGTTAGGAACCTTATTCTGATATTTATTTAGAGGTTTCAAGAAAGTCCTCTATAAGCAAATAACATTTGAACAAAAACATGAAGGAACTAAGGGAGGAGAACATTTCAGGAAGAATGAACTGGAACTATAATGGTCCTTAGGTGGAAGAATGCATGCTATGGTGAAGAACCAGCAAGGAACCCGGTGTGGCTAGAACCAATTTAGGGGAGAGATGTCAGAAGATGAAGTAAGAGATGTAGTCAGAGTCAGACCATGTAAGGCTTGGTTGTAACTAACAGGGCTTTGCTTTTCCTCTAGGGAGTTTGGATGATCTAACTCACCCTCTAGAAGGCTCTCTGAGGCTGTACTGTCAGACGGACTGGGGCAGGAAGGGGACTGATAGAGGGAGACTACTTGGGTAGTTCTTTACACTAGTCTGGGCCAGTCATATTTCTGGCTTGTCTCTGGAGGGCTGCCTTGGACATGGAGGCGATCAGTGGCATATTTGGGGATATTTTAAATTTGTGGTATCATTAGCCATCCAGGAGGAAAGAGGTTGAATATTTCAGTCTGGGTTTCAGAGGAGAGATAGTTAGAAATTTGAGATTTGAGAGACTGAGTGAGTTTGCCTATAGAGAAAAAGGGAACAGACATAGAGTGCTGATGCAGAGATACTACAGAGAGGTGAAGATGGAGACAGAGACCTCAGAAGTCAGGGATGTAAGATAGAGTCATGAACAGAAAGAGAAGGAGAAGCAAGGAAGAGCAGTGTCCTAGAAGCTCACCTGAAGGTTGTGCTTTAAGTTCTAGATACTACAGAGAGGTCAAATAAAGACTGGAAACTGACTGCTATCAACCCATAGGTCACAGTGGCCTGGAAGGGGATTGTTGTTAAGGGATTGAAAGGAAAGAATGATTCAAGTTAGCTCAAGGTTGAATGAGAGAAGGGGAATTGGAGAACTCTCTTGAGAAATTCTGCTGCAAATGAAAGCAGAGACGCAGGACAATAACGGGGGAGGAGATTGTGGTGTCAAGATAGTTGTTACTTAGAGGCTTTTGCAATTTAAGGGCAAGAGCTAACATGTTTGAATACTAAAGAGAAAAACAAATGGTTAATTCAAGAGAGAGGGCTGTGTCTTTGAGGACCCAAAATGAGGATCTGTGTGCCTTTATAAAATACATTTTTAAAATTATAGTTGACATACAATATTACATTAGTTTCAGGCATGCAACATTAGCTTCAGGTGTATTAATTTCAGATATAGAACTTACAAAGTGATCACCCTGATAAATCCAGTACCCATCTGACACCATGCATAGTTATTACAACATTATTGACTATATTCCTATGCTGTACTTTATATCCCCATGAATATTTTTTAACTGCCAATTTGTATTTCTTATTTGTGCCCTTCTGACTTTAGAAGCTGCTTCGACAGCTCAGTCATAGTGACAGGGAAGCCAGACAATGCCAAGGGTACCAGCTAAAGGGATGTTGCTGAGAACGTGGGATATTACCTTTCTTTATTCTCCCAAGCCCAGTTTTATTGAGACATAATTAATATGTAACTTTATAGTATTTAATGTGTACAACATAATGATTTGATGCATGCATATATTATGAAATAATTACCACAATAGGTTCAGTTAACATTCATCAATCTACACAATTACTATATTTTTGTGTGTGTGTTGAGAACTTTTAAGACCTAGTCTCAGCATTTTTCAGATATACGTGCAAGAGAGTGTCATTAATTAGAGTCATGATGCTGGGGGTGTACATTACACCCCCAGACCTTATTTATTTTATAGCTGGAAGTCTGTACCTTGTGACCACTTTCAACTCATTTCCTCTGGTGTTATTTTTCATCATTGTATTTTCTCTGTGAAACAGATAAAGATCACTTGATGGCGCAGATGGAGACTTGCTAAAGATATGAGAAGAGAGTGACAGTAAGAGCTAATGAGCCTAGAGAATGAAAGGGCAAATGGAGTGGAAAATTAAGTGGGATTGTTGGGCAGGTAATGCCTGCAATAATTACCAAAGTAAAATTTTATTTTTATTTACTTATTTATTTTTGTCATAGGTATGGGAGAAGAGGAAGAAAATGTTTCTAGCCAAGGTTGTTCTACTTCTGTATCTTTCCCTTAATAAAGTCTTCGCCCTATTTTTTAAAAGTTCCCAGTAAATAAGCGCATTATGCTTTTAGTTAGAATGCAGATTTTCCATAACTCTCCTAAAAGAATTATAAGCATCATTCAATTATTCAAACTTACTGTTGTTTTCAAACTTACACTGCTACAATAATACGGAAATGAATGAAATTCTAGTGAATTCTAATTAGTCTCTAGGTTCAAATACAAATGTCTTTCCTTCTTGTATGATACATTATAGAATGTGTTAACAGTGAAAATTTCCTTCAACTCACGTTGCATGAGCTATAAGCATAGGTCCTTAGGGAGAGCTAGCTATCTTTTGCTTCCTTTAAATATAAACAGAAAAGTTAATGTAAAAAATGACACTAATATCTCCCAACTTGCATATATGCCATTTTACTATCACAAATTAAATAACTGATTGACAGACATGAATAATAGAATCATAGAATGTTGAAACTGAAAAGCCCCTTTGAGATCACTAAGTATAATTTATTTAATTCATAAATGATAAAACTGAGACCCAGAGCATTAAGAACTTTGCTAATAATCTTAAATCTGCTAATGAACTTAAATAAAGGTCACTACAAATGGCCTGGTGCCCTTCCACTTATCACGGTCTATATTTTACATCTTTAATACTCCTCTTGCTTTTTAATTACATAACAAATTATTATTATATAACTGCACATTTTGTAATTATGAACTGTTTACATGTTAATTAAGTAACCAATACATGTCCAGGGTAGTGCTTTGTTCAATGACTATTACTGTATGCAGTGGATTAAATGGTGTGTTTCAAAAATTAATGTCTACCTAGAACCTCAGACTATGGCCTTATTGAAAATAGGATCTTTACAGATGTAGTTAAGGAAACATAAAGATAGGATTATACTGGATGAGGGTCAGCCCTGAGTTCATTGAGAGCATTCTTCTGAGAGAAGAAAAAGAAGTACAGACGGGCACACAGAGAAGGCAAGGTGGCAGGAGAGGCAGAGATCAGAGTAATACGTCTACAAGTCAAGAAATGGCAGAGATTGCCAGCAACTATCAGAAACTAGGAAGAAGGCATGGAACTCCCTCTTACTCGGATACTCCAGAAGGAGCCCAGCTTGCTGTCACCTTGATATTGGACTTCCGGCCTACTGAACTGTGAGACAACAATTTTTGTTGGTAGAAACCACCTAGTTTGTGTTGCTATGTTATGAAACCTCTAAAACCCTAACATTATACATGATAGAAGGGAATACCAAAACCCATGACCTGAAAAGTAGCAAAACAAAGGAAACAGAAAAATAAACGAAGAAAAACCAATTCATTTGCTTATGGCCATTAGTGGACAGTATCATGAAACCTCCCTACTCAGTTGATAAAGAAGCATGTCCCTTCTTCTTTGTGATTGAACTGGAAGAATGAGGTGGTTTTTATAATTTATACTAGCAGCATAGCCTACATTACAGAGATCATATGGTACAGAGTTGGGGACATTCAATAGAAAGCACTTCAGAATTGATTGCATATATTTTTTTTTTCATGCCAATACTGGATATTACTTTTACTGAATGTTTACTGTAACTGCCTGGGAAATGCATGTAACAAAAATGCATGTAAGAGTCATTCATTATTCAGTAAGTAGGTACTCTGCACCAGTCTCCGTGCTAAGGGACTTTGCATATTTTATATTTTAGCTCATTTAACTACAAAGCAGCAACATTAGTACCTATATCAGTGTTCTATGGTTGTATAACAAGTTACCACAGCGTGGTAGCTTGGAACAGCACACAGGTATTATCTCACAGGTTCCAGGGGTCAGGAGTCTGGGCACAGCTTAGCTCTGGGGTCCTGGCTCGGGATCTCAAAGTTGCAGTTAGGGTGGTGTCCGAACTGTTCTTATCTGAGGCTCAGGGTGTTCTTTCAAACTTATTTAAGTTATTGGCATAATTCAGTGCACTGCTGTTGTAGAACTGATATCCATGTTTTTTTGTTTTGTTTTCCTTTTTTGATGGGCTGTCCATCAAGGGTCCCTCTCACTAACTAGAGGTGCTAGCCACTTGCCTCCCAGAAGCAGTTCACTACATAGCTGTTTGCTGGCAAAAGAGCAGCCTGTCTTTCTCACTTTAATTCTGTCTGACTTTATCTGCCTCTGACCCAGATTTGAAGGCCACATGAGATTAAGTTAGGTCTACTTAAAAGTTAACTAGTTAGGGACTTTAATTAAATCTTTCTCCTGGAGTATAACCTAATCATGGGAATAAAATCCCATTATATCTACAAGTCCCGCCCACACTCCAGGAGAGAAATCATGCAGAGAGTGTCCACCAAGGAGTGGGAAACTGAGGACTGATCGACAATTCTGCTGATCACAGTAATAGGAATGGCACGTGTTGATTGATTCCTAACATGTGCTTTCATATGTGGCTCTCTTAAATTTGGAATATTAAGTCCTGGCAGGAGTTTCAAAGCCCATTGGCTTAATACACTGTCTACTCCCCTGCACTTGCTTCTTCCTTTAACTTTTCTCCTTATTTAAAATGTTTCTAGAATAACAAACTTACAAATGGACCCATGGCCTCATATTTTTTATTCCCACTTATTTATAATAGAGGTGTTTTGTTCTTCCATTGGTTTCACACGAGAGTAACCATATCCAGAGTAAAATGTAAGTTATATGTTTCATGAATGAAAGTAGGATAATATGTCTTTGAGTTCTGACAACATATGCACTTTTATAATTTCTTTAAAAAGGGTTTCCCTAGCAGGTCCAAATGTGAGTCCTTACAGCTTCCTGCTGAAAATTAAAAAATAAAAATCAGAAAATAAAACTCACAGAAATATTGAGAACTAGGGATAGGACGCAAACTGAGAGAGAGGGTCCATTCTCTGCAGGGCTGATGGGCGTGACACAATTAGTGGACTGAGTTATTCATGAACTTTCTGTTCTTCTCTTGAGAGAACATGAGCATGTGCTCCGGAGGGTATATGCACTTACAAATGTGACTTATCTCTTCTCTACTATGTGATCTTTGACTTTTGTTTTAGCAATATAATCTTTTTGCAAGATGAAAACTATGTGACTACTGATTTTTGTGTCACCCACTGTACTGTTTTACCACATCCAACCCTAAAGCAATTTTATCAAAGCATAAGGAAAAAGCAAAAGTGGAGGGAAGAAGGGAAGATGACAAGAAACATGAGGGGGGAGAAATATGTGTGTGTGTGTGCCTGTGTGTGGCCTCATTCTAGGAAAGTTGTTGGAAAAAAAAAACCACTACTAGCTATTAAGTGGGATAGAGTCCAGATGAAGCCTGGTCCCACAAACAAAGAAAAATAATACAAAGTTGTAAAAATAATAGTGGGCCAGATATCTTATTTGACTGAGTCCTGTGTGTTTTCGAATCCTAACCCATCCAATGACAACTGTGAAGAATATCACATCACAACACAGATGCTTAGAGAATAGAGTTAAGAACAATTTGAAAGCTCTGCTTTTAGTAAATATTAAAAAGGAAACAATTTTCTGTCATTTAAATATCAGTAACCAGAAGAGAATCAGTATGGAACTTGTGAAAATATTTTAGAAAAAATTGAAGGCCTCAGGGAAATCATTTTAAAGGTTCACACACATGAAAGTTTGGGGTAGAGGGAAGAAAAAGATAATAACTAACAGACGTCAAAAGCAAAATTAATAGGCAAACTAGATTGGGAAACATTTTTAATACAGATAATTGACAGAGGGCTAATATTTCTTACACATAAAAAGTTCTTAAAAATTAACAAAATTTGAATAAACAAAAAAATTAGTGGACATTTGGTCCAATCCAAAACGTCTATGGAAACATTTGGTTCTTAAAATTGGGTCCTGTCCAAAATGTCCACACTTAGAAAATGGTTCTGGGCTCAAATAATCTGCAAATTTATTTTTACTTTTGTTTGACAAGATTAATACATAGAAAACACTATCGTGTTTTATTGCTCAAGTAATTATGTTGTGTCTGTGTTGCCAGTAATAATCCTTCTTGCCTCCATAGCCTTGCTGGTCATGGCTCATGGGGTGAGGTAGATGGGATGGACCAAATGTCTCCATGATCATTTAATGCCAGATCAAATGTCCTGCAAGGAACAAAAAACAGTGGATACAAGCATTTTGAGGCAACTCTCTGAAGAGCAAATCCTACTAACAAACATTAAAAATGCTCACCTCATGGGTAGTCAGAAGGATTCAAATCCAAGTATCATAAGCTATGATTTTATATCATAATGGGAAAAAATATTAAAGAGAACACCACCATTGCTGGTACAGATGTCGGGTCAAGGTGCATTGTTGACAAAAATCAAAAAGGTTTAATTAATCCTGTCTGAAAAGATATTATTGAATTAAAAACCTCAATATATACATATAATCTTATCATTGTAAAACAAAAATACCCCCTATATTTATAGATGAAAGTGAGTTCATATATATAATTATATCTATAAGTCAGATGTGCATGGAGAAATGTGTAATCATCCTGTTTTCTGTATTGTTTGCAGGAAAGAGGAAGAAGAAAAGAATGTGAGAGTTGATTTGGGTGAAACAATAAAATATGCAAAAGGGAAAAAGAAATCCTATCAAGAAAAGAAAAGAAAAAGAACATATGAAATATTTTGAACTTCACTTTTTGGTTATGACAACACAATGCTTTTAACATTTCTCACTGAGTTTTTTATAAAACATTTTATATCTAGAATGCTTACATTTTTATGTGCTAACTATGCTGAAAAATCAATAGAGGGCAAGAACATATTCTAAAACCTTTAAAGTTGTTTCCTTCTGGGAGTGAAATTTAGAGTAATTTTCCTTTTTTTATTGTACATTATATATTACATTTCTATAGTCTCAAAAAGTTTATAATGAGATTTTTATAAGAAAGGGTAGACATAACTAGTTCACTCAGTGTTATATATAACATTATTAAAATTGAGTAATATTTCTTTGTAATAATCCCATATTTTGCTTAAGAAAGTAAAGTGAGCTTTATTTAAAAATAGTATTCTGGGATTAATGGTTAATATACTTCACTGAGCATTTAGCAGAGAAATCTAAAGGAGGAAATTGAGATCACATTCAAATGAAGATGTTTGGTTGTGAAAATGTTAAAACCTGACTTACATTCTTGTCTTAATGGATAATCAGATATCTGTAGCTGAAAGTGAATCATGCATACCCTCTCCTCTTTATCCATTCATCCATTGAGGGATACCCAGGCTGCCAAAGCATAATGAACACATGAATGCATATGTTCATTCCCCTGAAGCAGCATTTTGGGTTTCTTCGGATAAATAGCTAGCAGTGGGATTACTGCGTTCTTTTTTGGGTCTTATTGTAGACTTTGTTTTAAAGTCCATTTTGTCTGATATAAGTATTGCTACCCCAGCTTTTTTTTTTCATGAAATAACTTTTTCCATTTCTTTACTTTCAGTCTCTGTGTGTCTTTCAATCTGAAGTGAATCTCCTGTATGCAACATATATAAGGGTTTTGTTCTTTATCCATTCAGCCACACTATGTTTTCACAATAATCAGAGCCCTTTCTCCATTTATATCAAAAGTATTAATCATTGTTGTTACATATGTCATATTTATTGCCTTTTGTCATATTATTATTATCTTTATTTATTTATTTATTTATTTATTTATTTGGTCTTAAAGTTGTCCCTCTATCATTCTTTGTAATACTGGTTTGGTGATGGTGAACTCCTTTAGTTTTTTCTTGTCCAGGAAGCCGTTTATATGTCTTTCAATTTTATATGATAGCCTTGCTGGGTAGAGTAATCTTGGTTGCAGTCTTTGTTTTCATTACTTTGAATATTTTGTGTCAATTCCTTCTTGCCTACAAAGTTTCTATTGAGAAATTATAATAGCTGACAATCTTATGGGAGCTCCCTTATAAGTAACTAGTTGCCTTTCTCTTACAGCTTTTATGATTCTTTCTTTGTCTTTAGCCTTTGCCATTTTAATGATGATGTATCTTGGTGTGAACGTGCTTGGGTTCATCTTGTTTGAGACTTTTCTGCACTTCCTGTGGTTGTATGTCTATTTTCTTCATCAGGATAAGAAAGTTTTCAGTTACTATTTTTTCAATTATGTTCTCAAAGTCTTTCTTTCTCTTTTTTCTTACTGGTATCTCTATGGTGTGAATGTTGGTATGCTTGACATGAATGTTGGTTGTCCCAGAGGTCTCTTAAATTACCTTCTTTTTTTTAAATTCTTTTTCTTTTTGCTGTTCTGATTGGGTGTTTTCTGCTACCTTATCATTCAGATCTCTGACTCAGTTCTCCACTTCATATAGTCTGCTGGTGATTCCTTCCAACCAATGCATTCTTCATCTCAATTTTTTATTCTTTCCTTCTGACTGGTTCTTTTTTATGATTTTTATGTCCTTTGGTATACTCGCCCTCTTTTTGTTGAGATTGTTACTAAGCTGCTTGAGCATTATTATAGCCAATGTTTTGAACTCTGTCTCTGGTAGGTTTGCTTACTTCCATTTTGTTTAGTTATTTTCCTGAAGTTTTTCCTTGTTCTTCCATTAGAATGTTTTGTTGTTGTTGTTTTGGAATGTGTTTTTTTGTTTGTTTGTTTCCTCATTTTGGCTGCTTCTCTATGTTTGTTTCTATTTGATAGCCCTGCTATGCTTCCAGTATTACTGGGTGGCCTTATGTAGAAGGTACCTTGTGGGGCCCAGTGGCACCATCTCCCTGGTCACCTGCACTGGGTGCTCCAGGAATGTCCCTTGGGTGGGCTGTATGTGCCCTCCTATTATATTTGAGCCTTGATTGCTATTGGCACATCAGTGAGTAGGACTCACCTTCAGGCTGACTGGCTGTGGGGTTTGGCCACCTCTACAGCTTATGGGCTGCAGTGCAGGGAGGCTTACCACATTGAGTAGGATTTGCCCCAGCAGGCTCTGGTGCTCTTTGTGCGTGCCAATGTGGGGATAATTGGGTGGTGCTCTGCTGTGATCTGAAGCCAACCTCCAAGTATGTTGGTTCTGGGCCTTTGGAAGGGGTGACAGTGCAGGCCGAGGTCACCCACGGCCTATGACTGGCTGGGAACAACCTGGTAGGAGTTACCAGGCATTCCATGATTGGATCCTGCCTGTGTTGGACATGAAGGTATGTGGGAGAGGACACACTGTGAACCAGTACCAGGCCTAGAGAGCTCCACAAAAAGCCAGGACATTCTGAGGCCTGCTACCTGCTGCCAGTTCACATGAGATTTAGCTGCTGATAAAATCTCAGGAAGTCAGGGAGTTGGATAAGGAGGGGTCCTCCCCTCTCATTCATTGCCAGGAATTGCTTTAGGACCCAAAGAGGAAACGAGATCTGTTTGAAGAACTCACCTACAATAGGCTGATCATTTATGTTTAAAAAGCAATATCCATGTATGTGTACGTTTTGAGAAAAGGGAGAATAAGAGTAAAGAAGGTAAAACTAACATCTAAAAGGTTATTTAGGTTACATTTGAAAAGAACAGTCTCAGAATACTTTCAGAGAAAAGGGATCATAATATTGAGGAAAGAAAATATGAGAGATATTTTATGTTAACAGCAATTTTGACGCTTAGGATTTGTGTCATAAAGACTTTTGGTTTATAGATGAGCTAATTTAGTCATTACTACTATGCATATGCTAAAAATAAAGATTATCAAAAAGGCGTATTAATAAAAAAATAACCTTAACATGAATCCAAAAAAAATGTTTGCTTTGGTCCGCTGTTTGTTTGGTCTCCTGACTTCTGGCTACTGAAACTTCTATGACTTCTCAGTCTTGAAGGCATAACCTGGCCCATCACTTCTAGTTCACTACTACTTTTACTGCTCCAACTAACCACTGTGCTTTTTTCTAAGAGCAAATTTATTTTTGGCATATAGCTAGGAAATTGTGCAGAATAAACACTTTGTTATATTAAAAGAATTCTAAGTAAAGTTAAAATTCTCCAATAAAATTATTTGCTGAGTATGATTAATTTTGGAGATTAATATTAATTGATGCTTTTTTATAAGAGATACAAATACAGAAAATATCAATAATATTTCAAAAGAAAAACTTGAATTTTACAGCTGTGTCTAGACACACATGTGCGCACACAACACACACATTCAAACACAGAGAGAAATCAACTGAATGCGGAATTAAGCAACTTGTTATGTGATTTGATTAGTACAGTGAGCTGATGTAAAGAATTTTGTAAATTTTGGATTATAATTAGAAAAGATAGGCGTTTCAAGACTTAGGGCTGGGAATTAGACTGAGATTTACTAGCTAAGCTGTGGTTTGGGTTTTCTATTTTTATTCTGTTTGGCTTTTAAATAATTGACAATTAATGAATTCTAATAGTTGTTTCTTTAGCCAGCTCTCTAGGATGGTAGTGTGAATTGTGGCTTTCTCCTCTTTATCCAGAATGTACCATCTCCCCCACTTCTTACTGAATTTCCTCAGGGCAACTCCATGTCTGAAATCTATCTTGTCAACTCCAGCCAAATATTTCATTACAGAATTGATTTTATTTTCTCCTCCATGGACACATCCTACAGACTGTGCCCACCCAGCATGACACCTGTTAAATAGTCCTATAAATCATTCTCCTACTCACTTGCCTTGCCACCATTCAAGAGAAACCTGGGGTAATTGATCCTAATGCAGTCTTCCCTGAAGATCTATTTCACCAAACAAAAGGGACTTTCCAACTGTCCCACTAAATTCTCTCAATAGTTTTCAAGTGATGCATGGTAACTTATGCCGTTCCAAGGGGAAAGACATTTTTGACAGTTTAACTCCAGAACAGAGAAATCTGTTCAAAGTAACTGGAGCTTCTTCTATGTTATTCTTAGGCCCATCTCTGCACCTCTTCAGCATCTATGATTGCTCTCTGAGCTCTTTGAAGAGGTTTTCATATCCCTTGGCCTATTGGAAAACAATCCTTGATGATCACCCAGGGCTTTATTAAGGCCACTGACTGATTTCCCTTAGGTCTGGTTTTCTAAACCTAGCGCTTTGTTTAATGGTTGTCTTAAAAATAATTTTTGTTGACCAATGTTACCCTAATAAATTTAACAATAAAAATAATATTAGGTTCATCATCAGTTTTATTTTATTTTGATTTTAACTTGGGAGAAAAATTGGTACCATTGACTTAGTGCCCAAGCCCTGGATTTCTTAGTAAGCTCTGAGAGAGCTGACTGCCAGATATAAGACCTAGGACATCATCCAGATGCAAAAAAAGAAGTGGATGGAGTGTCTAGACTCTATGTTCTCATCACTTGCTCTAACAATTTGTTGGAAGATCATAAGTGCACTTGAGATCTTAGACCCTCTGAAAAGGCAAATCCTTATTATTCAAAAAACAGCAGCATGACAAGGACATTTATTCACCCAGTTTTCCAATGAGTTCATTTTCACCTTGTTAATTGTGACAGAAACCTAAAATTATTAAGCCTTCTTAAAAAAAAAAAAGCCCACCCCTATCAGCATGCTACATGTAAAGCAAATCAAAGTCAGGTCCTGGGGTTAAGAAAATAGTGTTAAAAGGCTTGTTAAGAATCTCTAATTGCATCATTGACATCACACTGCTCTTTTAAAACAATCAGAGTAAATTAAGAATAATGAATCTAAAACTTGAGTATTGCATTTTCCTAATAAGAAATACATTTTAAAAATAAAGAAAAAGCCTCTCTTAGGGAGAGATCCCAAATAAGTAAAACTAATTTTATCGATGAGCTGAATATAACATATATTTGGGTTTTAAACCCATTAATCTGAATTTTATAAACTTAAGATTACAATACTCTCAGCATGTATCACTTTTTGGAGATCAAAACTTCTGGATCTTCATGATGGAAAATTTATTGAAGAACATTTGAAATTAAGAATATTTTTGAGCTACATTATTTTTCTAGTCCTAGTTGCACAAATATTTGAGTTATTCTCAGCATTGAGAGGATTTTGTTCAATCAGTAGTTTGTGTATCATTACAGCCACTTAAATTTGCTTTAGTATTTTGGTATACTTTACAAGTTAATAAAAGATACTTTGTGTTGAGTGTAGTATAACTACTGCTTACCTGTTTAAATTTTGTATTATTGATAATACAGCAGTTTTAAAACATAGTTAGCAAAGATTGTGCAATTATGATTTGGCCTCCAAAGAATAGCTCTCTGTGTGCTGAGTAGATGACAAGGCTGAGCCAATTTCAGTGAAATTATCTGTCTGTACCAAGAAATAGCCTGTCCTCTGTGTGAAACTGTTAGGGAAATCTTGGTGCATTGTAATTTGAAAATAAACAGATCTCTAGCTCTATTGAATGCAAAGATGCTTTTAAAGCAAACTCCAGACAATGAACTAAAATCAGGTGCTGCTTGTTTCTGCATGGCTAGGAATGCTTTTTAAAGATAAACATTTATAATAGATTTGATGATAAAGAACACAAGCTTTAAATCTCAATTAAATGGAATTTCATCCTCCTGCCATAAATGAACTTAATTCTTCTCATAAGTAGACCGATTTTACAAAAAAAAGTTCTCAATTACTACAATTATATTTTAAATTTTATCAATACAAATTTGTGAAATTTTGAAAATTGTTTTCATCTCTTTTTATATAAGTACTTATATAACAGCCTCAATTTTCCATGTTGGTCCCAAATTTAAAATATTTACTATCTAACCCTTTACAGAAACAGTATGACTACATCTGTCTTAGAATGATATAAAAGTCTATAGAAATGGAAAAGGAAAGTTTGAAAAGTGGTTAAAATCAACTACTTTATATTTAAATATAGGGCTTGATGGAGACCAGGAACTACCATTTATTAAAATCTATGAGCCTGCAAAGTCATTTGCACTCACTAAACTTCAGTGATTTGTATGCATGAGTCACCATGACATTATAATTGGGCAGTAATAATGGTACCTATTTCAAAAGGTCACAACAAAGATTAAATAGCTGGTCTCATAGAAAGATTTAAATAATTATTTATTATAGCAAAATAAATACTCAGGTACTCAATCTGGTTTTACATAGAAATTCAACTCTTGGCAACTCCCATTACACTCACAAACACTCAAGCAAAGTCATCATTATAGAATATAATATTGCTATATTATATTTCAAGAATTTGAAGAGTGAGCCTTTCAGGTTAAGAGTTTTTGTTTTGATTGTTTGATTGTTTTAGGTAATGACTAGGGCTTAGGTTGAACAGGCAGTTATGATCATTTACATCCTGTGATAAATTGTACGTTTGCCTAGCTGGGAACCTACCAACTAAGAGACCCCAGAGCTTTTCCATCTGCTTCCAGGAACTTGTTCTAGAAGATTGCTCTCGACATGCCCACACACCCGGGAATGCCAGATAAGTTTGTCTACTAGAGGAAGACCCAAGTTCCTGCTACCCAGTTGGAATGGATCTTAGTCCCTGCTAGAACCCACTAGCTTTCCAATGCAATGACTGAGAATCCTGCCACCCGAACTCTGGGTTGATCTCCCAGTCTGCATGGAAAAGGGAAGTGACCTCACTGCTGGGCTGCACAGCTGACTGACCAGCAGGTGGGTAGAGGGCCTTGTGCTCAGGACACCTCCACCATTAACAATAACCTTTTGAGGACTCTTGACCAAACTGCCAAAGGATACTGTTATGCCCAAAACGGCTGCTGTCAACATGAGGATTAATAGGAGAAAGTCTAGTGCTGACACCTCCTGTGGGACGTACCAACCTGAGCTGGTCTAACTCCGGGAAACAGGCATCTTTCCTCTTTTTTCAAAACGTAAAAGAGAAGATTAAATAAGAGTCTTCCTCTCCTTTGCTGGGTCACAATTTGTATTCTGCAGCCCTGAGGAAGGCTTTCAAAGCAACGCACCCTTGGTCACAGAATAAAACCGTAACATATGATAAAAGACTAATAAAATGGAGAATGTTAAATTATAAATGCTTTAACCTTCTGAGCTGTCAGCAGCTAAGAACTCTTCAACTCAGTACTAACACCTATTGGAGAAAGGTTTCCATTTGTAATTGAACAACATTTTTTGTCTCAGGAAAATAAAATGCATCAAAAAATATAAATGACCCGAAGTATTTTACATTAGCATTCCCTAACATCACAAGGTACTGTACCTTCTTAAGTGGAAAGAAGATTGAAGATGTGGGTTATGTGCTTTATGGTGGCTATATTTTTCTTAGATGAGTAACTTGCTTTTTGTGAATATTTCAAAGGCAAATGAGAGATGTATTTGAATACCTCATTAATGATCCCCTTTTAGCAAAAGCAGTTTCCTAATTTTATATATCCATAAACTGGTCTTTTAATTATATGAATAAAAATAATATATTTTCTGCCAGAATTTATACTTGGGTGCTGGTGTTTAAGAAACATACATTAAGCTAAAATTTTGATATTTGAGAAGAATAAATTACAACAGTGATTTACAATACCTGCAGTAGTGATATTTCCCAATGAGGCATGCAGCACGTTTTCTAGGACGAGTTCACAAAATTAATTATCAGATTGAGGCAGGCAGCCAGGTATAGGGAAAGAGTTAACAAAAACAAGCTTGAGGGAGTTAACAAGAACCAAGTTCAGCTGAACTTGGCGAGCTGCAAAATGAGTTAATAGGGCCAGTGCAGCCGCTTCTTTGAACAGTAGCCCTGACCTTGGGTTATAAGCTTATCTGAGCTTGGCCAGCTGCAAGGACAAAGTCAGTCTCCGTCCAGATGCCCCCCCATCCCTGTCCCCAGCATGCCTCACGCGCTTCACACGTATGGCATGACCAACTTGTCTGCTATACGTGTACAGTAAGAAAAGATTATGTAATTCCCCTTCTCAATCAAAGAGGTCAATCAAAAGTTCTCAAACTCAGATAGGCGTAGCACCTCGCAACCTAAGAAAATAAAACCACCAAAGCCTCATTAACTGGGGCCCTTGAGTTCTTTTCTTGCTCTGGCCCACTCATCTCTTGGGGGTGTACTTTCCCTTTTAATAAACTTTGTTTCTTTGTTTCACCTTATTTCCTTTTACTAAACTGTCTCTTCATTTCACCTCTGTACTTTGGTGTGTTTCTCATTCTATTCTTTGCTCAAGATACCAAGAACCTGACACCACACTGAGGAGGGCCCCATTCTCTGGTAACATAACCCTGCATATTTAAATAAAAATTATATACATATACATTTAAGTCTCATTCATTAAGCTAGTTTGACATAGTGAAATGCAAAACACTAACTGCTTTGCTTTTCTCATGTCACGGTTGCAATCACATTCCGTAAGATATTTAATGCATTTGGATGCTATTTTTGACAAGAGTCCATAAGCATCAGTCTGGGTCACCTCAGGAAACAGATGGCACATTCAACATTGAAATAAAAAGGAATTTAAAAAGTTGGTATTACGGAGATGATGCTAAGAGTAAGAAAGCCAAGAAGAGATAGTGAAGTGCTCAGAGACACCCAACAGTGGACACTAATGCCAGCTGTACGTCCTCAGAAGTAAGGTTAGGAAACTTTGTTACTTTAGCCCTTGAAGCAGAAGACTGTAGTCATGGGACTTCCCGGGAGTTATTGCCATGGTTAAGAACCACAGACATTACCTCGCAGTAGTCAGCGCAGAGCGTGTAAGTGAAATAAATACCTTCATTCTTTTTCCTTCCTCTCTCTGATGTCCTGCTGGCTCTCTAATTGGATGGATGCTATCAGAAGCCAAAAACATGGGGGCCAGGGAAATGCCACGTGCAGGATTCAACCTCCTGGGCAAGGAGCAAGGCAGAAATTAACAAAGAATGGGTCAGAAGAAACAAACAGAATTACAACCATAATATGAGTTTTTGGTATATTTTAGACGATAAAATAGTCTCATTTTCAAGTTCAAAAGCCCAGTCCAATTAAAACTCAGTTTGATACAAGAGGGCTGGTTCTTATTTTTCGTCAACCAGTCATTCTCTCTCATGGATTATTGGACTGAATTTTCTTCCTTTCTAAATGTAATCTGAGGGAGTATGTATTTATAAGTGTACAATTACAAAAGTAAGGAATACAAATTATTTAATATGCACCATTTATTGGTGGCTTTTCATAGTTTTCGGAATTTAGGCTTTATTTTCTGTATCTTTTGCTTCAAGTAGTACTTTCTTAAATCACAACACTATTCGCAGTGCGCAAATCAGGGAAACAGCCAAAGTGTCCTTTGATAGACGACTGACTAAACAAGCTGTGGTACATATACACAATGGAATCTTACTCAGCCATAAGAAAAAACGAAACAGGGCCATTTATGACATCATGGATGGACCTTGAGACCATCATGCAAAGTGAGATAAGCCAGACAGAAAAAAACCAAGAACCATATGATTTCACTCATTTGTGGACCACAAAGCTGAAAGCAACAAAGAAAGAAAAACTCATGGACACAATTAATAGTTCAGTGGTTAGTGGTTATCTGATGGCATGGGGGTGGGGGGTGGGAGAGGAGGGAGGGCTGTCAAATATGTGGTGATGGAAAGAGAACTGATTCTGGATGATGAACACATAACACAAAACATAGCTGATGCACTGTAGAATTGTACACCTGGAACCTTTTTATTTTTACTAATCAATGTCACCCCAATAAAGCTAACAATAAAAAGAAAAAAATATATTGGAAAGTTTCTAAACTAAAACTGATATGCATGTCCTTTTACAAGGGCATCAGGCATTCTGATGTATGGTCTAGAAGATTGTTATTAATGCTTACAAAAAATGAAAACAAAAAAGACATGGTGATTTGAATCAGTGAGTAACAGATTACATGACCACTGGCTTTCCTTATCTTACAAATTGGGTTTATATTTATTTACCTTTTAACAAGAGAATGTTTTTATCGAAGACTGTGCATTCCTATATTTATAAATCTTTAACAAAGCCTTTTAAGATCTAAATTAAAGACAAATAAAATAAAAGGTGCCCTGGGAACAAATAATATTTAAAATACACTATATAAGTATTTTGATATAACAATGAGATGATAGCACTGCTAGTTCTATATGTTATTACAAAATATAAATATGTCATACTTCTCCAGATTTTTCAGTTCTATAGCCTTAGCCCAGATGCAATCTGAACTCTTATAAAAGGCAAAATGATGATCCAGGTATAAAACAACTTTTATGTAATATATAATTTTATATACTTGTCATAAATAACATCTGTCCAATATTTATAAGCAGACATAGAAGACTTCATGGATATCAAAAAGGAAGTAAGATGAGAGAATCAGAATGCAAACTGACAGGGTAAAAACCAAAAATGGAAAATTCTTAAGGTAAATTATGAAGTTTTTTACATTATATAAAACACATAAAAGGTTATCTGCATATAGACAAGTGGCTAGAGGTTATTTTTTTGCCATGATGTGGGTGATTTATGGAAGCAAAATCTTCACAGTATAGGACACTGTTGAAAAAAATAACTGGGAGGCACTGTAAAACATCATATATTTTTAAAGACTTTAACAAGTGAATAATTTGTATGACTTATTAAAGACTTTAACAGGTAAATAATTTGTATGACTTTTCTTATAAAGTCTTCTTTGTGGTTTTGTTTGTATTGCTGTTCAGTTGTTGTTGTTTTTTTGTCCATGTGAGTTTTTTCTATTTTGTTTACATTTTATGGAAATAGTATTCAACAAAACATACAGTTGAAAACACTGACTTAAGGTCATACAAATCTGCATTGAGAGAGAAATATCTAAGTCTGGTTAGAGGTGAATATTGCCTTCTGCTGCAGGCTAGTTCTTTACAGAGAAATTATTTAAAAAATTCGTATTTGCCAAATATTCTTAGTTATGAAAAATAAAAGGTATGTTATCATAGAAAAAAATAAATGACTAGTTTGCCTTCTGAGTGACTATTTCAATCTGGCAATCACTTTGGTAGACGTTTTGATGATTTATAGTATGTTTTCTTTAGCACTATTTTCCCAGGGAATATTTTTCTTCCTAAAATATGTATGTTATTACAATGGCAGAAACCTTCTATTTAATATGAGAGGCAAAGTTGTTATATTTGACTATAATTTGTACATATTTTTATTTATATTAACATGTTAAAATTCAATGTAATGTCCATTTAAAATTTTATAATATATACACTTTATAATAACCACAACAAAACATTCTAAAACTCTGTAACACATTATTTAAAAATTTTATTAGAATGCAAATATTTTATTATAATTTAACTAAAGTGATATTTAGAAATTAAACTGTACAATATTATATTTTTGGAAGATACATTTATGTAACTTAAAGTTATATAGGGACATTAACTAACCTGTTAGAAATTATATTGTTTCAGAAAGTGGAGTTATGTGGTCAAAATTTATTTTTCCTTGTTATCCAAAATGTAATACTATATGGAAATTATTAAGTTTTTACTTAGATACAAAAATTTTAGTTTCTTAATAGGTATAAAACAGGCATGTTCAACCTGTGGCCCAGGATGGCTTTGAATGCAGCCCAACACAAATTCTTAAAACATTATGAGACTTTTATTTCTTTGCTACTTTTTTTTTTTTGAGCTCATCAGCTATCGTTAGTGTTAATGTATTTTATCTTTGGCTGAAGATAATTCTTCCAATGTGGCCCAGGGAAGCCAAAAAGTTTGGATGCCACTGGTACTGTCAATGTTGAAAAAATTAAAAATGTATCATGCTTGAAAATATGATGAAAAGAGAACTGACTCTGGGTGGTGAACACATAATACAACACATGGATGATGCACTGTAGAATCGTACACCTGGGACCTATGTAATTTGATAAACAATGTCACTTCAATAAATTTAACATAACACAAAAAATATATGTAAGGTTTTGAAACAGGAAGCTAAAAAGAAAGCAAAACAAAACACAATAACCAAGAAAACATTATGGTGTGATTCTGGCCCACTCTTATGATGGTAATGTACTTTTTCTGCTAATCAAGACTGGTCATCCTGGAAAAACATGGACTTTCACTGATCTTTGTGAGGACTTAACATACTGCTTCTAAATTTCCCATAGAAAACTAAGAGTGTATGTGTTAGCTCATCTGAATTTTGGGTAAACATAATTACATTCTAAAGGATCTCTTATATATTTTGAATAGTCACAGAGTCATTTCTGTAAAAAGTTTTATATTTGAGTTCATTCGAGTGGTCCAATTATCAAATAAAAATAGAGCATGTCTTTGTTAGTGTAGGAGAAAAATTAGATGCAATTAATTGAATTTTCTCTACTTAAGCAATTATGAAGGGAATTCTACTTAAAATTTATTCTAATAACTATTTTATGCTAGGAAAACCCCATCTCTTATTTTAGAAAGCAGCTTTATTTTGTTGCAGTTACTAGTGTTTGTGAATAGTAAATCTGAATATTTTAGGTTAAGACCATTTGTTGGATTCCATGGGTAAAGAAAGGTATTCCCATTATACTTTAATTTATCTAATAAATGTATTTGGGGAAAAGTGCAAAGAATTAAACAAAAACTTTCAAGTAAAAGATTATTATTAGTTTAAATACATCTTCAGATTCAGAAATGCCAACTCATTTAGACAGTGAATAATTAATCCTCTCTGCCACATACTTTTCCTTCTCTTTATTGATTTTCGAGATAATTCTTCTTTTCTCAGGTCATGAAAAACCAGATGAATCCAAACACCATGGATTGAGAAGCTAAACTTGTGAAAATTGTATGACTTAAAGGACATGAATATATCATTCAATTTGTTGAAGCCATCAAAAAGGTGATCATATTTGCAAATAACGGCTTTGAATTTAAAGCAGATTATGCATTTTAATGAAAATGATTGCCTTTAATTTTTGACCATTTTTTTGGTAATAAATTTTCCAAATATAATGTGGTTTCTATATTTCATTTCCATTTTTGAATACTGATTGTGTTTTATGGACAATGACTGATCATTGCTCTGAGATAAGTAGACATTTAAACTCTCTTTGTCCATCCTTTTGCACACCATTACAGAATTTAGAGGCATGGTAGAACAAAAGCTAAACTCACTTCATTATAATTCAGATCAAGTCTTAGACATTACACATAATGAATTAAATATATTTTTCCAACCTAGCAGAAAAATTTAACCCAATGTTGCAGATTAAATGTCGATTTGCTTTGACATTTTCAATGTAGCATCTTAAAAAGAACCATACGTTTACACAAAGTAGCCATCATATTCAAATACTGCTCTAACTTACCTCATCTTCTAGAGTTTATTCCAATAATTATTTTATGTTAGAAACAAATTTTAGCAGTTTTTGTGCCTATCACGTTATCACATTAACCCAACCAGAACTATTTTACTTCAACTCTTAGGAGTATGAATAATAGAGTACAATCATTTATAGGCATTTGTTAAGTAAGAGTTAAGATTTTGATTATAAATAGTATAAAACAAAAACAGACAGAGAAAGATAAAGTGGAGGCAGAACAAGTTAAATTAGTTTTATTTCCTGATTTCAATAGGATAAAATACTTTTCAATCTTCATTTATATGATCTGAATATGGACAGGTGATTATCTTGACTCATTATTAACCAAGTGACTATAAGTTACTTAAAACAAAAAATTAAATAACACTTCAACACTAGTTCTTAGAACAAATGTGTATGTTTTTAGAACTCTCGAGAATATTTATGTTTATTTGGTTGTACACGTTCAGGGAGTAGTAAAAATATGGTAGGTCAATTTTCAGGATGGAGAAGTTCCTGGATCAGGCCAGTGTGGAGAGCCTAGGAATCAATTCTGAGTGTCACCACTGACGATAGGTATATCTCCAAACTGAACCACTTCATCTTTGAAAATCAGAGTTATTGTACTGCAAATGGTGGTTATCTCTAAATTGCTAATATTAAATACAGTCCTCTGATTCAACTGTTTTTCTTTGCTTTAATTGTTCTAATTTAAAAAAGTATTTATCACCATGCATTTTTCCATGGTAACTAAGCTAAGATAACCATGCAATATAATAAAAAGCTGTGCACTCTTAATAATCCCAAAATCTAGAGATTCTGAGTTGGAAAATTATGTGATCCAAACATCTCTAGATAATTTGTTGAATACTTTGCCAGTTGCATATGGAAAGTTCCAAATTGAAACTAAAATAACTACCGTATATTTTTAGGTCAAACAATGTGGTTGGCCATGAAGATTTATCAGACTATACTCTGGAGGCATTCCAATAAAGAAAGCATTAGGATGCCCAATTAAAAAGAATAATTTACCCAAACCCCTACCCGACTTATATGATGTGACTTTTCTTAGGATCACATGACCAAGGTATAGGTTTATAATTTAATATGTTCAATGATAAATATTTTTAAAATGTCTCACAGAATTGAAGACACTAAAACTGATCATTTATTATTCAATCCATATAGAAATGTAGGATGGATAGAATCTAGTTTGACTATCAGGATATCTAGCCAATTCATATTAGGGCTACATCTCTAAAGCATTCCAGAATGATGTAAGAATATTGACTCAACAGATTCATCCTAGAGAAAAACTGGTTAACTATTTTTTTAGATTTTTTTTTATAAATATATTTGGTGATAATACTCAGGTTAATTTTACAGCTAACTCATTTTAACAGACATCAAGAGGAAAAGCAACTAATAAGTCATTTGGCATAGCATGAACAACACTGAGGTTACAAGCATTTTGTAAAGGTCAAAATCCAGAGTAAAAATGGCCTCGTACTATAATGTGATTGCACAATTAATTAACACTTTTTTTTCCCAGAGCATCAAGTCTTATGTTTATTATTAGAATACCATTATGAGATTTATATTTAGGAGGGAGGCAGTTCATAGTAAAAACCATTGTGTGGATGCTGAGTATCTTATTCACACTCAAACAAGCTTAATTTTCTACATGCAGCCTGCAGGTGAAATCATCAAGGAAAAAGGGCCGTGTTAAAAGTGAGCAAGACTGAGGTCAAAACATGGAATCTTACATGCGATTATGGTTAAAACTGTGGTACCAGTTTATGACTTAGAATTCAACTGTAGGTTGATTTGCAGTGAACATTTATTCTTGCTTTATATTTCTTCAGTTATAGCATTGCTTATATTATTGAAACCTAATGTAATTTTCTTAATCACTGTTCCTATGGCTATTTCCTAATTGATACCCTGGTAGTCAAGTAGTTGGATTGACACATATCCTATTGCTCAACACTAGAAAATACTCTAAACAAAGCCTTTGTTTGAAATTACAAGTACTTTTTCTTCTTAAAATGTTTAACATAATGAGGGAGCCTCACCCTGTCACTGTGTCACTGATGTTTTTCTTCAGAAAACTTTTCACATTATGACATTATCTTGTTTAACATTACTCGTGGTCTATATTCCCCAAGTCAGCCAAGAAGCTCCACAAGTCATGGCCTCTCATCTCTGTTTCGTTGACCACTGTTTGTTTTGCCATTATCTACAATAGTGCCCAATATATAGATACTTGTTACCATTTATTAAAATGAGCAAATGAAGGAATTAAAATCTAATAAACACAAAAGTATAATAGATGATTTACTTAACCTCTCTCAAACATAACTTTATTGTTTATAAAACTGGGATTAATTAAATTTAATCTAAAACAGAGTTGAGATTATACTTAAAGAAGAAATAAATCAAGTGTCTGAATTCATTGTGGAATAAACAATATATGGGTAACCCATGTTAGTTAATTTACTTCTATCTTTGAACAGCATGCTATCAAGTATAATTGTTATCCAGAACTCAGATAATTTACATAACCCAGATAATTCCATTGTGTATTTTTAATTATAAAATGGGCCACAATTTATAAAATGCTTGACAACTTGCCACCTCTATTCATTATGACTTGCATTTCACTATCTTGCTCTATATGTTATACTTCCACATTAGAATAAAAGTAAATTCTATATAACACAGAATTAAATACTAGAACTTTAAAGAATAAGGTAACACTGACGCATTTTAAAATATTTTATATTTGTCCTTATTAGTTCACGAAACTAAGACTCAGCATGCAATTAAATGTCCTTGAGATCAATTTACTGTTAAAATAGAGCAGATGTACTGTAATTAATTAATCAATCCAGAACCTTTGCTATCACAAGTGGTATGTCATTCTTCCTGGAGAGCTTGAATTTGGTTCTAGAGCCAATGCAATATTTCATATTAGTAGCTCTTTTCAAGGGGTCAGAGTTGGCTTGGAAGGTGAAATTCATGTATAATCACAGATCATGATTCAAGCTCTCACTTAGATTAGGTTTATACAGATTTTTGAATGATATTCAAAGAAACTCAGAAATTAGAATGTTTTTTACTTCTAGTTTACTTTTTAAAAATCAAATTCATTTTACTTATGGGAATTATATTGCTCCAAGATGGATAATGGATCATAGTAAAAATAAATAATTTATAGACATCAAAAGATGAAATGCAAAAAGGAAATTTATATTAATTCTTTAAATAATTTACTTTGAAGTTTCAGTTATTATTTAATGAAATTATATTTTTATATTAATGCTCTTCTTTGAAGCTATAACTTATTAAAAAATTTTTTCTGTCTTTCAGGCTACCTTTAAACAGTGACTGCATATAATGTGCTATACATTAAAAATATAGTGGAATGCAATTAAATCAGCTATAAATTTATAATAATCTATAATATCTAATTGAGTAATTAAACTGAGCCAATATAAATTTACCTTTTTAGATTTTTGGCTATCTTTCTTCAGCTTTATATTCCCTGAATTTATTTTGAGAACAATAGGTAACTTTCTTCATGATGTTCCAAAGCCCTTACTTATGGTTGCCAATGAATTCAGAATTTTCTAGCAAGTTGTAAACAGAATAAAAATACTAAATTTATCATGTTATTAAAATGTAAATAATATAGAGTTTTACCAAATCTTCTGACCTATAGTATTTTCCAAATTGTTACTCCCCTATACTACAAGCTAAATTCATGTATAGATACTGATATATAAAACCCATAAAAATTGCATGATATTTATAAGATAAACTATATACTATATATTATATACTACATATGCTATATATTTTGAAAACTATCTGGCAAATTCTCAAAACTTTTTAGACCTATTCTATTTATTTTTCACATTTTACACATTTTGGGGTAATTTTTACACATTTGGGTTAATTTGTGCATATTTTAATGGTTTATAAACATGAATCAATTGAGATTCTCATTCATTAAAACATACTAAGCAATTCCAACTTATTTCCTATAATTATTACCAGTTAATAAATGACAGCATTTTTTAAAATAAAATTATGCTTTAAGGCACTGTGTTTTCTTTATTAACCTATGGATAGTTACTGAGGCAATAAATACTTTAGATTTTTTATATATCATGAAATGGTACATTTCACATAAGAAAATTATTATATGCTATCAAGTAGTATACTTCTTTTTCCTCAAATAACATGGCCTATGTTATTTCCCTTTAAATCTTTAGCTTTCAGGAAATGCAATTGTACATTTAATTTTCAATATGTTAATTAGCTTTGTTTTGGTGATAAAACTTTTTCTTCCTTCTTCTTCTCTACAGTTTTCCTTTAAGTTAATTTATTTTTTTTTCTGTTAAGGATTACTCTATTTTGTCAGAAATCTAATATTTATTCTAGGAACAGGTGATCATATTGAAAAACAAATAATTAGTATGTAGAAAACCTAATTTCATTAGCTAAAAACATATCTGTAAAAGTAATTTAATCTTATATTTAATTATAACATGTAAGATAATAAGCATTGTTTCTAAACTAATCCAATATATGCATTTTATTTCACAGTTTATATGTACCACTGGATAAAAAAAATGAGTGGATTGGGCTAGTTCTGACAAAAGTTTATTATATATTTGTAAGCTGCAATTAAATCTTTCTTTTATTACACAGTCTTTCTCCTTTTAGTATCAATTCTTTTTTAATGATGAAAAATCAGGGTAGCAATTTGTATCTTCAATAATTTCAAGTGATTCCTTTTTTTAGTTAGAATAATTTTTAACTAGCAGAATACATTTGATTGTAAAAAATCACTAGTGCAAACTCTAATGCAAAGTTTTCTATTACCATAAATCTTACTTTCATAGTATTATTTCTTGTTAAGAGGAAAATAAAAATATAAAAAAGTGTTTTTTCTCTAAAATTTGTCATGTGACACAAAAGATGGTAATCTTTTATTTGATACTTCGAATTGCAGCAATATTTTCAGTTCCTACTAGTCTTCCTTTAGTGATAAGCTACAGCTGTTAAAACATGGATATAATGTTGCATTGGAATTATCTGGCTTATACTCAACCCAACCTCCAGTCTCTAATAACCCCACTTAATAAGAAAAAAAGAGTTTACAGAAAGCAGGCATTACAATGGTTGGTAAGTGGTGGAGAATATGCTGAAAATAAGTATGCGTCTGTCTGGCTGCTTATTAGAATCATCCAAAACTTTGTTGGAGATTAAATAAAGTCATTGAATAGATGTAATTCCCCAAAATAAAATAACTCATTTATTTTCAGTTTAGAATAAACGTTTGAAATCTTTTGTGAGAAGTGTAAATGATTCTGGTTTTGTTTTCTTCTGTTTTTAATGCTTGGGCTAGTAAACACAGATATTTGAGCAGCAAAGAAAAATAACATTGACTTAAAATACAAATGAATAAACAAAACAACTTTTAATGGCTACTGTTGCTGTTTGGAACCTCTAGAGAATAATGTCAATCTAAAAGTATGTAAACTGGTATTAAACTGGGAATTCTACCTCAAACAGGTAATAAAGTCCCCGTTATACATAGTCATTAGCTGTGCTGGCTTTTGATATTTTTGAATGTAATAAGAAAATGAAAAAACACAGCATCATATAAGTAAATGCCAATTAGTATGTGTTTATATGCATTGCACATGTATGTATGTATGTTTATGTGTCATGATATATGTCTATATAGGGGTGTGTGTTTGAATAAATTTGTCTAGTGTATTCTCCAAAATAAAGTCATAGAGATAGCAGAATGAATAAACTATTAGCTAATCATCTGGTAAAACGTGGTGACTGTGACTTTAAATCAATTTGAACTCTTTAGTTTTATTGGCCATAAGCTTAAGAAGAACATATGTTCAGTTTTTCAAAAGAGAAGTATCTTTACCAAATGTAAATATATGGGTTAGACTAGGTTTTCAAAAGTATATATCCTAATATCATTGATATGTAAAACATATAATTGAAAAAGGTCTCTATTCAGTATAAATACTCATTTCCCTCCACTTCGAATTTTTTTTGTCTGTAAAATAAATGAAATGATAGCATATGAGTTTTAATCCTCTTTGACTATATCACATTTAATCATAGTTATACAGTAGCACCAAAATTAGGACAAAATACAAGAATTACAGGAGAGTCTTAAATTAAATGAGCTCACTGCATGCTTCAAAGTTCTCATTTTCTACGAAAAAGGTTTCTAACTGCCAAACTTTGCTGCATTTTCCCCCAAAAGAAATACAGTCCACTCTACCCCAAACTAAAGAAAAGATACAATACACTGATTTTTGAATAGATATGTTATCTACAGTTTATGGAACCAATAGTCCATTTAAATAGAAAAAGATAGATTTTTACATAAAGCAAGATAGAGTACAAAAGCACAGCTTTTGTAATTTTGGTAATATTGCAATTTTACAAACATATTGCATAGTATGTGTAAGAAAATAGTTTCATTTTTTTCATATATATATATATATATATATACAAGAAAACATTTACATGAAAATTACAAAACAAAATAAATGAGTAGTGGACCTGGTTTAAAGAATTATATAAATTACAAGACACAAACTCAAAAATTACATATCTCAATTGTTAATGTCCTTGTACATCTTTAACCCTGTTTGTCTTTTATTTATAAATAGTAAGACTAATGAGATATTAAGACTGCAAAAACAAAAAGAATCACAGTTCATTATATCTCATTTCCTTTGATGATTTTTCACTGACTTTCTCAAAGAGTGGAACCACTTCAATTAACACTTAAAAAATAGCCCTGTGGTTCTAAAAGTATTTCAAATTAATTATATTCTCCAAAGAACTTTTAGCAAGCAATGAATGTTTAAACTTAGCTGAGTAAATCCATCCTGGGGCCATTTTGGGATGTAGTCTTTACATACTGGTTTTATGAATATCAAGGATTTTATTATGTATCTATAAAAGATAAGTGGCCTACACTATCACAGTTTTTATTCTAAAACAAAAGCACTAATTAATGATCTACAGCTCAGAATCCAGCAAGGAAGATGTTCACCACCCCATCTTATAATGATAAACCCTCCTATTCATTTGAATAAATTCATAGAAGCAGCAGTGTTTTACAGTTAAATATAATAGAGATCCCAGTCTTTGGTCTTTGACATTTCAACAACTAATGAACTGCAGTAAAAAACAATATGAATAACAGTGTTCAATGAGGTCATTCATTAGTTTATGATTGTTTTAAAACAATAAAATATAATATTTTACTTTGTGATGATATTTTGCAATATCCACTATTATAATATACAAGAGTGCATAGAGAAAATAATTTCTCCAAGTATCTTTAAATATGGTCAAGGAGCAATTCTAATTAGACCAAAGTTACTGAACGAATAAGGTAATTATACCTAGTATGAAACTCAAATGTGAGTTTTGCTTTGATGGCTGTATAGAGAATTTGACCATTAAACATTTTCAACTATTTCAACAATTTAATATTACAATATTGACATTATTTGATATAAAATTTAGCACTTAAATGCATTAAACACACCCCACCCCTCATACAGAGATATCATTTTTGCAATAGTAAAACTATTGCAAAAATCTACTATAGCTGTCTCATACAGAGATACCATTTTTTTTAATGACATAATGCATTAGAAGTTTTATTGTCTCTAATGCTAGTTTCATGAAATGAGGCACTGTCCAATTGAACAATTCAGATTGTAGAATATATAGGAATTTTGAATGGCATCATATGTTATAGAAATTCAGCAGTTGACTTTTATGACCAAATTACCTTTTCTCAAAAAAAAAAAACAATGCTCTTTAGTTTGATGGAATAAGTAATACTAGAATGATCAACAGGTTATTAATATTTGGTAAATATTTCTATTAATTTCCAGTCATTTAAAGTAAGACCCAAATACATCCTTTTCCTTTTTAATGTCAACCAAATTACTGAAGTCTGTTAACAAAGCACGATTTTCTGAAAACAACATTAATGTTCAAATAGTGAGAGCAAGACAGAGAGTATAGAAAAGGGAATAGGGAGTGGAATGCTGGAAGAATTTGCATTTCAACATTTATAAGCAACATGTTAAGGAGATTAATAATGTTAGTTCAGCCTGGACTACTGAGCCCCAAATTGCTAAGTCTTAAGTTAAGCAGTGAATTTTAGAGATGAAAGTAAATAAAAAAAAACCTTCTAGTTTGATGTAGCTCTCTCTCAAATAAGTAAGTTCTGGCCAAGATAATTAAGTATATTTCTTAAGGGTCACATGAGTAGGTAGAGCCAGGACTAGAATTGAAACTCCTGGCTCCAGTTTTAGAGATTTGGGGTACTGAATCTAAGATTTTCTAGTTAATGTAAAATTATCTTAAATCCTTAGATAAATAATTTTGTACCAGATTATAAAGCTTATGGTTCATAATAAAAGAATACAAAAAATAGGACAAAGAAGTACAGGATAGAAACTTTAGAGATATTGAGCCAAAGAAATAGGAAATTTGGAAGTATATTGTTTTGGAAGTGTCTTACTGAAATCTTCTGAAATAAAAAAGAATTATGTATCCCCTTTGCTTCTCTCCTTTGACCCCAATAAACTGAACTTATATACTTCTCAGGTTATTTATTCCTAGCTAAGAATTTAAATGTTAGAAATACTGTCAGTTGCGTTTCTTCCTTCTAGCCTTCCTGTCTGCATACTTGCCCCTTTCCCTCCTTCCCTTTCTAACTTCTCCAACTAAACAGAATACAAAATGCAGAGTCCATGTCGTACACGTTAAAGAATAATTTTTCTGAGTTTGATTTAAGAAAGATAAAATTTGCATCTAAAGAAAGTGCCCTATATTTATGTATGTTTTGACATTAAAACAAACATAATGAATCTGTTTGGGTAGTCTAAATGAAAAGGGAACTCGGCATTAAGAAAGAATTGAGCCTTCTTTTATGAGAAGATTAAGTATTTTTAGGAGGAAGCTACTATGCTTTATTAGAAACTCTTAACTGTGAGATTGAGTCTATACTTAGATGCAATTGAAGTAATTTAACCAAATTATTTAGTGTTGAATAGGAAAGCCATCTTTATCACTTCATTTCTTTTCTACTAAACAGATACTTTTATAACATCTAGACATAGTCTCAATCTCTTATTTTTAATTTGTATAATGTTTTAGAATGTATTTGAATTCAAAATGTGATAGCTACCCACTGGATTTGTTTTTTAACCTTTTCATCTTTAGTCCTCTTATGATGTATAATTTAAACTTTAAGTGGTCTCATCCACCTCCTATAATATTTGCTCTTGGAATTAGAACATGTTAGATCCGGAAGAAATCCCAACTGACCATTTGATTCAGTACTTTTGTTGTAAAGTTAAGTTAAACCAAAGCCTGGAGATATTCTCATACTGACTAAATCATCTCACTGTTTAATAGAAGACAGAGTTGAGATTAGAAACAGAGCTAATTATTAGTCACAATAATTATTTCCACTTGATTAATAAACTTTCTATTTGTTTTAAGAATATTTTAAACTTGAATATGATTCAAATCAACACATAGTGTTTTCCTGAAAAGTTCATAATAGTGATTAGCACCCATGTCTCAAAATTTCTTGCATTATACTTTATATTAGCATTTTGCAAAAAGTGATGTGAGAACTCTTGTGTTAAATTCTGATGTTTGAAAAATAAATTGAACTTGTGTTATGATATGACTTTTAAACAATTGCATATCTTAATTCTTACTCCAATATTGTTTTAAAGTTTTATACAATACATCTCAAACACAAGTCAAGTTCTATTTTAAAAGTATTACAATATATGTAATAAAACCGCACCAGCTTTTTGACTCTTCTGTTGAGTAGAGAATGAATTTAGTGAAATAGAGCTTTTTCAATTATTCAATATGATGGGTTATTCAAACAAGATACTTCTGGCCAAATGGTTCACTTTGTTGTTTACATTACCCAGTTTTACTATTTACATTACCCAAATAACTTCAACAACTTCCAATCTCCCACTTCGCCTTGGGCTATAGAAGCCTGAACTCCAAATTCTGGACAGTCATGAACACCCACAATGAAGCCTCCATACAGCTGTAATAGTGTGCATGGGCGGGGAGGGGAAGGTTCATTGATATGTGAAAATGAAAGACTTACCTTATAGTAATCAAGTCATTTTCCCATAATAGAAAATATTTAATACAGTTTTACATTCTTGGATTCTACAAATTTAAATAATTGGAGTTAAGGAGTGCTGTGATCAGCTACAGTATTATGGAGTTATTTATTAGAAGCTAATTTACAAAAATAAGCAGTGGAGAATGAAAGGAAGTATGATTTCTAATATTAGGATGGCTTAACAGTCTGAAAAAAGTTAACTAAATGCTAAGAGGTAAAAAACAATGTGACAAATTCTTTAAAACATGAATCTAATGGAGTAAACACATTTTCAACATCTTTGTTAACATTAGTATTTTTTTACTGTTTAAGCAGAAATTTTAATTTAACTTCTACCATCCTTAAATCTTAACCTTCAATAAAAAATACATAGGTATAATTCTGAAGAAGATATTGCAATGGAAGTGAATCCATTCTCAACCTTATGCATCACATTAGTATTTATTTATTTAGAAGATGTTTGAAATTTAGCAATCAGAGTCAAGTATAAAGTGAATGGAGAAAACAAAATCGTACTATTAGAACCTAGATGTAAAGAATAGCATATGGATTCCACACCACGTGTATGTCCCTCTTAAACCTACCTTATTTGCAATAAATTAGATGTTTTGTTAAAAGTAAATACGTCACATGCAATAGCTAAGTAAATACTATATAAGGCCATTCAGATCTGACAAATGACAGTATAATGGCATTTTGTTAATTCTGTAAATATTATATTGCTGAGTGCTTTCAAAATTACCTAATGTACAAAATTCTGGACTTAGTAGACAAAGAGTAACAACACATTGAATTTAAAGAAACAAAACTCAGGGTGAGATTCTTACTTGTTTTGCTTTGTTAAAAATCATGTATTGAATTTAATTTTTAGTAAAGCAAGCATTACATAATGCTTTAAAATTTTAAAATTTGGGGAAAAAAGTTTACATCCAAAAAGATGAATGGAAAAATTGTGCTTTCAGACTGTAGAATTAGTTTTCTTACAGGGTTAACCATTTCATCTTGCCATTGGATACTGGGAATTTCATTTATGTAATGCATATATGTGCAGTTCATATCCAGGTCCTGCAAAAATCTAAAACTGTGTGCTTCACTTCATGTAGCAAAGGCACCTATGTTATTCTCCCTTTTGAGCAAAAGTTATGATCCAGTTTGCCTGCTGAAGATGATCTTTTCCATGGTTGTGTCACTCACACTCTCCGTGTTGAACGGTACAGTAAGTCACAAGAGAAGGTGGCAGCGAATCCCTGCGTACGCCGGAAGAAGCTGCTCTGTGGACCATTTGAAGAAGCTCTGGACTGATCACAAGGGAAACCGAGCAGAACTGTGAAGCAGACGGACAGGAACAAAAGGCTATTCTGGTGTGAGGAGAAATCAGTCACTTCAGCTCCACAAGCAGATGTTGCTACTGGACTGACAAGTGGAACCTACTCCAGCTGGAGAAAGGTAAAGTTTGCCATTGGGGCAGACACACAATTCATACACTGTCTGCTGAGCAGTGGAGGAGCTGGGTGAAGATGAGAAAGAGCCAGTCGGCACATTTCCCAGCCGAATTGTATCCGCATTCAAAAATATCTAAGGAGAAAAATTGCATTTTAATTCATTTTAGCATTCTACTTTCCGCAGAGTTTTACAACATGGTCTAATAAGAAAGACTACACAAGAAACAATTTTATTGGTTTAGCTGCCATGCTTTGTTGAACAAACAAATTACATCCCTACAGTGTAGCCTGCAAGCTCTAAAGCTACCTTCTCCTCTGGGACATGGTGACTTCTGACGGAAAGCCCTCGATCTGAAGAGCAATATTGTACAGTCTGCTTAAGAGGCCAACCCAGTTATTCAAACACCCCGGGAAATTAATGATTTTGACCGTCTCTCAATTTAACTTCTTAATCATGCCTAGTCTAAAACTTATACAAAGAACTCCTAAGGTTTTATAGTCATGGGCCCCCAAAATGGAGCTTCAACACACCTGTGAATAGCGTGCATGGGGGAGGAAGCGTTCATGGCAATGACATTACTGATGGGATAGAAAACTAATTAAAACAATGACTTCTGACCTAAATTTTTAAACTACTCATAAAATCATGTTGATAGATAGTCTACAAAAGATACACTAAGTAGCTAATCAGCATGATTAGCAACAAATAATTATTAGATATAATCAGGTTTGAAGTCTCCATAAAACCTACTACTTGTACTCAACACCTACGCTGCTGTCCCTTCTAACTTTCAAAATTACTTCACTTATTCCAGTTCATGGACTCAACACTTTCAGGAAAAGGAATCGCATGGCTTTGACATGTATGGGGAAAGTTCCAAAGAAAGAAAAATTGGATCATGAACTTGAATGAGCAAAGAAACCATCCTCTACTATTCCCTCATTCTATAACTATGTAGCTAATTACTGCCTAAAGGCATCTGTAAATTGACAAGAGAATCAGGAAATACACATTTACTATATATTTGCCCTCCTCCAAGACATTCATTTCATACTAGGATTTTTGGAATAGCTCTTTAAATGGCCCACCCAGCTTCCATTCGTATCCATGTATAGGCTCTTTTACATACTGCTCAACTTTTAAGAAATGCAAATCAAATCATGTCACCCCAATGCTCAAAATTCTGTAATGGCCCGCCACCACTGTTAACGTGAATTTTGATTCCTTTCCGTGGCCCACAAGCCCTATGTGATCTGCTCTATCTCTCTAACACACACTTTCTGTATTCTACTTGTCTCAGATTTTGCATTTTCTTAAATGCCAAAAGAACTTGGCTTCAGGGTACTTCTTCCTCTATAGATTTTTTTAGCCTAAAATACTTTCCTTCAGATATTGACAAGTGTGGGTAGATATTAACTAGGTGGTTAGAGAACAAGGGTAGGAAGGAGATTTCCACTGTTCTCTTTTTTTATACTTTTTAAATTTTGACACACAGACACCAACTGCATACTCAAATGAGCCAGAAAAAGGAGTCAGATACTACAGGCACGTATAATTTAGATTAATTTTAGATGTGAGCCTGTTTGTTCAAATCTCTACTGAAGATCATATTCTCAGAAAGGATTTTTCCTAACCGTGCTATTAAAATAACACTGATCCATTCATTAATTTCTCCTTGACAGTTTTACTTTTCCCTATAATAACAATTGCTTCCTAATATTTATTGTATTTGTTTATTTATTATCTGTTTCATTTCTCTTACTTATTATAAAAGTAAGATCTTTTTTTGGTTCATGAATATAGAATAGTGCTTAGAATTGTGCAATTGTATATTGTGTGAAATAATGCTCTCCTTCACTTTAGACATGTCTCTCCCCTCTTGGGTACAGAAGTTACCCTCCTGCAAAGTCCAGTTAATTTGCTTCATTCTCCATTCACCTCTCCTTGATGCTCCAAGATGGAAAGAAACATTTTATTTGGTTCTCCCATAGCACTTTATTGTTATTAATATCTTATTTCGCTAATTACTTATCATTTTATAGTCAAAGTTATATCTTACTTGTTTTGCTTTGTTAAAAATCATGTATTGAATTTAATTTTTAGTAAAGCAAGCATTACATAATGCTTTAAACCATATCTTCCTTGAAGGTAGGATCACATCTGAATTTTATTCAGTGTTTGACTCTGCACATAGAACTTCCACATAATAAAAATAGTTACTGAATAAGTGAATGGATTACAAAATAAATAAACGATTGCATTTGCCAATAGTACTCCAAGTTAAGAAAGTATCATTACAATTTTTGCTTGTAGGTGACAAATGTTGAAATGTATTACCTATTAATTATTCCTGGGTTAAGTGACAGGAAAGTAAAGAGAAAATAAAGGATTTGTTTTCATTATTTTAATAAGAGGATCTGTTTATCTGATGCAAAATTTAGAAGTACACAAAATGAGCAGAAGAAAATGATAATACATTTTTGGGTATAGATGCTGGGCCTCATTTCTTCTGGGTCCATTTCCATGTTGAGGGACATCAATGAGTGTAACACATTGTTGTATACTCTGGGCTCTCATTTCTCCACAGAAGAGGAGGGATGACTCGTCTTACTGGTTGAGTTTGAGAGGAACTGGGCTTGCAGAGTTCATTCGCCTTTCTTCACTTCTTTTTAGGAGCTAGTAAACTTGCAAACAGCAGACATTCTCTAGCTTCAAAAGTGCCAGACAATCCAAATAACACTACAGGGGCAAGCTCTGGGGCTGAGGGGTTTAAGTCTGCATATTTGGAGGTAAGTTCACTCTGAAGAAATGTTAGGTGCTGGTGTTTTGTCCCAGAAATCTTGAAACAATAAAGAATGAAACAAGGAAAGCTACAAACAACATGCAGATAAGGAGGCTAACACAGTACTGATCAAATAACTATAATATTGTGAGAATGGTTCATTCATTAGGAAGCACAGAAATGAATTTTGCTGGTTAGCCCTGGTGGTTTGCAAGAGCTTGCTGACATCGTGCCACATCACTGTTTCATATAGTGTGAACCTAATTGCCTTTCGATTGGTATAGCCTGAGTAAATGCAAAGAGTATAGCTATAGCTATTTTTATACAGGTAGGATATGCAGGTGTCACCCTTGCAAATCAAGCACAGATGTGGAGGTTTCATCAATGGCCTTAGCCTTGAACGTTATGGTGTGCAGCCAACTTCAGTTTAGCTATAGCAGTGCCCTCCAGCTCTCCTATTCATTTAGGGTCTGCCCTACACAATATTTAGGTATATGACTACTGAATTCCATAAACTTCTGAGATCCAAACTGTAGCTCACCCATATAAGGGAGATAGATTTTATTAATACATAAATTAAAATAAATGGGACCGTTAACAAGGGAAAATCATATTTTTCTGGCTTAAGATAAAAAATAAGTCATAAAGTAAGAAGAGGCAATATATATATTGATGTTTTTCCCCAACCCTACATTGCTCAGCTTCTCAGGTCTTCTGCAGCATGGCAGGTCTGCTCATATTTCTTTCTGTTGCTAAGGCAGTTGCTATAATACTATTCACTTTCCGACTTCTCAAATTGATGATTCTATCCAATATTGCCCTACAAACTACATAATCCATTTGTTCTGAAACTCTTCCTGGTACTCAGAATTACACACCTGAGGTTTTATCTCATGGCCCATTGTCTTCTCTACACCAAGAATTCATTTGTCCCGAATTCATTTGTCCCATTCTTACATGTTGAAATCAGACCTATCGCTGTGGGAGAAAATGTTAATCAATTTGCAAAATAAAAGATGTTTTCTCCTTCCTGGATGATCTAGTGAGATATTTGTATGTTATTATGTTACTTCATTGCCTATACTCTAATAAAACGTTCAATGTTCTTGTTTGTTTTTTTGTTTTTTGTTTTTTTGCGGTATGTGGGTAGCTCCCTGACTGGGAATCGAACCCAGGTCGCAGCACTGACAGCGCCAGCGCTGAAGCCCTAAGCCGCTACACTATCAGGGAACTCCCAGTGGGTTTTTTTGTTTGTTTGTTTTTTGTTTTCAATGTTCTTACAATTATGATTCAAGTTGTCTTCAGAGCTGAATTTGAAATTCCTTGTAACATGAGGTCTGAAATAACTGAAAATCTACTGCAGTTCAGAATTTTGTGTGCAATTTTATGCTTATACATTTTGTCTATTATTTTGGCTATCTCAATAGCATGCTTGTTTTGATTTTAACTAGTTTAAAAACTTTGTCAAGGTAGGGCCTTTGCATCTTCCCATTTGTTCATTTTAGTAAATGGTCAATCTGCCTTTCTGTGGCATAGTCAATGAAGCAAAGAGAAACATTTTGTATCATTTCGCACTTCTGTGTAGGAAAATTGCATGCTATTTATTCTAATATAAAGTGCTCGGCTTTTCTATCTCTTTGTTGTATTAATATAAAAAATGACCACAGCTGAAAACTTCTGGCTATGATTTGTTTATAGCATAATACTCAGCTCACAATTAAATGCTGATCTGCAGTTGAATCTAAGGATTCTGCTGATACTTTAAATAAAATAACATATGTAAAGTGGTACATAAATAGGAGCAGAACAGAGGTTAATAACCACCAATATTTATTATGGGATGATTCACTATGAATAATTTGAAGAAATGATTAGCATGATAAAAGAAACTCTTAAGGATGTGAGATATTTTGAAGGATTTCTGTCTTGCTGTGGTAGATAGTGTGTAGTTTGTAATTGCAGAGGAAAGAAGGCCTAAAAGGTAATATGGATATGTATTTTAAGTATTAAAAGGCATATTTCTAGATAATTTTATTTGTAATATTTACTAAAATTCTAATATTGTCCTTTCAATAACTTTGTTTACATAAAGGAAGCAAAATACATAATTAAAATTTATCTTGAATCAACAACTGAGATAATTGGATAAAAGTAAAGGTAAAAACCAATCTTCCTTTGATCCTATTAATGTATGCCCTCACCTTTAGATGTAAAGATGTATAAAATGTTCCAAAGCATCTCTCTCAAATTATCCTTCCATTCTATTTCTTCTGAAGTTGAACTTTCTAAGCTAATAAAAAATAAGTAAGCACAAGAAGGAGGAAAATACTAAGGGAATTAATTGGTAGAAACAACAATCCAACAGATTTAGACCTTCAGGGATCTTAGAAATTGTAGTAAAATTATACAGATTCAAAGATGTATTCTGTATAAGGCTTTGTAATAATTACAGTAAAAATAAAAACCAGCAAACAAAAGAGCAACTTCCAAGATGTCCAGGCAGAATTGAAAAAAAAAAACAACGGATTAGAATTCTAGAAATGAACAACAAAATTACTAAAAGAAAGAGCTCAATGTAGGGATTAAATAAGAAATTAGATACTGAGGATGAACCTGAGCATGTAGAGCTGAGTAAATAAGCCGAGTGAGGCACAGGGAGACAAAGAAATAGAAAGCAGGAAGAGGAGGCTAAGAGATCTGGAGGGTAAGAGAATGAATGACCAGACTTCACATTTCTTCAGAGTTGAGGAAAAGATGGTAGCGATAATGGGGAGAGGTGATGGCTGCAGACATAATATTGAGTCATTTTCAGAACTGACACAAACATCGATTTTCAGATACAGCATCACAATGGGTACAGCAAGTGATGGACGTGCAAGACACGTGTGCTTTGGTGAAGGAGAAGAGGAAGGCAGAATTTCCTTAGAGCAGAACGTGAAAAAGCAGCTGATCTTCAAAGGCCCAACAACAGACTTAAAGGAAATTCTCGGGGGAAAAGAAGTGACATGGGCGAAAGCTATTACTGTGTATTTCTATCTTGGAAGTAACAGTAGGGTTCATTAGTAACATAAACTTTCCATTTGTTTTTATTTTTTTTAAAAATAGGCACTATAGCTTTACAGAAACAAGCAAACAGTCAAGATATTTTTTTTGAAGAATGTTTTAAGGCCAAAATAGGATTTAAAAAATGAAGATTACCTTCATTCTTGATATTATCTTGATATTTACCCTGTTTATTAACCAATTTTGAAACTATAGAAGTTTAGATGCCCGACTTATCACTGACACATGAGTGACTATCTTTCAATAGAAAATACATAGGGCTTTGACTTAAGAACTTAACATTAGGTCTACCAAATTAGTGTTCAAAAACAAGTATTAATATTTTTATAGGTTAAGCTCTCTTGTGAAGCAGTTTCTTATGTCTCACCTGGAACCACTTGCATATATTTGAGAGAAAGGACCCTCAGCAGTAAAAGGCCAGTCTGTACCTGGGGAACTCACCTCCCCCTCTGTAGACTGCAAGTGGAGCTCCTTCCTGCACTTGGCCTTGAAGTCCCCTGCAGCAGCACTCACCTGGACCCCTCGAGGGGCTTCCATTATCAAGGACCTGGTTGGTGATTCAAGCCTAAGGAAAAAATAAAAGTATCTTTAAAAGTAAAAAAAAAAAAAAGTAAATATATATGACTAAAAAATAACACTAATCCACTAAAAACAAAGAAGCAGGTGGGCATAAATAAAAATTCTTGCCATTTTTAAAAAAGGTCAAAATGAGTTTTAAGAATGATTCTTTACTGTATTATTCATTTTTGATTCGTTATGAAACTATTTGTTGACATCAACAAGTTCTCATTTGACAGAAGTCCTAGGTTGTTTCCCTTCATGATGCACATGAAAAGTAGGTTGTGATAAGTTTACTTGTGTAAATCTTTTACACATTTTCCATATTAGTGATAGAGCTTTAATAGATATATTTCTATAAACTGAGTGTGTATCTTTCAATAAAGAGTCCCTGTCTTGTGAAGATCAGAGAGCTTTAATGAAAATCATGAATATGCAAATTTTCAAGTGTGCACAATAAAAATTTTGTAAACTTGCAAATCTTCAAAGTACTCTTTACACTTCTAGAAATTAATTAAAATGAAGAAATAAGGCACTTTGCACATCAAGTGACCTCTACTGGCTGAGGAAAATGTCCATGTAATAAATGACATTAGTCTGAAGGAGAAAAATTAAATGAGGGATGATACACAAGCACAAGTGTGAGTAAAGGTTAACTATATACATTTTGAGGGATATAAGTGTTTGAGATAGTTGTGTCTGCAAAAATGATAGCTGGGAGGTAGTTTCAAAATTATCTTGATATATAAAACTAGAGGAAAGCCAGAGAAAGCAGAAAACAGTAGAATGCAGTCATAAAAAGCACTAGTGTGAGAAGAGGTAGCATCTCTGAGTTGATCTTTTTATGCAACTGCTCTGCTCTGGGGCTGCAATTGCCTGTGTTATCCTTGACTTTAGGACAAGAGCCCTCCCAGGCTCACATGCACCATCACCCAGAGCACCTAGTTTTCTGTGAGGCAATAGATTCAAGGATGCTGTGCAGAGAGAATCACATCAAACAGTTTGATCTCAGCCCCCTCTCAGTAGTGAAGTGGAACTTGACTTTAAAGTGACACTGAAAGACTAGAGCCAGCACTTAGAAGAACTGATTTGGATACTTTCAAATGTTTTCTTTCTTTTTTTCACTCGCAAAACCAACTTTGAAACTTTCATCTCTCTGGGTCTCTTAGACATCTTTATAAAACCCCTGGAGAGGTCAGGTTTTGAATATACATATTTAAAAGAAATCTCTGAATTTTTCTTATTTTTTAAACAAAAATCACACATTTTTACAAATATTGCTCTGTATCTCCTCCTAAACTCCAGGTGTTAAACTCCATGATTTCTGACAACAATAAAGTAATATTCACGTTTAAGCACATTCAACAAGCCTTTTTAAAAAGCTTTGAAATCAGGTGTAGGATTATGATATGATCTATCCAAAACCATTACAAATCAAATAGATTTAGGTACAAAATTTTAAAAAATATGAAATAAAAGTAGGTATCCTATATTACTAACCAAGCCAGTTTATCAAAATGTTTTGATGATTGTGAATTAATATACAGAGTGCCAAAAAAACATACTTATTTTAAGAAAGAAAAAAATTGTATTAAAATTGTAATACTCAATATATATCAATAACAAAATATGAATACAAGTCACATTTAATTTCTGCTATTACAAGAGGTACTAAAAGTGGTCACCATCAACATCCAGACACTTCTGATTACGGTGAACTACTGCTTGAGCAACATTGACCAAAGTGTCCACTTATACTGCTGTGTATGCCGTTTCAATTTCTTCCTGAAGTACCACCAGTGTAGCCAGTGTTTTCTACGGTGCGCCACATCCTTTAAGGTCCCCCATAGGTAGAAGTCAAGGGATGCTAATTCAGGGGAATGTGGGGGAAATTCAAACAATGTTCTCAAATTTCAACTATTACTTCAAAAGGTCTTATGCTCCTCCAATGTCAATCGTACTCCTGCCATTTTCTTTGACTGTCCTGTCTATAACATGGTGATGCTAGCAGTCAGTTGATTAATGCCACCTTTAAGTGAAAGTCATGCTACACATTGCTACTGTAATTCAACTTGACTTCTAAAAGTAATACGTAGAGAACATCTCTTAAAGTGTGTATACCTTCTTTTGGCACCTCTGGTATTTCATTGACTATTTTATAAAATATTTTTCCAAGTCTTTACTAGAGTCAAAGTGCTTCTTGATAGAAGCTATGTTACAAATTTCAGAATAGGAAAATATCATTAGTGATTTTGAAAGTGTTGCAGCATATTATAAAGTAATGGAAGTTATTTATAGAAAGCAATCTGGGAAATTGAGGTATTAAACTCAATGGAACTTAATTACTATGCTACAGAGTTATATCTACCTACTGAAAGAATTAAACATAGAATTTGAATAAGAAGCTCATAGGTTCTACACGAGTTCTTAAAATCTTAAATCCAGTTCACCTCTCTGGGACTCAGTTACCTGTTAAAATCATGGAGTACATTAAAAATAGATTATTGTAGCCATTGCAAAACATCATTATATTTTCCCTTCTTTATTAGTGAGTTAGCCAAATAATTATAATAATATACTAAAAACTAACATTAAACTATACAAATGTCTATACTTAAAACTTTGCATGGATGTCTCTTAGTCATCCCACCAATACTGAGAAAGGGCACTCTAATTATCCATATTTTATCTAGATAATTCTTGAATTTTATTGTAGTAGAATCATTTTCTTAGGATTATGTAGTCAGTAACAAAGACCTTAGAATATCCACAGCATTATGAAAAAGAACAATAATGTTGGAGAACTTAAAACTTATTGTAATGGTATTGCAATCAAGACAGTGCTGGCCTAGCATAAGGAAAGCAAATCAAACAACGGAATAAAATAGACTCCAGAAATGGTCATCTGTTTTGACAAAGGCACAGACTCAATGGGAAGAACAATCTCTTTTCAACAGATGGTAATGGAATAACTGATTTCTATATAGACAAAATGAATTTTAATCTATACCACACACTGTTATCAAAAAGTAAAGCTAAACACATAGGCTTATAAGAAAAAATATCTTTGTGACTTGGGAGAAGGCAAGATTTTCTTAGAGTACAACAAACAGTAACTAGTAAATATTTGCAAATACAAATTTGATATCTTCAAGATGAAATGCTGCTCTTTAAAATTATCATCAACGAAATGAACCGATAGACTGGGAAATAATATTCTCTCTCACACACACACACATGAAGAACTGGTGCCAGGATATACAAGGCTGTCTGAAAAAGATCCAGCCATAAGTACTTTCATATACATAATACCTTCATATAAATAATCCTCCAGATCAAAGATAAAAATACAAAACAAAAACAAAAAACCAAAACTTAAAATAAGGACAAAAGATTTTAACAAATACTCACTAAAGAATATATACTTGTATGGTTGTCCTACATGTACATGAAAAAGTCATTAATATCATTAATCATCAAGTTGTGGCAAATTAAAAACATGAGGTAATACAACAAAAGCTTGAATTAGTAAGATTGCTAACACTAAATATTAAGTGAAGATGTGCAGCAATTGAAAATTCTTACTCATTTTTGGTGGAAGGGTAAAATAATGCAATTATGTTGAAAAACTCTATAATTGTCATATAAAATTTAACATTGCCAGATAATCCCAAGTGTCTATCAGGAAAATACATAAATAAAATATTTTACATTCACTTAATGGAATACTAGTCAGCAATAAAGCAGAAAGTACTATTAATACAGACATCAAAAATGGGTCTCAAAGATACTATGTGGAGTGAAAGAAATCTTACAGAGAAGAGTGCATACTGTATGATTAATTCATATTTAGTACTAAATCAGTCTAATCTAATCTAGAGTGAGAAAAGTGAGAACAGAAGTCACTCCTCATGGGTAGGTGTGGGGATTTACTGGGAAGGGGCATGAGGGAACATTTTTGGTGATGATAATATTTAATATCTTGATAGGAATTTGGGTTACACAGGTGTATGCATTTTTCAAAACTCAATTAACATGCACTTGATTTCATGAATGTCAATGCATAATTATTTTACAACAAAAGCATTGTTCACTGATCTTGAACAGTACTTGTTGATGATACCTGAGTACTGGCTGACGTGATCAGAGAAAGAATAGAGATGTATACAATTTATGTTCAAATGCATAAAAAATACAATATACAGGTGAATAGATCATGGAATGCATACATACATACATGATTAAAGACAGATAGGAAATAACAATGGAAGAATCTGACTGGGGGTATATAAATGATCATTACAAGATGTTTTCAACATTGAATGTGTTTGAGAACTTTTGTAATAAGATATTGAAAAACAAGAGGTGGTCTTAGATCTTATAGGATTATCCACTTTTTTTCTGCAAAATTTGTAAAACATTATACCAAGGAAATCTATTTTTTTATTAAATTTATTGGGGTGACATTGTTAGTAAAATTACAGGTTTCAAGTGCACATTTTTATAATGCATCATCTATATATTGCATTGTGTTTTCAACACCCAGAGTCAATTCTCCTTCTATCACCATATATGTGATCCCCTTTTCCCTCTTCTATCATACCTACCTCCTACCCACTAACCCTCTGGTAACCACTAAATTGTTGTCTGTGTCTATGAGATTTAGTTTCTTTGTCTTGTTCCCTTTTTATTTTTAGTAGAAAAACTGTTGATTGATGCTAATGCTTGACTGTCATCATCTGTATTAATGTGCAATAAACAATAGTGATGACATATAGGCATACTTTTAAAATATATAATTCCTGTTGCTAAATTAATATATTAATATAAATGCTATATTATTTAATATTTATATTTTACAATTATATCAGGGAGAGGAATATCTGAAAAGGACTTCTGATATTATTTACTTTACCTGAGAATTCAAGAATTTGATATATTCCTGGATAAAAATAAACTCATACATACTTCCATTCCTTGAGATTTACAGTATTTCAAAAAGTAATAAACATATGCAAGAAAATCCCAACACAAATCTCAATAGAATATCCTAAAACTTAAAACAGTATGTCAACATATTTGAGAAAAAAAGTATATTTACCAATTATCAGATTTTTAAAATAAAGATAAAGTGGAAGATTTTTCTTTTAAAAAAAGAACATTATTTTAATAGAAATTGGGTCAATGGAACACAATGCAATCTAAAACAAATGAAAAGTATTTATGAGAAATTAATACGTGACAAATGTAGCAATCATTTCAGGGTTAAAAATACTAGATTATTTATGAGTAATAAATAACGATTAATAAATTAACTCATCGTACTGAAGACAATGACATTATATCCTTAACACACTCTGCAAGAATAACTCCTTGTTTTATCTGTTCAAAATATAAAAACAAATAATTTACTGACTGTAATATTCAACAGAAAATTAGATGGAAATTCGGAACATAATTTCTCATTTTATTCATTTGAAATATAAAACTATAAAATATAAAAGTGTTCATTTTGAAAGCATTATAGCAGTCACAGCAATGAATTTCAGACTAGTTTTTATAGTGGGTACTCAGGGATTATAGCAGAGAGAAGGATTAATGTTGAACCTGAGTCATCCTACCATTTTTTAAAATTTTTTGCAAGCAATTCTGTTTTTATGTTGTTTACACACCAAAGATGCAAAAAGATTTAATTTTTAAGGTGTTGTGCAATGCTCAAATTTGAAAATGAGTGGCTGAGGTCTCTAGCAGAATTCTAAACATTCTGAGAAAAGAATTCAAACTTTTTTTAAAGTAAGTCACAAGATGCAATTACTAAATAGAAACTTAAGCAGAATTTAAGCATTATGTATCATGTTCTTGCTAAATATTTAACACAATGCTGGAGAAACAGTAGGCACACATTAATTATTTGTGGCTTCAATGATATGATAAATGGAGAATTAAACGGAAATAATTTTAAAGAAAAGACAGTCAATGCAAACTGTGACTTGATCATACAAGAAATTCTACTGTGTTATCACTTTGGGCTACAGTTAGCTTTCTTCAGAGGCAAATCACATTGTCCTGGTTTTCTCCATTTTTATTGTTTCCTGTTCACTAGCACATTTCATTATATTCACCTCCTTCAAAGTAGATCAAACGACTCTCTAGATCAATTGTCATTCGGTGTTCCCAAGATTGCAAGCTAAAAGAAGCATCTCAGAAGTGTCATTTGCTATTAGCTCTAACTAAATATGCAAATACCGACGTAGAAAGGAAGAATACAAGGAAGGAAGGAAGAGAGTGTGGGAAGAAGGGAGAAGGCCAGAGGAAGGGGAAGGAGGAGAGGGGAAGGGAGAAGAGGTGAAAAATACTGTGTTGTTTTTTTTTCTCATAGGTAGAAAAATACCAGTAAATTATTTTACCCACTTTTTGATGAAATTTCCCAGGAAAAAATATTTTTTTTAAAAGGTGAAATGAAGAGGCAGTTTATTGAAAGGAAAATAAGGCGAAGCAAATAGATAGTTTATTAAAAGGGAAAGTACACTCCAAAGAGGTAGGCCCCAGCAGGCAATGGCTCAAGATCCAAAAATCTTAAGTACTTAATAAGTGGGGGCTTTCCCTCAAACACAGAAGTGATGTAAATTAGAGGAATGGGTCTTCAGAGAGAAATCTGAAGTCTGGAAACCTCAACATTTCCAGTTTAAATTATATTCACACAAAAAATGGAAATGATGAAAAGATGCCAACGGTATCATTATATTAATTCATTTTACTGATGCCAAGTCAAGATTCTCGTATACTTTTGGAATAGTTAATGGCACCTAAATCCGAACAATCTTTGGGCAATGGGCATTATATAATGGATTTCATCACTTCTTACTATAGAGTGCAGAAACCAATCCTACTGAACTGCAATAATTTTCCTGTAAATTAATTTAAGGAATAAAAAAGGAAGATCATCTTGGGCTATTCCAGGTAAATATGCCTTTATTTCATTACTGACCATTCAGCACACAATTTTCTTTAAACTTTTAGTGTTTAGATTCCAATTCAAAAGTAGTATTACCTTATATCAGAAATTCAACGAAGTCTACATGTGTAGGTTTAAAATTAACAGGAAAACTAGTGCAAAACTTGGCACATACTAAGCACTCATCAAACCATCTGGTAATAAATAAGTGATAGAAATTTGCTACGTTTCCACACCAAAATATTACCTATACTCTATAATAAACTTTTTTGTAATATTCCTTCCAAAAGCCTTTTATTCTTGATAAAAACAAAATCAAAGACAGCCTGGCTACTCACTCCCCAAATTACCATTCTATTTGCTTGGTCAGCCCAGTACACCTTGTTGATTAGAATTAGGTTGCCAACTAAGAGAACCCCATATTGCACTGAAAGGAAAACTGTCAGCAAGACTTGTAAAGATCTTAGACGCTCTACTTTTAATCTTCAGGACACAAATGAATAATTAAATACCCCCGTCATTACTCTGCTTTGTTTCTGTTTCTGTTTTGGAATTTTGATCAGTAACACTTACTTTGGGAGCTGGTGATCTGCTTTTAGCACCAGCAGATAAGCCTAGCTTAGCTCAATGTTTAAATAATTGATAATTAAAAAAGCTATATTCTAATTTGAATTTAATTCACATTCACCCATGAATTTTGGGACAGGTCAGTAAGGTAATTAAAATCACAGTCAGCTCTTCTTTCTCCTTGGTAATAGATTTTCATAAAAAATAATATAAAATGAGTCCATAATTACTAAAATGTTAGAAGTAAACAATGTTTTTGGAACTTAGTGATTTAATTTTTTTACTGAATGCATTACTAAACTTTGATTATCTGTACAGTTAAAAAACAATTGGGAACTTTGTTACATGTGTCTTAGTAATACAGTAAGAAATTCTGCCACAGTCCCTGTATTATACGCATTGAGCCGTGTCCTCATCATTCAGTTTTGCTAAGTTTTGGAAATCCAGGTTACCCAATTGGATCAGACACTATTATGTGTGAGATACCATGCTGGCTGCGATAGCACTAGAGATAAGCAAGGGAGATGCAGATAGTACTCTAATGGAACGTGCAATCTTGTTAGGGATCAAATTAAACAAAAACCTAAAATTCCTAACTGAGAAAAGAGTCATAAATCAAAAGTGTAACACATTATGTGACACTATTTACACATATTCTTCAATCCTTCTAAATCCTTGGGGTTTTGCCCTATAATGTATAATTATTAGTTATCTTATAAAAAAGAAGATTTGATTATAAGATGAGAGCCACCTTCCTATGTTATTGTTAACTAGCTTACTTGAATCTGGGTTATTCAACTAGTGAGAAATTGAGTTCTTAACAAAATTTTACCATAGAATTATAAACGTCTACAAATTTTACTTTTTTAAAAGCATAGCTTGTTTTTGGCATTAAAAATTTTCCACTTTATTTTTTATTTTTATTTGAGCATTTTTTTGTACTTATCCAAATGGAAGAGACTGAAACTGATATTTATAAAATAAAATGTTTTTTTTCTTTTGCTTAACATTTTTATTGTTTTCCAAAACAAAATCTCTTTCAGGTTGATTCTTTGATTCAGCTTTAAAAATTATTTTAATATTTGATTTATTTTTCAAATATCCATATTGTCATTTTTAATACTATAGCAAATGTATTTTAGAATGTAATTTACCTATCAGAATTTAATTATAGAAACATCTTTATTGACATATGACACTGTATTAGTTTAAGGTATAAAAAAATGATTTGATATATGCACACATATATGTTGTGAAATGATTGCTACAATAAATTATATAAAATAATTTTTATCCCTAAAGCTTATCTTATTTGTCAAATTAAGAACATCCATGGATCTGTTACTGTATTTTAATATTTCAACTTTTATCAACAGTTGCCATGATTATTCTGGGGAGAATTTCCTATAAGGTTGTTGTCCCATAATCTTCCAGGTAGTTAGAGCTTTTACATATAACTGTGCCTCTTAGAAACAGCACAATGTCAGGAGGCAGCTTGTTTCATTAGAAATAGTAGATTGAGGAGTCCATCATAGGACAATTAAGTTCTGCCTTTTTCTTATTACTATTTATATTTGTTTCTGTTTTTCCTTCTATATAATATTCTCTGACCACTAATACCTTTCTCTTAACCTTACCTCCCCCTTCTTTATGCCTATGCACGCCAGATATTTCATTGTCTATTATAGGTTTTCTGGAATCCTTAATTTTATCAATTCTCCTCGTGACTTCCTCTATAACTGCCTTTTCCTTTCTTTTCTACATTCTTCTGATCTGGTATATTTATTTTTATATTCATTAAATGTTTATTACAGACAAATATAAAAAATTTTATTTTTAGAATAATAACTTACATTTTCTTGCCCTTTATCAAATACTTGACTATCTAGTTACTGGTAGGTAGGAAATGTCTATTCTTTACACAGGTATGTAGTGCCTTTTCTATTTTAGTTCTTTATATAGCAAGGATAATCAACAGTGATAGAAACAACGATATTAGTATAAGAGACAGGGCTTACCTGAGGTCTTGGGAAGGTTCTGCTCTGATGTGAGGTGTCTCAACAGAGTGCCCAAATACTGCTCCTTCAGTGCCTGGGGGTAACATAAATCCAGTAGTTAGTATAAGCCAGTGGATGGACATATTGGCTCTTCTTTCTACTTTTATGGATCAAATATACGTCCAAAAAATGGTACAACTAAAAATAGGAGCACAGAAAATAGGAGAAAAATTGGGAAGAAAGAGTTCAAGAGATGAAGGACCAAGGAGGATAAATCTAAATGTCACTCCATTGACCACCTTTAAGATTATTTTATTAATAAATGTTCAGATTGAATTAGAATTTTTACCCTCTTGTCAAGGAACAAAGACTCATTTCCCTCCACTTTTTATTTTTTACTTCCCAGGTAAGTGAATTTGAAGGAAAAATAGGTCACAGTACTCAGTTCTGTCTTTCTACAAACAGCAGAGCATAAATGAAAATGTGGAGAGTGAGCTCCAATGTGGGATATTATTAAATAGTTAAAGGCATAGGTCTTATTAGGCTTTTAGCATTTTTCCCCACACACAGCTCCTACATTTGATGAGCTTGATCATAGAATGGCAGAGAACTGGTCACCTTACTTTGACCTCACTAGAATTAAGGTTGTATCTAAAACCATGAACTACTGGAATTCAGTTTATTAGAGTTTACTTTAATTTGGGGTCATAGTTATGTAAAGAAATCATGCCTGCATTCTAACACTTTCCTCAGGCAACTAAATGATATTCTATGTAAGGTTGCCTTTATTGACTCCATTTGATTTTCCAAGTTCCCAGAGCTTTTCCTAATTTAGCTAAGCAAAATAGAATAGTTTTCCTTTTAAAAAATTAAATGCAAATCACATTTTTAAAATAAGATATTGAAGACAAAAATCTCTCTTTCTCTCTCTCTCTTTTTCTTTTTATATTTCACGTAAATGTTTCACATTATTTCAGGATAAACATTTTTGGGGGGGGTTTCATCTTCCTCAAATGTATTGGTGTATGGATGTCGCACCAGCTCCACCAATGGCCTTCGCATTAGCTTAAAAATATCATAAAATGGAAAACTACAAAATAGAGCTGCCTCTGTTTATTGTGAAGAACATTATAAATATATTGATTCAATAAGCAATGATGAAATTACCACTGGAAAATAAGAGCTAACATTTAAATTCCCTGGAAATAAGTTGTTATATAAGGAAATACACTAAAATCATTCACATAAAAAAGCAATGCAGATCTTGATCTTGAGTCATAGCAAAAGAGGTTTTTTTTTAAAGATTGCAACATAGCTTCATCTACATTATGGTTCCAGGAATAAATTTATAAGGGTCTGCTGCAGTAATTCCTAAAATTACAGATCTCAGTTTATAATCTAAAAAGTATTGGCATTTGTTGAACTTGTTCTGGGTTTTAGTAGCTGTTGTTTTTTGTTTTTGTTTTTATTCAAAAGGGGCTCTGCAGAGCATATATTGTTCTACAGGAAGACTATGAGAAAAATTATTTCTTTAAGAAGTTTCTTCTTCTAATATTTTGTAGGACATTTATTTCTGTGAGTAGATAACACTTAGAGAGAGGTCTTTGAAAGTAAAGTAACTTTCAAACGAAAGTTAGATAAAACGAATTTGGGATTGTGGTGAGGGTGGCATTTTGAAACAATATTCCAAGGTATAAATTTTCATATCTCAAGGAGAGACTCATTTGACATTTTAAAGTAAGATATAACTTCCAAAAATGATAGTATCCATGTGCAAATTTCAAATATTAATTTCCACTGTTCTATCGTTTTGAAAACTTCCCAAACACGATAACAAAAATATCATTAAAGAACAGTAATATTTGTTTTCGAACACAGAATGACACACAGTAATTTAGTGCAGAATACATCAGTATAGATGTTAACAAGATATTTCAGACACCTTAAAATGACGATGGATACTGTAAGATGAAAAATACAGGCTGCTAATTATTGTAATGGTCAGGAAAACTGAGGCAAGAAAACGTCAGGGTCACAAAGCCATGGATCTCATTCATATGGTAATTTCTGGGTTTAAAAGGAAAGAAAAGGATGGCATTTTCTGCTTTGCCTGAAAGGAGAAAGAGTATGTACAAACTGTGGTTCTGCTCTAAAGATAGTGTAAGACATAAACTAGGATGCTACTCTGTACAAATGCTCAACATAAAATGTCACCTCACAAAAAATGAAAAGAAATCATTAACATTAAATTTACATATCCCTCCTAATGTGGCAATAGATACGGTAAATGCTCTACTGTAAGCTACTCATTATCAACCCATTGGCTTGATAATATTAGGCAAGTGATTTGCCTCAGAGAGACAGCACGAGAAATGGAAATAAAAATAGTTGGTATTCCCAGGTTCTTCCTCAACTTTATAGTAACTGAAAAAAACCATTCTGTGAAATGTAGCCACGAGCTACTGTAGCTCATTTCAGATAAAGTTACACGGGGTTATTAGTTTTGTCTGAATAGAAACAAAGCAAAGATACCTCTATGCTTTGACATACTAATTTTATATAAATTATCTTATTTTTTCTCACACACCTTTTTAAAATAAATAGATAATACATTACACCTGAAAAATGAGAAAACTCTAATCAGAGAAACTAAATACAACATTGATGAGGCTAGAATCTTGACCTTCAGGTTTCCTTATGTATACACTATGCACTTTGAAATTAGCAGATTTAGGAAGTAACTTCAGCTCTTTTATTCCTACCTAATGACCTTGATAAATTAATCTCTTCAATTTCCTTGTATATAAATTAAAACAGTAATGCCAACCTTACAGTTTGGGTTAGATTTTCTTCAATAGGATATAAATGTATTCTGGTTCATTGTAAGAATTCAGTATTTCTTGATTCCCTCTATCATTTTTCTTCATGAAAATCAGTCACAGAAGATGTACACATTGTATCTGTAGAGTTAATGGCCCAACATGGATCTGCTCATTAAAACATAAAATCTATATTTCCTACATATCATAGCCTCATGCTGAATTTTGAAATCTGCAATGTAGACATGTGAAGAGATTCTTAAATGTTAGATAGTAAGTGCATTTTATTAATCAAAACTCTATTCAGTAAATCAAAGAATTCCCCAGTGCAACAGCTCAGGTGCCAGATAAGATCAAGCAATGATCAATAGGGTCTGGGAAAGAAGTTTCTTTTAAATAAAAATTTATATCCAGCATGATGTCACTTTTAGTTGAACTTCATCCTAATGTTTAGAAATTAAGGAAATAGAAAAACAAAAATTTGTTGACTTTATTTTATACTGATTAGTTCTCTGTGGAGGATATAATAGAAATGTATCATTTGAATAACTGGAGTAATTAAAACAGTTATTAACTCTATCAAGGTTTTAGTTTTTTTCTTATATCAAAGGAAGAGTTAAAGAAAGAATAGTATAAGACACCATTTCTTGGACTATTTGTATTTTCAATGTGAAATCTTAGGCATTGAATTGGTAAGAGTTGCAACATAAGCAATTAGCTCTAAGAACTTAAGGGGGAGAGATTTGAATAATTATTAGCTACACCTCCTCTCATATCCAATCCACCAGATTGTTAGGAGGCTTAAATAATTAAAATTCAATTAACCATAGACAGCATTTAAAACTCCTGCACTGAAGTGAGGCTGCAGTCCACAGCAAATACAGCTAGATATCAGGGGCAAAAATATTTCTAATTATTCACTATCTTCACATTTGATCCTGTACTATTGGATACATACAGATTCTTTGGTTAATGAAACTGAAATTCACTATAAATTATAAATCTTTTAGTATTATTATTCTGAGACCAGGACTTTTCTTTTTACCTTCTGTAGTTTCATTTTCTAGCACATTATCAAGTATAATATAGACATTCATTAATACGTCTATCTAAAGTTGTTAAATAAATGTGTTTTTATTGCTTGGGAGTGAAACTGTAAGGGTGACAGTGTGCTTTTCAAAATTTAATGATTTAGTTTATTTCTTTTTCTTTTCTTTTTTTCTTTCTTTCCTACCTGATTCAATAACTGCGTTTTTCTGAAGCTACACGCATGTCTTGTTAATGGCATTAAAAGCCAGAATGCTGACTTTAAAGAAACTGAGTCAGCCCTCAGCCACTCAGACACCAGCAGCAAGGCTGCAATTCTGGATTGCACTTTTCTGTAAGATGCATACCAATCACCCCTAACGGGGTTCAAGATAACTGTCATGGAAAAACTGGACCTCAGGAGACTTCTCCCAGATGTCAGCACTAAGGAGTCACATGACGAACTCCCCCTTTCCTTTGTTCTGTTTCTTCCTGTCTCCCTATAAAACCTCCTGGCCTTTCAAGGAATAAGGAAGGTGGCCTTTGTGACAACAGTCCATCATTTTGCTATTATATTGGCATTTTGACTAAACCTACTTTTCTTTCCACCAACCCTTGTCTCTGCATCAGTGCCTCACAATAGCAAGCAGCTGAACCCAAGTTTCGTAGCAATATAACGAACACAGCAGCAAAATGCTGCCTACGAAGAGAATGGTCTTCAGTCTTCACTGGGACCTCAGTAGATTGTCACAGAGGGCTTCAAAGGAAGAGGTAAAGGCCTGGCACAGAATCCTTGCTGTTATGGAGAGCCAGAAAACAAAAAACAAAAAACAAAAATAAAAACACAAAGAAGAAGAAAAATAGAGAAAACCCTGGTGGAAGGAAAACAAAGAAAGGCTGGCCACCACGCACTGTGCTAAAGGAAGCTAGAAAGAGTAGAAGCATCTAAATTCTATTTTGTATTCTGTTCCTTGATGTTTGCCAAGTGAGATCTCCTGTTGCTTTCAGGTTTTCAACAAAATTTACCAGGATCAATTATATTTATTGATTTTTTTTTTAATGTTTGAATGGGGACACAATAGAAAACGAGCCTCACATTCAGATCAATATAGAACAGAAGAGAGGAATTCAAGCCCAGCAGGCAAAGAACAGGAGCGTTTATTCCCCCTGCCCTCTGGCTATGACAGTTCATGGGAGTTGAAAGTAGTATTTTAAATTCTTACACTAGAAGAGATAAGTAAGGTCCAAGGGCAAATTTATCTGGATTTCAAGGGCCAGGAAGATCCCTATTTATTTACTATTTTCAAATTTGAAATTTTGCTACTATTTCAAATTCTTTTGAAGTCTTCACACTTAACTTTCTGTTTCCTTTATTTGCATCCTTTTTCTCCTCAAATTTAAATTGGTAAAGTCAAAGATTGAAAAAAGAACACTTTCATTCCATTCCCAGATCAGCCCCTAATTCATTCTTTGATCTCTGACCAGTATTTAAAGTCCTTTGCATGCTAGTTGTAACACTGGGCTCTAAATAACATGATCTCTAAAGTACCTCCGATTTCTAACAGCAAGAATTATATGAATTCTTTCAAACCTGTCAAAATATGTATACTCAAACTCTTCTCATTTCTCCTTGCAGACAAGTGAAAATTATTTGACACCTACAAATTGGCAAAACAACTATTCTGGGGAAGTGTTGCTGCAAAAGGGGTTCCTGATGTCATCACAGGAAAGAATCCAAGGATACACTTAATAGGCTAATCAAGCAGTGAATGTATTGAAAGAAAAGAAATCCTCATAATGGTGGGAGTCAGTAGGCCAGGAGAAGAGCAGCCGCACTGAAGAGGGGTGAGCTTGGGAGTTTATATCACTAAAAATGAAGGTGTGCAATATTCAAGACTTCGGGGTGACATCATAGGCATTCGTAAGTGCATCCTTACTGACCATGCTTCCCAATGGGAGGTGGGCTGCTCATCTTTATTTGGCCCTTGTTGGAACTGTCATGGCAACACAGGGACTAAGGACTTTCCCTGCCAGTAATGTTAATAATATTGTGATCTATTATAATTAGTTAATGTTCACTTTGAGGGTCAAGATGGCGTCCTTCATTTATTCTTGGCTACTGAAATCTAGGTCTGGTCAGAATGGTAGTTACCCCTTTTCTTAAGAGTGTTCTCATCTCCTCCTTCCTTTGTTTTTCTGCACTTCTTCTTTCTTTTTTTTTTTTTTGTTTTGTTTTTTTTTTGTTTTTTTTATGTGGGTAGTTCCCTGGCTTGCACTTCTTCTTTCCCTTCCTCCCTACTCTGTTCTTGTGGCCCCATTCTTTCTGCTTGTGGTAACATTAGCAATGGAGTAATCATATTGGCAAAAGTAAATTCATAATTATCATTTATTTTACTACATTAAAATGAGTTCTTCTGAATCCTGAAAGCATCATTACCCTTTAAAACAAGTTTGTTCAAGTTGCCGCCAGGATGGCTGTGAATGTGGCCCAAAAGAAATTCGTAAACTTTCTTAAAACATTGTGAAAATTATGCATGGATTTTTTTTTTTTTTAAGCTCATAGGCTATCATTAGTGTTGGTGTATTTTATGTGTGGCCCAAGACAATTCTTCTTCTTTCAATGTGGCCCAGGGAAGACAGAAGATTGGACATCCCTGTCAGAGCATGTTTAGCTTTGTTGTTGTTGCTTTCACTTTTTATTCAGCAACTTTCATAATTATAAAACTACCTCAAGGTATTTACTCTCAGGTACCAAATCATGTCTCTCTTCCATGTCCGAAGGTTTCAGGAGATAAAAAGAAAAAATGGAAATGATACTTGGTGATTAGACAGAAAACACATTAAGAAAAATCCTTGTTCTTTAAGATAAAGTATATTTCAAAAATAAATCATTGTAACTAATAAAGAAAATTAAATTTATCAGTACTGGAAATGATACAGAGTTCCTTTTGGTTTATATATATATTTAAACTTTCAAGTAGCATATATTTTATTAAATTTTATTTAGGAGGAGAAAGCTCTTTATTTGTTAATTCTTCCCAGGACTTTTACAAAGTAAAATTAAGTGAAATTAAATTTTCAAATAGATAAATATGTGCCTTGATAGAAACTACATCTTGGAAATATATTTTTTATATAAATATATATTTATATAAAACCACTTTTTCGAATTCCCACCTCCTAAAAAAATTATACTGGTTTAGCACAGCTTTTCTTCATTCATTCTGAGGATATATATTTTCAAGAAATAATAAATAAATCCAAAGTCTATATTACTAAGGTTGTCATCCTCCCCATGACTTTAATAATGACTAAAGGAATGAGAAACAGTACATGCCTGAGGCCTTTAGTAAATCCTAAATAAAAAAGTCCCACCAAGAACATACCTTAGGCCAACACAATGTAAGATTCTCTTGTTACAGATTTATTAAAGGCAATGATATTTGAATTGATTGCTCCTGTGAATTGTAAATTATCATTTACGTTGTAATTCATTGTGTGCTAATAGATAAACAAAGAGAGTTCCATTTATTGGTGTTTTCTACCCACAAGAGAATTGGTATCATTTCTTCTAATTGATTCAAAGAAATGGCAGGTTTTCACCAGAACTAATTCGTGTTTTCTTCCATAATGGAGTGTCTCCACCCACATGGCTCCTGACACTTCCAGCTGTAACTGCCCTGAAGGCTTTTACATTATCTCTGGAGCGATTCCAAGCAGAGTAAGCCATTATCAAAGCTTTATGCAAAGCATAACTGGTCTAAGCATCCACAGTTTCCAGGCAAGTCCAGGGACCTTCAAATCTCTTGTGTTACTTTTGTTACCCTGTATTTTATGTGTGTGGTCTGTTGAGGTGTGGCATTCCAACTATCTTTAAAGATGAGAGCCCCTCTGAGCTACAAATATAATGCTTCTGAGTTTACATTATCCTTTTGATATTAAATGGTGCTAATCTTGTAAACCATGGGTAATATAGGAGTATAACAGAATAATCCCGGTTTGCATTCCGGCATTTCTGGAATCCCCTGATATACTCAGCAACTATCTTATCATAAACTGTAGAAGCAAATATGCCCTATTTTCAATATAAATTGTTCATACTTCTTTTGTAGAAAGCTTAAGTTGTGAGACAAACATATACGTATGTGAATGCATGTGTATGTGTGTATATGATGGTATCAATATAGATGATAGTATTTCATTGGGAAGTACCAAATTCAGATGTATTTGTTTGTCAGTACTGAAAAACTTCCTCAAATGAAACTTCATTCGAATAAAGACTTACATAGAGAACCAGAAAAGAGGAAAGATGATGCTTTAATATTAGGTATTTTCAATACCTAATCCAAAAAAGTCTATACAAGACGGGGATTTAAAGGCCCTCATTTATTGATAGATATAGATACTAAAATCCTAAATAAAATCTCATCATGATGTAACTAACAATGATTTAAGAAATATCACGATCATTCAAAGAAAAAGAAACCCGAATAGTCAAAGCAATAAAATAAAAAAGCTCTACATCATTACAAATCAAGGCATTAAATAAAACAACAACAACAACAACCAAAAGATTTACTGTTTTAAATGCTTTTCTAGTTACCAGGATATTAGAAAAGTCAGTTAATTATGCTGGCTTGTATTGTCTTTGTGGCTTAGATAAGGTGCTATTTACTGTTTTCCATTTTGGGTTCATAGCAAATAGATACCATTATGTGGGAGTTTGGAAAGCTACTTACTTTAAAGTATTGTGAAACTTATAAAAAGGCTATTTTTTTACTGAACAAAAATAATGATTTTTTAAAGTAGCTGTTTTAGATAGCTCTTTTAAAATGATGTCTTAGGCTTACCAAATTTCCATGCTTTTTTCAAATTATAAAGGTTTTGGATTTTTACTATTGTGAAAGTGACTAAAATCCTACATGAAATAATAAAATATAATTCTGGCTCAAATTTAGATAATTTAAAGGTTTCTATTCAATTAAATTATTGTGTGGCAATGTTTACTTTGTCAGTTCACTACACAAAGTATCAGAAATTATGTAGTTTGTAGTTTTTCTATTACAGTAACAGAGAGGACACATGATAAAATAAAAAACTTTTTGAGTTCCAGGTCAATTTGTTGACTTACTAGCAATGAGGTAGTGGATAAGTCATTTAATTATTTGAAATATTAATTTTCTAATCTGTAAAATTAAAACCTAGGTGTTCTCTTTTCCTCGTATAACTGTGTAAGATTTTAAGAAAAGGGATTATTAAATCTAGATCTCTACTTACATCATCTGTATCTATAGTTGTACAAACACTATATTGTGTACTTCACATTGCTTAGCATTATGGGTATGTGTGCAATTAGTTTGAGAAACTTAGTGGTCTGTGGTGGTTTAGGGACATGAGACTTTTCATTCACTTTTAATGAGAAAGAACAATAATGAATATCTTCTGGGGTCCATATACTTCGAACAAACCATTCGATTTCAAGGAATCCCTAATGGGATCATTATTTATGTGCACAAAGATGTAGCTACAAGAAAGTTGATGACAGTTTCATTCAGTTTTACTGGATATCATCTAAATGTCCCGCAATAGAGAATTAATTAATAACTATTCTGATGGAAGAAAATAGGATAATTTAGTCATTTAAAATATTACAAAACACTACTGATTGTAATGAATTAAATACTAATATTAGATATCTATAAGATATGAATAAATATCTATGTTCTTAGTCTAATAAAATCTTCAGTGGTCAAAATTCCATTTATCAGCCTTCTTTTTAAGTTGTAGTCACCTTCATTTTCTCTCCCCTTGTTTTTAGGCCCTTTTCCTTTTCCTTTACCCCCATTAGAAACTCGAACTGATAGCTTAGTATGCAGAGACATTCAGGAACTGTTACAACATCTTAAAGATTTCTACTTAAATACATAAAAACACTTTTAAAGGTATTTTGCTAAAACGTGAGCCAGCTACCTCAGCAAAATGTACACAGTTCTTCTTAAAAGGTAGCAATATCTCAATGAGATGTCATCTTTAGTAGAAGTATTTTGTTATGTCCTTTAGAGATAAAATGATTTTTAAAGTTAATATTATCTAAAGATAAATCAGACTGTCTTGAGAGGTTATGAGATTTCTGTCACCAAGTGTTGAAAGGGAGAATGACTGACCACATTACAATGATAAAGCAGAGACAATTCAAACTTGGTTCAAAAGTAGGATCATTAACATTTCAGATAATTTTAAAGCTGAGATTTCATGACATTAATTTTGCTTTTCATAAAATAAAAGAGAGATGAATAAATACACTGGCTGCTGAAAGGTTATCGACACATTTGTGTGAAAGACTAAAACTGCGGGGATGGTTATCAATAATTACTAACTAATTGATACTTAATTTGGTTTTTCAGTCATAGAGTTAAAAGAGGCCATGCAGTGAAACAAAGTTATTCACCAATTTTGCATGGGTTTTGTATTTGTCTGTGGGAAAAGGAGTACTGTTAAAAGATGTGTAGGGTAAATAAAAACTGATCCTATAAATGAGTATTATAATTGATACAGAGATTGGCAACATTTATATTGTAATTACATTATCCTTAAACATCTTCCTTCCCAGTTTTCTATGCATATCACATGAGAGTAACAGCTCATTCCAGACCATAATCAAAATCTATATATTTTATTTTCTGAAAGAAATGGACAAATTTCTTTGGCTATTATTTGATTTCAACCACAGATGTGGAGGACAGTTCCAGGCCACCTCAGACTCATTCACTGACCCCCACATCAATCATGTGCTGAGCTTCTCTCCACTTCTTAGAGACCCAGGAAGCATTCTCAGCACAAGGGTCACCTGGAAATACCTTCCCTGAGACAACCTTCAACCACTAAGGCAAAGATTTAATGAACAAAGGCACCAGACTTGTGCCTTTCCGTTGGACTATCATGAGAAGCATTTTGGAGATCATTTTTTGGGTTGGTCACATTTTGAAGAGGAAAATACTCTGTCCTAATTTCAAGTCATTTGTGGGGTGTTTGCCCAAACATAGTATCACTGGTCCTTAGATTAACCTAGTGAGGAGGTCAGAAACTAATATGATGAAATTAATGATACTTCTCCTCCTCCTGTACTTCTTAGAGATAATCATGATCATGGCTAACACTTATTGAACACTCAAACCACTTCAATCAGGTGTTAAGCACTTAAAAATAATGTTAAATAATATGATTCTCACAAAAAAACTCTGAGAGAAATTAAAAAAATAATATTCCCATTTTAAAGTTGAATAAATAGGGAGTTCCCTGGTGGTGTAGTGGCTAGGCTTTGGCACTGTCAATGCTGCGGCCTGGGTTCGATACCCAAACAGGGAACTACCCACATTTAAAAAAAAAAATTAGTAAACTTGAGTAAATAAAGGCATAAAGAAAATTAAATTACTTGTCCAAAGGTAGTGACATTTGGGTTATTTAAATAATTCCACTTTTCATTATGACCTCTGGAAGGTACAACTATTTATATTACTTTGACATAATGGCTATTACTTTTTCTTCTCTGAATTTTTATTTGATTCATGAGCAATTTAAATAATTATAGACTTCTTATGTTCTGTGGAATGGTCATGACTGTTGAGGGCTTTCAATATGCCTATTCATTCAGAAAACACATATAATATAAATAATGTTACCTATTATTCACAATAAAACAACATAGACAAGAGTAATCTTTAATCTTGGAATAGGCTGGCCAGAATCTCATAGGATCTGAGTATCTTCTTATTTTTTTCAAAATATTTGTTTGAGAAATACCTCTTTTCTCCATTGTACTGCTCTTAGTCAAATAGTACTGGAATTAGTAGCCATAGGACAGGAAAAAGAAATAAAAGACATATAATTTTAATAACAAGGAATAATTTATTTCTTTTTGTGTATGATGCAATTATCTATATAGAAAATCATCCAAATCTGCATACATTTTCTGTAACTACTGAGTTCAGTAAAGTCATATAAGGACAAAGATCAATACCTGAAAAAAATCAATAAGATGTTACATATTAACAATGAACAAATAGAAACAAAAATTAAAAACATAACAATTACAATTACTTCAAAGAAAATTAAGAAGTTAACGTACAGAATGTATATGCTGAAAATGACAAAAATGTTCATGAAAGATCTCAGGGAAAACCTAAATAAATGGAGAAACATACAATTTTTATAACTGAAAGACTCAATGTAGTAAAGAGGTCAATTCTCCTAAAATTTATGTCTGGCTTTAATGCAATTTCTATCAAAATCTAAGCAAGATTTTTTGGACATGGAAGTACATGTTCTAAATTTTATATATAAAGGCAAAGGCTCTAGAACAGAAAAAAACAATTTTGAAACTGAAGAATAAGTTTGAAGGACATACCCTAATATTAAGGCCTACTTTACAGTTATAGTAATCAAGATGTAGTCAGATCAATGTAACATAACAGGGAATTTAGAAATAGACACAAATATACCTAAGTGATATTTGACAAAGGTGCAACAGGAATTCAACAAAAAAAGGACGTGCACTGAAGTAATTAAGTATTCATATGCAACACAAACAAAGAAACAAAAATTCATAGACACAGACAACAGTTTAGTGATTACCAAAGAGGAGAAGGGCAGAGAGGGTTATAAAAGGAGAACTGACTCTGGCTGGTGAGCACACAATGCAATATATAGATGACGTATTATAGAATCGTGCACTTGCAACCTATGTAATTATACTAACCAATGTCACTCCAATAAATTTAATTTAAAAAATTTAAAAATTTGTTCCATTAAGGACCCTGTTAAGGGGATAAAAAGAAAAGCTACAGGGACAGAGAAAATATTTGCAAACCATATATCCAACAAAGAACTAATGTCTGGAGTTCCCTGATGGTGTAGTGGCTTGGGGCTTTGGCGCTGGCGCTGTCGGCACTGCGGCCTGGGTTCAATCCCCAGCCAGGGAGCTACCCACATACCAAAAAAAAAAACTAATGTCTGGAATATATAAAGACTCTCTAAACAACAGCAAAACATGCAAAAATTCCAATTCGAAAATGAGTGACAGATTCTTTATAAACACTTAGTGAAGTGAATATAGGGATGAAGAATAAACACATCAAGACATGATGTTCAACATCACTAGGTATACAGGAAATGCAAATTATAAGCATAATGCAATTCCACTACACCAATACTGCAGGAATGCAGAGAAACTGAATTACACATTGCTGGAAAGATTATAAAATGTTAGAGCTACTCACTTAAACAGTTAGACAGTTTCTTATAAAACAAGATATGTGTCTGTCATCATATCCAGTAATTGCACTGTTGGACATTTATCCTAGATAAGAAAACCTATAGTTACACCAAAACTTGTGTACTGATTTTCATAGTAGCTCTATTCATAACAGCCAAAATATAATGATCCAGATATTCTTCAGTGGGTAAATGACTAAATAAACTGTGGAATACTACACAGCATTGAAAAAGAATCTATTGATATTTACAATTTAAATGAACCTCTAGGGAATTATGCTGAGTAAAGAAATTAACAAACAAAAAAACCCAGAAGATCCCTACTGAATGTGTGTGTGTGTGTGTGTGTGTGTGTGTGTGTGTAACGTTATCTCATATATATCACATTCTTAACATACCAGGGTTTAAGGTGAGAGTGGGTGTGATTTCAAAAGGGCAACAAAAGATCTCTGTGGTGATAGAACTGTTCTGTATCTTGCCTATATCAATGTCAATATCCTGGCTATGATCTTGTGTTACAGTCTGCAAGATTTACCATTGTGGGAAACTGAGCAAATGTTGCGTGGACTCTTTCTGTATTTGCTCAACCCTCCACATGTAACTCATCTTATCAGTCTGATAGACCTGCACCCTTCTCTGATGCCATCTTCACTTGAGCCTTTGCTCCTGCAATGCTGCTTTCTCACACTCAAATGCCACTGGCCTATCATTTTACTCTCTGTCTTTGCTCTTAGCTACCTGACTTCAAGTAGAAAAGAAGGAAAGGAAAAAGGAAAGGGGAAAAAAAAAGGAAGGAAAGAAGGAAAGGAGGGAGGGAAGGAGGGAGGGAGGATGGGAAGAAGGACGCATCTGGTCATCTGTCATTAACCTGTGGTGGTATCCTTCTGCGTCTATAACTATAGGCCTTTGACTCATAAATATACAAATACTCAACTGTTTTCTACTCTTGTTTTCTACTGTTAATACAATTATTGGTTTCACACAGACTTTTTCCCCATCCAGCTCTGAAATATTGTCTCCATCTCCAAATTCACCTCAGCCACTAATCTTCTGGACTGGACGTTTGTTTGCTATTTTCTTTTTAAAATTATTTTTAAATGCTTTTTTTTCTTTTTTTTTTTTTGCTTTTTGGTAGTGGGTAGCTCCCCGGCCAGGAATCGAACCCAGGCCGCAGCGCTGAAAGCACCAGCGCCGAAGCCTTAAGCCACTACACCACCAGGGAACTCCCTGTTTGCTATTTTCTTGGTATTTCAATGTCAGATTTCCTCTATTGATTTTGACTTGACTCCCTTCATTCAGCTCTAGACATTCTGAGTTGCCTAAAAGTAATTTTTTCCACTTGAACTTTAACTCTCCAGAACTCTGTTCTTGAGTTCAAGCACTCAGCGTTACAAAGGGATGGAAAATTGAGTCAGTTGACTGATCTGACTAGAGTGGGTATGTTGAAAAGAAATAAGAAAAATGCCATATTAAACTTGTTGAGAATCTTGACACTGGAAGTAAGGTTTCAGTTTGATGATGATAACACTAGGGAGTGAAGATATTTTCATTTCTTGAATGACATGATAGCAATGGCTTCCAGAAAATACGTATGTTAGAGTCTTCTGCAATAGGTAAAATAAGATAAGGGAGACTACTGTAGATTGAAGAAGAGTGCAAATTTAAGGGTCATTTTGAAAGGCTGATAATTTTGAAATCAGTAATATATTTAAACTATGCACTTTTTATTTCATTCTCTTAGAAGTTTCTTAATGGGATTCTATATTATTAAATCACTTTCTGTGGCAGAAATGGTTCATTTTCTCACTTAATTCATCCTTCCTTTATTAACAGAAGTCCCCACCTCACATTTTAACAAAGGAAGTTAAAGCTAGAATTTCTCTGTGACTCTTGCAGTTACACATAAGCACGTGACTAAATTGTGGCCAATATCAGACAAAAGTGATGACTTGGGGAATTATAAGCAAAGTCTTTTTTTTCCCCTCTGCTCTTTTTCTCACTTCCCCCATACTAAAATGCAGAGATAAGGGCATGTGACAGACTCAAAGTCGTGGAGAAGAGCAACAACCTGGCCTAAAGCGTCACAAATCTGTAAGTTTTTAAGAAACCTCTATCACTGGATGCGTCACAGAATCTGCCTATGTCTGCACTCTTACATGAGAGAAAAATAAAATTTATATTTTCTGAGCTACGGTTTTGGGAATATATAACTAGCATATAACATGCTATATATAACTAGTATATAACATGCATTTTCTATTCTTTTTTTTATATTTTCTCAAAACTCTTCAAATATCTCGAAATATCTAGTAAAGTGTACCACTTTTCATTTCTAATAGTGAATATATAATTTCTCCTTCAGGTACTTCTAAATCTCTTTTGTTTTTTTTCCTTCATCCATTGTGCAATGTATTTTATTTTTCTTTATAAGTATTGATCTTAAACATATCAAACACATAAGGAGAACAGTAATGACATTTAAAAATTAAGATGGGGTGTTGTTATGAAGCACCAAATTTGTGACATGATTATTCCTAAGTGATTACATACATATATATATGTGTGTGTACACACACACACACACACACACACACACACACATCTTTGACCTTTACCAAAATCCTAAGTGATAAATGTTTTCTCTCATGCTTCTTTAAATAAGAAAAACATAGGTTTAGAGAGACAATAATTTGTGGAGTATGGCAGGCAGACTAATGATATCCCTACCAAAGTGTTCACTTCCTAAATCCTGGATACTTTGAATTTGTTACATGACAAAATGGACTTTATGATGTAATTGGGGTTACTAATCACTGACCTTAAAATAGGGAGATCATCCTGGATTATCCAGGGAGCTGGATAATGAAATAAGACATTGTCATCATAGGAGCTATTAAAAGCAGACATAGCCTTTTTCCAGCTGTTGGCAGAAAAGGAAATAAAAGAGATGCAACAGAAGAGGAAATTGGAGAGATGTGAATCATGAGAAGGACTCAACCCAGTTTCCTGAAAGCAAGGACACTTGGAAAGCATGAGGAAGAGTATGAGCAGCTTTTGTGAACAAATAGCAGCTCCTGGGTGACAGTCAGCAAGAACCAAGTAACTGCAAGTAATTCTAGTAGACTATATTATACAAGTAGTAGAGTAGACTCTCCGTTAACCAGAACTCAAGCAACTGGCAACAAACTTGAGGAAATAACGCTGCATGTATGGGGCATGGGTGCCAGTTAACTGAAAGTCTATGTACATTTATTGGGCACCTACCAATCCTCATGAGTGTCATAACACTGAGTCTACTGTATATTTTTTAAACTTCATCATGATATATAGGAAATCAGACTATTCCTTCATATAATGGTAGGGTAAATGTTATCATTGAGTTATTTTGTAGATCTAAGGCCCATAGTTACATGAAAAAATTTAAACATCGATGGAAAATTTTGCAACCACTACACAGAGATGTTGATTCAGTATGGCCCATTATTTTTAAGGGGCTGTCCTATTTTAAAACTTTTTCTGCACTTCTATTATACAATTATATTTTTAAGTTTTGCTTTAACAAAAGCAGAAAATATTTAAATGAGAGCTTGGCAAAATAAGTCATGGGAAGGAGTGTCCTTAAGGCTTAGTTCATTATTCATACCCTCCAAAACCTGCAATCAGTTTTTACCTGGAGACTGTGGGGGAAGGTACAGTGCTACTCATCATTAATGTCTCTAAAATCTTTATCCTCAGTTACGTTTAAAAAACTAGATAATGAGTTGAGTGAGTTGAGTGCTTTACCTAAGTTTACAGATTTGAAATGCCACCCAGAGAAAATTAACTGATTGCACAATGCTTTCTTCAGCATCTGATCTAATCACACATCTTTGGGTGCCATTCACACTGAGGAGCTCCATCTTGTGGGTTGAGTGTTACTCTGTTGTTGGCATTTAGACAGGTGGGAGGAAAAACAGTCCTGCATAATTGATTCCAGAGTTGACCCCTTCACAGTGTGACAATTTAACAGACAAGAACAAGGATGTAGACACTAATAAAAACAAACCAGAAAATATTGATTTCAACCCAGAAACATGGTGTTTAATTTAAAAGACAGCTCTTCAGAAAATCCTTTCTTCTTTTGTCACACAAGCATTGGAACTCGTCTGTCTCTCCCGTCATTCAGAACAGAGACAAGGAAGCTGCACTCTTGGTTTTCAAGCAAATACAAGGGCACAGGGTGATTGCATGGTTGGAATTCACTATTTTTTAGTTTTAAATTCTACTGCCTGAAAACACAAAGATATCCTTTCTCCTCATATATTTAACTATTGTCTCCTTTTTTCTCAAGTCCAAAAAGAGAGGTCTAAGTTCAATGAATAGCTTTTAATTTAGCATGAAGGTATTCTATAGGTCTAAAGTCTTGTGCTTTTATAAAGTCAAATGACTTATACATGCACTTTGTTTTCTAACTTGACATACTACTTGGAATACAAATAAAAGTACAAATTGCAGTTGATTGATTCAGCCTGAAAGTACTAAATTTAAGAGCCTTCTGAGTGTAAAGGTTTCGATATTTTATCTGTTTACCTAGTCTCTAAAGATAATTGCATTAAGTGATATCAATGACAAATATTAGAGAATAGAAAATGAACATAAAGTTTTCAAGTATGCCTATGTAAGCTAAAGTATAAAACTCCTATATATGTATCAATGATATGGAGACAGCATATCAAATATGTATATTAAAATTAAAATTTAAGTAAATTATTACTAAGCAAGTCAAGTAATGTCAAGAATAAAAAATTACAAATTTTAAACATATGATTACTCGCCATGGTGATAAAATAGTAAGAGGTGGTGGTTTTCAGGTAACCATATTTTACTCTCACTGAACTCTGAGAGTATTTAAATGTATCAGGTAAATTCCTGCTACTTTCTCAGTAAGATAAATATAAATATTCTGAGCAATACTAGGTCAATGAATAATTTGAGTCATAAATGATTTTGCCTCAGGTATATAGACATGCTGTTGTCTAAATAAATTCTTCCGCTTCTGTTGCCAGGAAAGAGAAGCCCTTGTACAAAATGCCACTGTTCTTAAAGTATAAAGCCAGGAAGAATCCATTTTAACTCATGTGAATGTTGCTTCAATAGAAAATTTTTGTGTCACAAATTTAAATTCTAGGGGAAAAAACCTTACAGAGATCTCTTGTCACATGTAACTTTGAAGTCTTGTCAGCACAGCTATCTAATTTATATGAAGCACTCCGGAGTCAGTATTTCTTTGTACTATTACCTGTCAAGTGATTCAAGCACTGCTTTAAAGTCTGTGTGGGGTTACTAATCAACCCCTGTCCCCCTAAACTGCATGCCACGCTGTGCATAATTTTATCTTCCAAGCCTGTGAAATTCTAAATTATATTTGCCTTTGATATTTTTGTTTTTCTTTAATTTAAAAATACCACAGAAAGGAATAAAGCCACTATAAAGTTAATATGCAATGTTCTGGTGAAGGAGTAAGGACCTAGCAGGGATATGAGAGTGCCTATGCACGTATGTTTGCTTGTGTCTGTGGGTGTATGAGCTCTTCTGTGAGAAACAGACATGTGACTGAATACTTGGGGTGGGGATTTTCATCAGCTAAAATCCTCCCTAACTTAGCAAGTATTTGACAGCAGTGTGGAGCCACTTGTGTATCTACACAGTTTGAAGCCAGGGTGATTTATTGTAGGTACTCTCATTCTTTCATCTGAAGTAGTATGCTTCAGCCTCTTATAAAAATCTGCCTGGGTTCTGTGATTATGACCTCAAAATGATATTATTTTATTACTTAGAATCTTCTGGAAGCATGTGGTACATAAATCTATGGCAAAACTGATTAACTTTCTGAGATAATTGAAAAATATAGATCAATCAAGAGTATGTGAAGAATAAACTCATAGCTCTGTGTATATGTTGAGATACAGGAAAATTGGAAAAAGAGCCAGAAAGAGACATATGTATTTATTTATGTGTACATACATACATACATACCATGCATTTGTCACACACACTCATACATACAAAGAGGGGAAGAGACCAAAATGATTAAGTTACCAGAAATGACTGCCTAAAGGCAGGTAAACGAAAAGCAGAAAAACTTAGGCTTTTTTAGGGAGCATTTTCTCCCATGATTTAATCTAATTAACAGTCCAGTGATAGCAGCCAGGACACCAAGAAAAAGAAAAAATAAAGTGAGTATCCACTTACCTTGTAGAAAAAAATAAAAAAACTAGTTAATGTGTTGAATTTTGTGAAGACAGTACTTTACTGCAACTATTAGGAGACAAGCCAAGGTAATAGAAAGATGAGAGAAAGTTGAAAATTCCACGAATCATAAAAGCTGTCAAGAGCTCTAGAACTTCCACTTCCGAACGCAAAGGACCCAATGGGGCTATCTGACTACTGATGAACCAATGTTTGGGAAAATATGTAATATCCTAAATGCTACTGCAGGATTATGTTGCTATTAAAGTTGATAACCCATAGGCACTCCAAGGTTCACAGATTGTTAAATATTGAAATCACATCTTCCTATTCATTTCTAGGTAGGTCCCACTGACCTGAAACTCAAATGCAAGCACCAAGGGCCCTAATGTCAATGTTGTTTCTGACTTCTCTGTGCTCCACGCCAACCATAAAACCCCCATGCTTTTTTTCTCTCCTCTTCACCCCATATCAGGACTTAGGAAGGTCAACTGGTCATTTATTTTTGCCCCACATGTATGCCTCCTTCCCTGACTTTTCAAGGAATTTTAAGAGAAGAAAGGGATGTGAAGCAAATGGGCATGCATGGGGACCCCTCCAAAAACTACCCTGATAGTACGAACACTCAGCAGGACACCCTCACAAAAGATAGCAGGCCCTGAGGATGAGTAGGGATGGTGGCAGTTGGTTATGACCCAGCCCTAAAACGCCCAATGGGAATCCCAACTCAACAATCCTCATTGAATTTCATTGCTCTTTAATAGTACATCTCTCTTGATATTCACTCAGGCACTCATATTAATTTTCTTTATTAATAAGAATAAAGAGCTAAACTTTATGTCTTTATTATGGCAAAAATGTGCTAAACCATCACATACACACACACTAGTTTAATGTGGGCACTGAAGCTATTATCATTTCAATCATTTAGATTAAAGAAAGTTGGAGGCAGAGAGAATTTATTTCAAATATGGAATGGTAGAGGCAGTATTGACCCCAAAGGCCAGGGAGAGCAGAGGTCAATTACTGTTCTAACTGCTTTCACATGGCCCAGAGGACTTAGGTGGACCTAAACAGATGTGATAGATAGCCTGTGAGCTGTTCCCAAACTCAGATCATATATATATATATATGAACATATGAGCATTTTTAATTTTTAAAAATGTAAAAATAATGTATGTGTAGGCCTCTGGTTATTTTAAAATTACTTTATCAAAATGTGTATTATTGTTGTGCATCAAGCAATTCAAAAGAGATTATGCTTAAAATAGCCTTTATAAAATTCTTTCCAATTCCCAGTCCTACTTTTAACTTTGCTTTTTTGTTTTTTTGGTTTTTGTTTGTTTTTGATTTTGATTTTTAGGTTCAGTTGGTTATGAGCTTTAATGGCCCTGATATTACAAAAATGACTTTTTGACAACTTCTAAACAACCTGCAATTAGGACTATTTCATTCTTCTTTTGCATATCTTTACTTTTAAATATTACTTCTCAATTTTGTCTGTCACTTTAGTGATCTTTACTCAGTGTCTGACCTCCATCATATCTTCTACTATTCATACCCACCTTCCTCCACCGGTCCTCCACCTGAGACTCACAGCTCTAATTTGATATCATTAAGACTAGTATTTACATTCTCTTCTACATCCACAACCAGTGCCTTCTATTTGAGGAATACTGAAAAATCAAACGCTGTGATATCATGATGGTATGTGAGACCCAACTTCAGATATGTAGATCACACATTTTAAAAAGTAGCTTCTAGTTCAGTTTCATATTCTTTCAAGAGGTAAGCAACGTTCCAAGACCTCAATCTACAGTACCTGTAACTTTCAGCTTTTCAGCCCCAATGGTAATCTCATCTTCATCTGCAGAAAACAGCACCCTGCCATCTTCACTCGCTCTCACTTCAAACCTTTTACATTGAGCTTCCACAGATTCTGCTCCTGTGGTCAGAAGAAAGGTTTAAAAATGAAACTTGTATGCAGGACATCCTTAACCTGTAATTTTTGTCTTTAGAAAGATAGAACAAACATATATGTTATTTAGTTTATTTTTCTCTGCAGTATGTTTTATACATGCATTTGTATTTTTAACTGTTACACTTTTCAGGAGGCTGCCTAATTTGGTAAAACATTGCTGGACTAGGATGGTGGGATATATAAGGGCTGTCCGGAAAGTATCAAGCCATGTGATATGAAAACTAGAGGCATTTATGGCTGGATTTTTTTCCTGGACAGCCCTTATGCATCTAATATTTAAATGTCTGACACAATCTTAACAAGGTTTGCGGGTTTAGCCAGTTTAAAAGTCTGCATATACACAATGAGAGACAGTGTTTTCTTTGTTTTAGGTTGCAGCTTGAAGACTTGACATCATACATGGCACCTGCCCAGTAAATAAATATTCATGGACTAAATGACTCATGTTCTCTTTCTGCAAGCAGAAAATAGTGGCCATACTTGCTATATCACGAGGTACCTAAAAAGCATTATTTAGTTGTGAATCTTTACATTTCATAGAATCTAATATTGAAATTTGTTCTCCCCTTACTATTAGTGAATGTGCATCCATTTTACAATCTTGCAAATATATGCATATATTATATGTATAATACAAAGGGTGCCAAAAAATGTATACACATTTTAAGAAAGAAAAATAACTGTATTAAAATTATAATACTCAATATATACTGATAACAAAAGATGAATCTAAGTCATGTTTGACTTGTGCAATTACAAGAGGGGCTCAAAGTGGTTACTATCAGCGTCCAGACACTTCTGATTGCGGTGAACTACTGCCTGAGCAGCGCTGACCAAAGTGTCAATTTGTCACGCTGCACATGCCATTTCAATTTCTTCCTGAAGTACTGCCAGTGTAGCCAGTTGTTTACAGCACACCACACAATTTAAGATTCCCCATAGGTAGAAGTCAAGGTGTGTTAAGTTAGGAAAATGTGGGGGAAACTCAAACAACGTTCTCAAATTTCAAATACCACTTCAAAACGGTCTTGTGCTCCTTGAACCACAACTGTGCTTTTGCCGTTTGCTTTAAGTGCCCTGCCTGTCACATGGTGATGCTAGCATTCATGTGATTAATGCCATCTTTTGAGCGAATGTGATGTTACACATTGATACCATAATTCAATTCAACCTCAAAAAGTAATACATAGATAACATCGCTTAAACTGTGTATACATATTTTTGGCACTCTGGTATATGTATACATTTGTGTATTTGTTTTTAGTGCTTCCCAATGTATATTCTAATCAATTCACAAATTACAAAGTCCACTCCAATATTTGGAAAACATAATTAATTTGAGAGCTTAGAGGGCTTTAGTAAGAATCTCAAACTGGTCAGGGGTTAAAAATTACTATTTCCATGAACATCAGTAATTTTTCTTTTCACACAGGTATCTAGATATTTTGCTCCTATTTATATTTGGAACCTCCCTCCTCTACTATTTACATCAGAAACTCTTGTAAGGTACAATCTAGCCCCGTTGAGGATCTATGCATATAACACTGTGCATACTTCTTTTTATCTATTTTTGCATATGCTACAGATTTAATGTTTGTGTCTAAAATGTGTATGTTCTAGCCCCCAATGTGATGGTATTAAGAGGTGGGGCCTTTGGGAGGTAATGAGATCATGAGGTGTGAAGCCCTCATGAACAGGATTAATGATCTTTGTTAAGGACACAAGTAAGCTTACTTTCTCTCTCACTGCACTCTGTTAAGTGAAGACACAGCAACATGCTGGCTGTCTATAAGCCAAGCAGAGCCTTCTCACCAAACAATGAATCTGTTGGCACCCTTATGTAGGACTTCCCAGTCTCTGGTGCAGTGAGAAATACATTTCTGTGCTTTACCCATCTAGTAGCCTATGGTACTTTGTTATAGCAGTCTAAACTAAAAACAAACAAACAAAAGTACTGCCATTATTTTTAAATGTATTATAGTATTATATTACTCTTGGGAATTCAAAAAATGAAATCATCTTTGTTTTACAAAGTACCCTCCAAATGTAAAATTGTGTTTGGTTTCTAATGAGCACTTAGTAAAAGAATGTTCAATAAGTAACTGGACTCCAGATTTCAGCTTTCATTCCCCTTCCATTGTCTTCATCTTCACCTCCCCCCGCCCAAAGTATTAGTAACTCACACATTGCTATCATTATAATTCTTGAGGTCCAAGTAACCAAAGGAAAAACTTAATTCCAAACCCTGATAACATGTGGAATAACTTCTCTTAAAACATAGTTTTCTTATGTTCTGAAACGACATACATGTTTTCAGGTCCATACGAAAAATTTGAAAAGCTTCAGCTATGTTCATGTTAAGTTAGATAAAACTGATGTTAACCTTGTGGATTGTACTTTTTAAAAATGTGAATTCTATTTTTAAATTTCTCCATTTTTTATTTTTATTTTTTTAAGCAATGATCTTTCCAAACAGAAGACCTGTTGTCTTTTGTTACAGTCATTGCATTTGATCTTGCAAACATCATTTCAATACTCTGTATTCAATTGAGTGTGTGTTCTTCTAATTATCAGTGGTTCTCAACCTTCCTAACACCGCGACCTTTAGTACAGTTTCTCACGTTGTGGGGACCCCCATAAAATTATTTTCGTTGCTACTTCATAACTGTAATGTTGCTACTGTTATGAATCGTAATGTAAATATCTGATATGTTTTCTGATGGTCTTAGGTGACCCCCGTGAAAGGGTTGTTCGACCCCCAAAGGGGTCACGACCCACAGGTTGAGAACCGCTGCCTAGCTTTTCTATAGTGTGCTTTTAATCTTCGAACACAGTAACCCAACTGAGTGATGATCAAAAACTGTGATCAAGTACATTGTGTTGATAAATGTAATTTGTGAGTTTTGAGGACTCTGTTTCAATCTTTCTTCAAGGGACTCAGGCAAACATCATGAACTCCTTAAAAGATACTATAGATATTATAACATAAAACTTTAACATAGGTTCTATGTTCCTTCCTTCAAATGTACTTAATTATTGGGTGAATTGATTCACACAATGATATTGAGGTGTATTAACTCACTATATATATATATATACATGTATATGCATATACACACATGCAAATATATAATATATATACAAACAATATATACACAAACTAGCAAAACTTTTCTTGACATAACTCTTAATGTCATCATGTGGGAGACCCTTTATTAACATAAAAATACCATACTGGGTGTCAGAAACTATTGGAAATGTTAAGTCAAGTAGATAAGGCAAGATGAGTTGGAATCTTAATTCATTAAATTTAAATATGTAAAGCAAATAAGCAAATAAAATATTTATGTACTTAGAATAGAAAACATGCATCTAGGTTATAAATAATTGCATGCAGAGTCATCCAATTAAATATATCTATATATTATTACTGCAGACTATGTTCAACATATTAGTATAATTACAGAAGGCAAATTGCAAGCAATTAGCAATATACTGATAGTAAATGAACATTTTAAATCAGAAAATAATTTTTATTATAGCGTGCTTCTGTACATTGCTTTTCTTTTCTGCAAATGGAAAACAGTAAATATTAATATACGTATATCACATTGTTAGAAATATTTATATGTAAAGTTAATATATTAGGCTATATGAAATTAAATTTATTATATCTTAACACTGTTCGTGCTGTCTTATTCTGTTTCGCATGTCCCTAGCATCACATATACTTTAGGTTAGGTCAACTCAGGATCCAGTTGTTGAGAGGGGCAATGATGCCCAGTTCAATTAAATCTCAGCCAATGAGGCTTCTAGAGTTGCCAGAGAGAAATACTCCTGAGTAACTCTGGGTAAGGAGCTCTGATTCCTTAGCAAGTAGATCATGGGAGAAGGGTCATTCAAGCAATTATAAGTTTCATTAGTCATTCTAAACACTGACTCACTAAGTAAAGTATCAAGAATAAATGCTTCCTTCGGAATATCTCTGAGAAAGTTTATGTCAGCAACTTCAAAATCAAACAGAGAGAAGGCAGGGATATAGCAAGTGAGAATTGGCAGGAAAAAGAGAAAATGTGTAAGCAAAATAACAGTTTCCATAAAAGAATTGAAGTTTTCAATACATACCCAAATATTTTCTCTAGTTCATTTAAAATTCTGTATATAATCGTCAAAAGCAAAGAATCCAAAACAACAAAACAAACTTCTCCTTTCCCTCAGAGAGTGTTCCTTTGTTTTGTTTTGTTTTTTTTTTGAACATTAACATTTTTTAAAGTCACAGTCAGTACCGAAGTCATATTTTACTGACAAGTAGAGAGGCTCCAATAATTTATCTACCACTGTTTTGTTTTCTACATTAAATTAGTCAAACACATAAATTACTCACCCACCACAGCCATGTTGAAAAGTTCATAAATTTTGATTTGGGTTTCTTTTAGTTGCATTTTTCTTTACTCTTTCTTTCCTTGAATTCTTTGAATTCCTCTCTCTCTCTCTCTCTCTCTCTCTCTCTCTCTCTCTCTCTCTGTTAAATAGAACTTTTGGAAATTTTCACCTTTAAAAATCACTGCATCTCCCCATAAAAAAAACCTATTTCTAATAAAATACACAGAATTTCCTAGAATAATGCTTTGGAGAGGGGCACTATAATGTATTGATTATAAAATACAGCTGTTATTAAAATCTGATCATAATAAATTGTGTTAGTGTTAGGCAAATGTACATTATTATTGATTTGTTATACATAATGTATATTTTTATAATTGCATGAAATTTTTTAAATTGCTTGCTTTAAAAAACACTATTTCTGGTTCTCAAAGAAGCATAAAACAGGCTTGTATTTCTGGGAAAACACCAGATTGTGTACTTGGGTTAAAGCTCTAATAACAAAAAGAATGATCTAGTTGATGATAAAGTAGAATAATTCTTCAAATTTGAGGGTTAGCCCCGCCAAGATTTGTCTCTCACTGATGTTCATTTTTGGCATGAGTTAGCAGTGTGCTTTGATCACATTAATCACCTAAGGACCAAAATGATGAAGGCTCCATCTCAACATATGCTTTCAAGATTGTAACAACAAGGAAAATATATATGGTAAATTGAGCACTCTCTCTTAACTTTCATTTGAAATTAAATCACCACTCTTCATTATAGTGGACAATAGAAATTACATCATCGAGTCTGTTTCTAAGTAGATAGGAGGGTAGGAAAGTTAAAAAAAATACAAAACAGATTATCAGTTAATAACCCTATTGACAACACATCTCTCAAAGGTCATGATGAATAATATGAGTATTAGGTTTACTCTCTCACATAACTATTATAAAATTGGACAAAATATATATAGTGATTGATTTTCAGATATTTGACAAAAGGCAGAACAGATGGTGATCAATGAGACAAGGAAACACAAAGAGAACTTCTTCATTTCAAGTTTATTTCTGGGGACCATTTACAGGTCAAAACCCAGGGACATAGAGCCCAGTGGTGTTGGTGGGCAGAGGAAAGAGAGATTCGATTTCTGGAATGCTAATGTGATAGAATTTGAGGGGTGGTGTAAATTATGAAAGGGAATTGAGTTTGGAAGGAGGACCAGAAATCTGCACAAGGATATCCTTACTTGAGTGGTTGTAGAACTAAATGCTGTACATCCATAGGATGACGTAATACTAATATGATAATTATTAGAGAATAATAACTAGGCATTGTGGGAGCTGAACAAAGATTACAGACTATAGGACTCTACAAAATGTTGAACTTATAACTAGTTAGAGTGCAAATACCCCTGGAATAACAGTTACTCTAGATTCACTCTAACAAGTCTAAAATGAAGCCACGGCAGGATCTAGCTGACATGCCAATAAATTCACTGTCTGTTGGAAAGTATCAATAGAATTCTTTAAGTGAAGACAACTAAATCCAGCCTCACAAAAAATTACTAGACATGCAAAGAAGAAGGAAAATACGTTCTCATGCAGGAGAAAAATCAGTCAATAAACAGACTTGTCCCAAATGCTGGAATTAACAAACATATTTTGAATTTATTAGAAACATGTTCAAATTTGTAAATGAAAGGTGGACATATGAATAAACAGCAAAGAAATCTCAGTAGAGAAAGGAAAAATTTAGGAAGAAAAAACACAGAAAAAAGAAAGGAGATAAATGAAATGTCTAGAATTAAAAAAATTCAGTACCTGAAGTGCAAAATGCAATGACTGAATTTACTGGGCATACTGTAATCTGAAGAAGAGATCAGTGACCCTGAAAAGATGTGTTTAGGGATGATTCGAAGTGAAGTACGGAGAGAAATGAAGACTAGGAAAACAAAGGAAAACACACAGCCTTTGTAATGTGCAGAACAATTAAAAAAGAGATTAGATAAACAGGTAATGGGGAGATAAAATAGAATACTAAAAAGTACTCAGCTGATGAAACAGGGCAAGGCTGGAGGATAAAAGGAACACGAGATAAATGAAATAAACAGAAAAAAGAAAGCAAGATGGTATATTTAAATGAAAACATACCAGTAATTACATTTTAAATATAAACAAACAAAACTAAAAACTACACTATTTTTAACATATTTCCCATAAATTATCACAGTGTGGATTCCAATCAGACGTGGGAGTGGGGATTGAAACACGAAAAGGCTGTGGAAAATGCCACCTACTGAAAGACTTTTCTAGAAACTTAACTCACATGAGATAGTACTTTTGTTAATATTTATATTACTTCGTATTGTTTATGGGAGTTTGACCTTCAGAAGAATTTTAATATTCATGCATGTCAATCAATAAATCTTTTCTTCAGCAGCTTCTGATGTAAAGTATTCTCTGGAGACCATCTTTCCACAAAGTAGGATAGCTCTCCTGATATATTTTTTTTGATTATTTGTTTCAAAGTTTAAATAAAACTGTTACTCCATGGTCAATTTATTATTTTATTGTATAAGACGTAGACACTTAACTCTTGCCACTAAACTGTTCAATAATTATGTTAAAGTCATTTATTTAATAAGTAACTTTACCTTCACGTCTCCATTGATTTGAGAATATATTTTTATCTTATATTGAATGACTATAAACGCAGGGTAAGTTTCTTAGCTTTATATTCTCTTCTATTATTTTCGATCTTTCTAATTCCAAACTATATTCATTATTATGCTTTTAGCATTTGATGTATAATACATGTAATAAAATTCCCTTAGCTTTTCATTTAAATTGTTTTATTTTGGAAATATCTAAACAAATATCCATTAGTATTTTCATTTGAATTACTTTATATTTTAAGTTAATTTGGGGAAAAACTGATAACTTTAACAAATAAAGATATATTTCAGATTGTTTTCAAGGTATATTTTCAATAAAATAGCAATGTAAAATAATATAATTGATAGAAGGCATTATTCACTACTCATTTTTATGTTCATCTTAAACATTTGCATTTAGAATAATATATTGTTACCAGAATTAATGAGCTGTTGGAATGTCAGAAAACTAGAGGGAACACATATAAAACCTTAATGTCCTGTCAGAGACTGGTTAAAGGGCCAGATGCTATGGGTAATTTAATTGTGCTTATCGCCCAGCAGCAGTCTTGTGAATGTCATGACACGTGGAAGCATCTGCCCATGCTGATAAATCAAGTGAAAACACTTAACCTTAAGATGCTAGAATTAAATGTTACCTTGAGTGATCCTCCATAGTATCCAATAAAAACTATAGTAATTGTGTGTAAAGGTTATCTTCTTCTTGTTCTCCCATTGAGAAAGTAATACCACTATTACTAATCATAATAGCAGTTAACACTTCTGTAGCACTTAATATGTGCTAAGAACATCACTTACAGCTACTCACTGAATGATCAAAATAACTCCACAAGGCAAGTAGTATCAACAGGCCCATTTTATAGTTAGCAAACTCAGGCACAGACAAGTTAACGGACTTGCCCAAATCGCACAGATGGTAAATGGTTGCATGAGATTTTAAACCTATGTAGCCTGGCTCCAGAGTGCATGGTCTTCACTCTGATGCTTTTCGACTTCCCAGGACACTTTAAACTGACGCTGAACTCACAGCAGCAGTTGGGTCCCTGAGATCTTCATTTGCAGGGCATTTAGGGGTCAGTTTTTTTCCTTGACCAGTTCTGTCTTTCTGTCTTGCTCATTCTCCTATATGTTTTCTCTCGAAAGCTCTCTCCTATATGCTTTCTGCACCCAGCTAGCCATCTCTGCGTCCAAGAATCCCAAACTGAAACATGTTAAATATACTTACAATTAGACACCCTCCACTTGTACCCCTTCATAGCTTTATTTCTAATTTACATCTCAAAGTGTATCTTTAAGACCACTGTGTCGCTCTGAGCTGAAACTTTTAAAGTGACTCCTCATAACAGACAATGTCCAAAGTTTTGGACTTAACCTTGAATATAATACAATATGGACCCAACTAGTTTTCCAAGATTAAGCTTAGTTCTTCCATATGCAAACTATCTTTCCTAACAAAGTAGATTGATTACTAAATTGACTGAAGTAGATTGTTAATTTAATACATCCACAGAAATATTTAGAAGGGGATGGAAATACCAAGGACAGAAGAGAACTTTGGTAATGCTGCAATAAGTTTTAGTATTCTCCTTGCACTCACAGGTATATATAGTGGGTATAAACTTGGTGGTGAATGCACAGGAAATATCTCTAGGTCTGAAGGCTAGGGGGATGCAGGAATAGTGAGCTGGAAAATAATTTAAACTTTCTAATTGTGTCTTCCATGGCTCTGCGCCAAAGCTCATGGTCCCTATTTAATATATGTAATAAAATATATCCATATGTGAAAGCTCAGTTATGTTAAATAATATTTCTTTGATTATTTTGAATATGTCTGCTACACAGAAAGAAAGAAAAATATCAATTCAGATCTACTAATGGTCTGACATAGAAAAGCTTTTATTGTGTTACTATAACAATTGCAAAGTGACCAGGGGAACCGAGGCATGATAAAAGACAGAATGGAAGGAGGCCAGAAAACCCATTTGAGATCATAATAATTATTAAATTATTTCCAATGCCACGTTTTTTCTTTGAAACACTTATTAGACTATCTTTCAAAACTGTTTATTCTTGCTACTTATACTATAACCTGACTAACATTTTCCTCAAATGGTTAACTATTTCACACTTAAGAAAATTCTTGGTGTATTTTGAAAAGGCACATTTGGTGCTTATCATTTTTCATGCTCAGCCAGTGACCTTGTGACTTTTATTTGACACTATATCAGCCTTGCAGCATCTCTTCGTTTTATATTCTAAACACATTGTCCTGTGAAACTACTTTCTCCTAAGAGCTATAATTCAGTGGAATGTTTAATTTTCAGTAGTTTTACATTGTTTGTGTTCATCTTATTCCTTTTGTTATCAGTATAATTTTAACAAATGCATACTAGAGATAATTTCTATTTTCACTGAACTTTATGGAGGCTATTCAAGCAGAGGTGACCTATTTAGTGTTGCACTCCAAAATGTTATGGGCTATTGGTTTCTAGAAGGAAGGGGGCTGGGGATCTACCCAAAAAACTTGAACACCTTTGTCCGCAAAGACTTATGTACCCCAATGTTCATTGCAGCACTCTTCACAGTGGCCAAAACATGGAAACTACCAAAGTGTCCTGCGACAGATGACTGGATAGAAGGAAGGGGGAGTGGGGGAAGAGTGAGAGAGGTGAAGGGATTAAGACATACCTATTGGTAGTTATAAAATAGTCACAGGAATGTGAAATACAGCATGAGAAATACAGTCAATAATATTGCAAAAACTATGTATAGTGTCAGATGGGTTCTAGACATATGCAGGGAATCACTTCATATATAAATGCCTAACCACTATGTTGTATACCTGAAATTATTATAATATTGAATGTCAACTGTAATTAAAAAATATAGCCACAGAAGTAAAGTACAGTGTAGACAATATAATCAATGGTATTGTAATAGCTATATAAGGTGTCAGATGGTTTGTAGACTTGTTGGGGTTATCACTTTGTGACGTGTGTGAATGTTCAATCACCATGTTATTTTAGTACACTTGAAACTAATAATAAAAAAAGAAAAACATTCCAAAATAAGTTTTGGGTTATTTTAAATGATCAGCTGATTATAGGCAAGAAAACAGAAATAAGAGCTGTTTTCTGAAAGGAACATATAAGAGCTGTTTTCTGAAAGGAACATGACTAGTTTCATTAAATAAAAAAAAAAACAGTACAATTATGAAATATTAGTGTTGAAAGGAAACTTAGCTATCACTACCTCTTAAAACTTATTATACAACAAGTTGACAATGCACTGTAGAATTGTATGCCTGAAACCTATGTAATCCTTGCTAACTATAAAAATGAATTTAATAAAAACAACAAAAAACTTAAGACTGAAACAGATGTAGATTATTTGTTAGTTTCTTGAAAGTACCAAATAGTAAATATATGTTGAGTTTGAGAGCAGCATGGTCATCAGGTAGACAAAAACAAAACAAAAAAAAACCATTGGTTTGTTGGTTTCTTGTGCCTGAAGAAATAGAGAGGAAAGGTTAAAGGGGAAGATTTGGGAGTTGTTCACATAAATGTGATATGTTAAAGGAGTATATCATGCAACTTAGCTAAAATATATAGATGACATAAAAACAGATGGAGAAAGAGTTTTAGTGGTGGTGTCAGTTGACAATTATTTGTGAATAATTTTATCAGTCTTAAGACTGAAAGTAAAATGAGCATAATCTAAACTCACTTTGAATCAATAATAAGGACTTACTTATTTCAATTAAATTAAAAAGGATCTTGGCAACAAATGACCATAATTGATGCCTGCAAAAGAAATGTAGTTAGATGTGTACCACAGACTTTATCAAGTGTTTTCTAAATGAATTTTACAAGATCTGTGAGACGTTGTTAACTTTACAGAGAAAAGGCCAACTTTTTCAAGAGCAGCCTTAACATTTTGCATTCCCAGCAGCAGCAGTAGGTGAGAGTTTCAATAACTCTCGCCCCTTCTAGCACTTGGTGTTGCATCTTTTATCCTAGTCATTGTCATTATTACAGTTTATGATTTCTCAGACCTTTATATGAGAAAATATACATAACTGATTTCTTAGTGTATATAATAATATTGAGGGCATCGTTCCTCAGATATATTTACCCACAATTCTTCAGTGTGACTTAGTTGTTGAAAAATTTAATGATTCAGTTAAAGTAGATTCCATTAAAAGTAAAAATTGGGTGAGGAATGAGCCTTCAGGTGATGAAATAAGGAGACCCAATTATGAAGAAAGAGTATGGGGAAAGTAAGCTTATATATTTTTTGAACCATCTGTCCCCACTCCACCCCCAAATAACTTACATCATGACTGCTCTATAAATTACTTATAGTAATCTTCATAGAATGGAACAAAATGACAAAAGCAATGTAATATTAAAAATGAGAAATTATTTGTAAGTAATGTGATATGAGAGGAAACAGATTTTGAAAATGATGAGTTTCTGACACACTCTACTTCCTTGGGAAAAGATAAAGAAGGATGGACTCTTAAGTCTCCATTAGACTAATATGTTTGCTAGCATTTAGAAAACAAAGCAGTGGACCTGTGACCTCAGATTGGAAGATTCAATACAAGGCATGATGAATGTGGATCAATACATGAAGGGAATATATAAGATTTGATATTATTGCTTTCAGGCAAATAAATGTATGACAACATATTGTTGCTTTGTAGTATAATTTGAAGTCAGGGAAGGTGATACCTCCTACTTTGTTCCTTTTTCTCAAGATTGCTTAGGCTTATTGGGGTTCTTTTGTGGTTTTACACAAATCTAATGTTTTGTTGTTGTTGTTGTTGTTGTAATTCTTTAAAAATACCATTGGGATTTTGATGGGGATTGCATTGTGTATTGCTTCAGGTAATATACCCATTTTATTTATTTGTGTTTATATGTTTTTATTTTTTTTAGAATTATTGGGGTACATTTGTTAACAAGAATTACATAGGTTCCAAGTATATAATTCTACAGTGCATTGTCTATGTGTTGCATTATATGTTCACCACTCAGTGTTAGTTCTCTTAGTTCTCTTTCCATCACCATATATTTGGTTCCCCATCTCTCCTCGCCCACCCACTCTCTCCTCTCTCTCTCCCATCTTGCCCTCAGGTAACCACTAAACTATTGACTGTGCCCATGAATTTTTTGTTTTGTTTTGTTTTTTCTTTGTTGCTTTCAGTTTTATATTTCACATATGAGTGAAGTCATATGGTTCTTGGTTTTTTTCTGTCTGGCTCATTTCACTTAGCATGATGTTCTCTAGGTCCATCTATTTTGTTGCAAATGGCAATATTTCATCTTTTCTTATAGCTGAGTAATATTCCATTGTGTATATGTACCACAGCTTCTTTATCCAGTCGTCTGTCGCAGGGCACTTTGGTCGCTTCCATGTCTTGGCCACCATGAACAGCAGTACGATGAACATTGGAGTACATAAGTCTTTGTGGACTAAGGTTTTTAAGTTTTTTGGGTAGATCCTCAGAAGGGGGATTGCTAGGTCATATGGTAGCTCCATTCCCAGTTATCTGAGGAACCCCCACACTGCCTTCCACAGTGGTTGTACCAGTTTGCACTCCCACCAGCAGTGTACCAGAGTTCCTATTTCTCCACATCCTCTCCAGCACTTGTTATTCCTTGTCTTGTTGATAAATATACCAATTTTAACTATGTTAATTCTTCCAATCTGTGAACATGAAATATCTTTCCATTTCTTGTGTCTTTTACAATTTATTTTAACAATGTCTTGTAGCTTTCAGTGTATAGGTCCTTTACATCCATTGTCAAGTTTATTCAGAGGTATTTTTTTGCTGTTGTAATTGCAAAAGGAACATTTCTAGTTCTGAAATTTCATTGTTAGTATATGGGAACACAATGGATTTTTGTACATTGATTTTGTATTCTGCAACTTTACTATATTCATTTATTGTTTCTCATAGATTTTTGATAGAGTCTTCAGAGTTTTCTATATATAATATCATGTTTGCAAACAGTGACAATTTGACTTCTTCATTCTCAAGTCGGATACCCTTTATTTATTTCTTTTACCTGATTGCTCTGGCTAGGACTTCCAATACTATGCTGAGTAACACACAGTGTTGAGAGTAGGAATCCTTGTCTTGTTCCTGATCATACAGAAAAAGCTTTCAGTTTTTCACCACTGAGTATGATATTAGTTGAGGGTCTGCCACATGTGGCTTTTATTATGTTGAGGTACTTTCCTTTCATACTCATGTAATTGAGTGTTTTAATTATAAATGAATGTTGTATCTTGTTAAGTGCTTTACCTGCATCTATAAATATGATCATGTGATTTTTTTACCCTTTATTTAATTAATGTGCTGTATTGCATTAATTGATTTGCGTATGTTGAACCATCCTTGTGCCCCTGGAATAAACTCCACTTGATCTTTTTTGATGTATTGTTGTAATCACTTTGGTAGCATTTTATTTAGGATTTTTGCATTTGTATTCATCAAAAAATTGGCCTATAGATTTTGTGTGTGTGTATGTGTATTATTCTTACTATGTTTTGGTATGAGGATAATGTTGGCCTTCTAAAATAAGTTAGACTGTATTGCCTCTTCTTTAATCTTTTAGAAGAGTTTGAGAAGATTAGGTATTAAATTTCCTTTGACTGGTAAAATTCATGAACAAAGCCATCTGGTTCTGAACTTTGGGAGGTTTTTGATACTTGTTTCAATTTCCTACTGTTAATCAGTCTATTTAGATTTTCCAGGTCTTCATGACTCAGTCTAGGAAGCTTACATATTTCTAATAACTTGCCCTTTTTTTAGGTTATTAAATTTGGTGGCATATAGACTTTCGTACATATTAATCTATGCAATGGAAAACTACTCAGCCATAAGAAAAGGTGAAATGTTGTCATTTGTGACATCATAAATGGATTTTGTGAATATCATGTTCAGTGAAGTAAATTAGACATAAAAAGTTGAGAACCATATGATTTCACTCATATGTGGAATATAAAATGGAAAGCAACAAACGAACTAGACCAAAAAACCAAACAAAAACTCATAGAGACACAGACAATAGTATGGTACGTACCAGAGGGAAAGGTGGGTGGGGAAAATGTAATAAAGTATAAAGGGGGGTCAAATTTATGGTGATAAAAAAAGATTTAACTTTGGGTGGTAAAAATACATGCAATATACTGATGGTATATTATAAAATTATATACTCAAAACCTATGTAATTTTATTAACCAGTATCACCCCAATAAATTTAATAAAATTAAAAATACATATATGGCAAAATATCTAAAGGGGATATTGTGGGAAAAGGTTGCAAGTAAATTCAGAACTTATTAAATACTTTAACTAAAGAATGCAGATTAAGGGATTTAGAGCAATCTTAAAGTTATTTTAAAGGGATTTGGTAATACTGTTTCCTCACTATGGGAAGCATATTGTCAGGAGTCCAATAAATACTTGGAAACAAGAATTGCTCTCATTAATTATTCTCTCTTCCTATACTCAATTTTCTATTCTCCTTGTGCTTTATTTTTCTGTTCTATGCATTTTCTGAATTGGAATTTCCCCAGAATTACATAGAGAGAATATCCAAAATGAAACTTAAAAATAAGCTAATGTGGTTAATAAAACTAGGTCACCATAAGTAATCGCCCCCACAGTTTATCTCCCTTTATTCCATGACCAGTCAATTAGTATTGTTTTTTAGTAGTCTGGGCTTGACTGCAAACTCATCAAGGGCCTCTGATACTTAAGTAAATAATCTTCTGTGTACATATGGACTCCTAAATTGTATTTAGCTTCCTGCTACCAGATGTTTTCAGATAATTAGTCCCATAACCTTACATTTGTGAAGAGTATGCACCATTAACCAAATTTCCAAAGACAATTTACTTATTGAGGTCAACAAAAGATTGCATGTTCAATTACTCAATTATATATGAAACTCAAATGCACCTGCAATCCAAGGTCTTATAAATGGAGTTTTGTTAATAATAAAGCTTAGTTCAGTGTATAAATTATAGACTCATTAATTTCAGATAAGTCATATAGCTACCATGTTAACTAAATATTTAAAATATGAAGTAAAAACCACTCTTGCTATTTTGCTCACTTTGTTCTACTTCTATCTTTTAAGCTCCATAATAAATAATTTTATTTCTTACAGTCTCCTTACCATTAAAATGTAAACACTGAGCTACAGTCATAACACAATTTGAATAACTTTATGTAATCATAGAATTACCAAAACAGTTATTCATATCTTTACTGCTTTTCTTGCATTATATTTGTTGAAAAAATCTATTATCTCTCTTTATCACCATATAAGGAGAAAAACTGGCCTAGGTAATGCTAAGATGATAGAGTACGCCATCTTTACAAGATGAGGTGTGCCTGGAAAAAAATCCAGCCATAAATTTCCTTATTGTCCCTATTACATGGCTGGGTACTTTCCAATAGCCCTCATATGTCTCAATAGAACCAGCATTTCTCCCTTTATCTTATGCCTTCATTCTGAAATACTCAAGACTAGATTTATTCCTTTGACAACTAAAGGCATTATTTCCAAATACCATACTTTGAAACATATATTTTGCCTGGAGGAGAGAACACTCCAAGATGTTTTCCTACCAATCGAAGCATTAGTACTCCTGACAATTTTAGCAGATTATCTGCCAATGGTCTTGAGAAGCTGAGGCCAACACCTTGCAGGGATGGTCTTCAGGACCTTATAACAGAACACTGCTAAGTGGGACTGGCCTTGCAGAACAGCAATGATTGATCCCAGACTAGGGCAAGGGGTACCTGAAAGGAGGAGGACAGAGGCCAGCAATGGTTGGGCTGGACTAGCCAAACCATCTATTTCAGAATTTGGTCTAAGTCCTCCAGGAAGAAAAAATGATCAGTATTCCTTGACTCTGCACTTCTAACTCTACACCTATTTAAGAAATTAGTTAAATATTTGAGACAATGCATTTTTTAATTTTTAAGGTAATAGCAAACTAAAATGGTAGTGTAATGATTCATGATGTTAAAACAATGATATAAAATATTCCTGTGATATAACTTTTCAAAATAGGCACATTACTGTCTTTTCTTCAGATGTTGTAATTCTCATTACACTTGAGTTTCACAGATTTAGCATCCTAATTTCTAATATCATAAGCATCTGTGTCAAAGTATTATTTTCTCAAATGGATTAGTTAATATCAAATTAATTAGCAGTTTAATTAATATGAATAAATAAATTAATTTATATTAACAATGAACTCAAAAATCATTGATGCATTTAACTATTTAAAATGTATGTGTAACATTACAACTAAGTGTTTTGTTAATCTATTATTCTCCAAGATTTTCACTATTTTAGATAAAATATTCATTCTTATTAAGTTGTCCCAACTATTACAACATTCTCTAAGTTAAAATAAAATGAGTCAATGACAAAAAACATAAATTTGTTATATGAGAATAATCTGTAACCTTCTACTTTTTATATGTTCTACGCCATCTGCATTCAATTAAGTGATTCCCAGGTGTTCACAGTAGTAATTGCTTTAATGCAAGATTACATGTCACTTTAGGGATCTTTAAATATTTATTATAAAACCCTCATCTACATTTTTCTTCATTCATTTAGGGACAAAATATGCTGATGTTTAGTCTTTACAAATATAAGCTATTTGGGCTTGTTGAATTATTTTGTGGATAATTTTTTCTTTAAAATGTTTTATAACCTAACTTTGATGACAGAATAAAAAGAACAATGATGCTGATTTAGTTTTGTTTATTTACATTCATTTTAAATCTAAAACATGTACTTATAATTTGTAGCTGAGATGTTAAAAACTCAAATCAGATGTCATTTTATCAGCCCTACTGGATAGTGAAGAATTTAATAGACTAGAGAATTCATCAACTAATTTCCTTCTCTAATGGTAAAAACATAGTTTTCACTTTTACACTTGGGATAGGAAAGAACCATGGAGACAATCTAGCAAATATTCATTTCATAGATAAGGTAAGTAAAACCCAGAGTCTTGGTCACATGTATAGAATTATTTACATGCAGATCTAATAAAAATTACTTATAACATATACATAATGCATAGTCTGCTTCAAGAACTATTCCAAGAATTTCACATTTATTCACTTATTTAATGCTCACATTGACTGTAGGAAAAGAATACTCATATTATCCCCACTGAAGCCTGGGAAGCATGCCCAGAGCAACTTGCATAAGGTCACAGAGCTGGACAGTACAGATCTGGGATTTAGCTGCTCTAGAATTCACGCTACAAACGATCAAAATATAATTCTGCCCTAAATCTCATTTCTGAGGAAATTATGTTTTCCAAGGGAACACACTCTTCTACTTTTGATACATTATATAAATCATATGATTATCCTCATAATATTATTGTGAGCTGAGATTGATATATTCTTGTATTTAAAAAGTAATTTTCATTGAACTTAGTTTCTGATTTTTGGAGTTTCTCTAACAATTCTTAATAATTAGGCGTAATTGAACTGACTTTCTAACAAGACGGTTTCGTGTCTAATCTTGTGAAATCTTAGAATATATGAATTGACTTAAATTTGTGAAACATTAAACAATGCTCAGTAGTTTAAACAACCTAATAAGCATTAATGTATATGAAATTCCTAAAAGTAACATAATAATTATTAAATTTTTGTGATTAATTATGTGATGAAGTCTAAAGTTATGTGATTTCCACTTACTAATTGCAGTACAGAGGTTTTATTTTGCCATGATAGGTAGCCAATAAGTATTTTTGGAAAAGCTTCCAAACATATTATCTTGTGGTACATTGAATGGAATACAAAGCTATATATAGATGATGTATTATAGAATCATACACTTTAAACCTAAATAATTTCTTTCACCAATGTCTCCCCAGTATATTTAATAAAACCATGCTGATGTCTTCATCTTGCTGTGTCAGTAGTGGACTGAGAAACATTTCTGTAAAGCTGTGCTGGCGTTGTTTTCCAAAACATTTTTTACACTGATTCTGTGGGGAAGTCTACGAGTGTGTTGTGTGTGTGTGTGTGTGTGTGTATGTGTGTGTGTCTGCATGTATCTGTCTGTATGTTTGTCTTGGAAATTGGGGGGTATACTGAGGTGAGCAGAGAACCATTGACACACTTAAGAGAGACTTAATTAGAGTCTACAGTTTTTTATACTAAAGGATATAAATTTTATCATCAGTTTGCTTTATTTCTGAAAATATCCAACCACAATTACTAACTTTTTAGGCTCTCATATCATTTGACCAATGACAAGCCTAAATGAATACATGTAAGGAATGGATACACACATAATCTCTTGCAAGTAGGTCTAGATTTCTATTCTTGAATTAAGTTGAACCAGTGAACATGTTATGATATATTTCTAGCCACCCACAATTATTTTTATCTGAATGCATTTTATTGTCATATTCTCAGCATTCTTTAAAGCACTATGCCACATTACTAGCAGATCCAATGCTTCTTTCAATGTAGAGTTGCTAAAATAGTATATACTGTGTTATCCAGTTTCCTTTCTATTAATCAATATGTACATTTTATTCAGTGTAACTGAGAAGAAATAAAAACCTCTGGTTTCCCATAAGAACATCATATGTTTTCTCCTTAAATATAGTGGGATGTCATTAGTCATAATTACCTTTATACCTTTACAACTAGGAAGGTCAATGGAGTTTAATTAATTGCTCTATAGGATATACATAAGTTTCATATAGATAAACAATGCACTGATGTTAATCTTATAAACTTACTGTATTTTAAAAATGTTTCATCCTATGGACAGCATTACTCATTTACATTCACTAAAAATGAAAACAAATCGAAGTATTTTCTTACAGAGTTGGAATGTATAATTTTTCTTATCAAGCACATCTTTCCCAGTCATAAAGTAAAGAAACAAATTTGATTTTTAAGTGTGTAGCTGATTGACAGCCCTTAGAAAAGGCCAAAAGGCTAGTACTGACCCTTCTGTTCTGGCCCAGCTGCTGCTGTTCACCATCTCCACCCCCTGCCTGGCTCCCTCAGACCTAGTGGAAACCAGTCAATGCTCCTACGGAAGTTGTCCATACTTGTTTTTAGTATTACGTGGTGTTTAGTCCTCAAAATGTAAAATACGAAAAGAAAACTACTACCAAATGCAAAGATTGCTGTGTTTAATTTCTTGCCTATGACATTCTTTCTTATTACTATATAGTTGGAATTATTTAAGAATTACTTTGAAGAAATTTGAAGCATTGAAGAATTGCTGAGGAAAGACAGAAAAATGAGGAATTATATGATAGACTATATGTGATGCTTTTATATGTCTCTGAATTTTGATAAATAGAAAGGAGAATACCAACAATGAGAAAATGATCTGACAACAGCTAGCAGTTTCTAAAAATTAATTTGTACTCCAAAATTTATTGAGCATTAAACAAGGAGAATTATGATGAAATAAGAGATCCCATTTGAAGCATAAGATTGTTATTCTAAGTACATTTTAAAAGTAAAATTTCAGAACAATGACATTCCAATTATTTTAATAGCCAATTAGTCTTAATGTTTTACTGGGATAATGATATAGGACCACAAAGCAATCATTCTGGGTTTCTCAAACATCATTGTCTGTGACTGAAATTTAAGCGAAGGAAGCTACTGACCAAAATTCACTAAAAACAAAACTAATTTTACCCATTAATACCATTTCATATTCAACTTTTCACTTTATACTGTTTTTATTTTTATTCTCTAGCTTTAGACTGATAACAAAAGGCATTTAAAAGGGGGAAAAATCTTAGTACTTTTTAGCCAGTGCATTATCAAAAATAAACAATAATTTATAGTGTAATGCAAAAATAGGAAACATATAATTTAATACCTTAATCAAGTTGGTTATGAGTTATTAAAGAGCAATTATTTTGATGAAATTATCATTTATATTTTATTTTAATTATTATTTAATTACCGAGTTGTTTGTACAGTGCTGCCTATGTAAGTACACAGTGGCAAGTTTGCAAATGTAACTGTCAGATTTTGGCTATGAAGACAGCTTTGATGCCCGTTCCAGGGAAAGAGTTCCAAAATCGCTTTGACTGGACTAGGTGCTGGCATTGGTGCAGAGCTTCCCAAGGGGAGCGTAGTGATATTCAGCAATAAGGTATGTAGCACTTTTGCTAGGATGAGCTCACAAAATTAATCATCTGGCCTTGTATGTTTAAAATACTTTCCTTGCATTTACTGAATTAGAAATAATCTGGTTTCATATGTTCAAAGTGATACTGATTTAGAATTAACACATCTGGTCTGCGTAAGCCTTGGATTACATCTATCTCTGCAAATATAGTCAGCAGAAAGGGAGGCTTGTACTGGGGGGTGTGGAGGGGAAGGAATGGCAGGATACAGGAGAATAGGATATTTGCTCCACTGACCAATTTTATATATAATTAAGTAACTACTAATGAGGGACATATTTTCCCCATATATAATGAGAATAAAATGTGAAAAGATACTCAAAATTTGTCACATTTTTCTAATAGTAATTGATTAATTTAGAGTAGAAATTAGAATTGTTTTACTTAAAAAATAAAGCATAACTGAATTTATTTTTCATAATTATTCATTTATTTTTGGTAGCATATTTTTAAATATTGAAAAATAGTACCAAGTCTATATTATAATAAAGATCATGTCCCTAAACTAAAACTGAAGGGAAGGAAAAAAGACAAGAGGAAAAGGTTAAAGCAGCTACTTTCTGTAAGTACAATTAAAATTAAAGTCTTTAAAAAATCAATGTCGATTGAATACACTGGTTGAATTTATCTTATTCTCTTCAAATTCTACCTAATGATAATTTTATCCTGACATGATTCAAACTTTTTCCACATATTAGATATAGTTTTTGTGATGTTTTTTATAGTGTCTCTGCAACAGTATTGTAATCCAGAGTACATTCCTCAAGTACTATTACAGAGATACATTGGAGAGAAATTCAGTGTAAGATTTCTCAAGCAATACCAATGTATTTGTAATTACGTGATACCAATTATTACACTCACCATCATCAAAATAATAACAGACTCCAAATATAATTGTGTACCATTTGCAGACACTGAAATTGCTGCCCTGCTTCTTGTATTATTCAAACAAATTTTCTCATCTCTATTTTGGAGGTGAGAGAATTGAGTCTAAAAACTAGAGTAGTTTTTTGGAGTCTCATGTAGTTTGACTCCAAATGTGCATGCATTAGTCCTTTCCACACCCCTTTATCTATGTCTTCCTTTGTTCTCTGCATGTTTATTGAAAAATACAAAGCAATGAAACGGTGGTGGTCACCAAGAGTACACCTAGAGAACCAAGATGTTAAAGAGTTTTTGAGTTTTAGCTACATTAGAATGAGCACGTACATGTCTATCCACAGAAATTAGCTGGGACATCATATACTTCATTTAAAACTAAGCATAACCTTTCTCTCCCTTTTCCTTCATTCATCTCTCTTTCCCTCAATTGGTAAGGAGCGATAGTACAGGGTCTGGCAGAAGTAACAACACCCTCTTGATATGAGCTGGTTATCTATATCAAATCTTTCATTACAAAATCCAAAGCATGTAATTCTGTAATGTAACAATATTTTAACTATTTAAAAATGGGCGTTACTTCTGCTGGACCCTGTATATTAAAATAAGTTCGGAACAAGAACAGAATATCAAAGAAAGTTTTATCTAGCTAAAAGCATTCTCAACATTAAAAAAATATAATACAGAAAATCTGCCAGTGTAGGACTATACTCACCATCCCAACAGAGTAGTGAATTGACATGATCATTTAAATTGAGTGCCTAGGTTTTCTCCATCAGTTCAGTATCCATAGATATATTTCTTTTCTCTTAATTTTTAATATATCTGTATATTGCTCTCCTTCATAATTTCTACATTATCACAAAACATTATCCAGTTATAGTAATTCATAGATATATATTGACCAACTCATGCTTTAAATAATATGCAAAATATAATTTAATGTTTAGAAATACAATGATATTTTTTGGAAATACATGTAAGCTAAAATACATTTCATTAAAATGAATAGCATATCAAAAATTATTTTATGCATCTACAAAGAAAATAGACAGATATAAACTTATCTTTATAAATCTCACATTTCAAATGTCATACTTTTTTGTAATTTAATTAGAAATATTATAGATATACAAGTACATTTGCATTAAAGTAATGATCAATTAATTATTAAGATAAGGGTAACTGAGTCCTGAAAATTGTATTTTACTATTTATAATATACTTTTATACACACACACACACACACACACACACACACACAATATCAGTGTTAGGCAACATTCCCACAGAAAAATAGAGTAGTCTAAAAATATTTTAGCAGTTACATACAAATCAAATTTTTGTATTATTTTACATAATTACAACTAACTTTTTTAGTTGCCATTCTTATAAAAATTGAGTCAAATAATGCCATGTAGTATGAATCTCTACACTGAATTTTTTGACAAGATGATAAAACATTAATAATATTTTATTTATAACTTGTAAAGCCTATAAACCTTAAAGAATAGATAATTCAACATCAAACTTATAAGTAATTCATAAATGTTAAGATTCGTTATATGAAAATATTATGTCATTTCTAACTTACATAAGCAGATATTGATATTTATTAGTAAATTACTTGCCTAAAGTAAAAATACATAGACTATATAATGTTTTATCTCACAGATTTGCTCAAACTTGTTTACTATAACTTCATATATACTAGGTAGATATTTCTTGAGAAAATTGTACATTTAATATAATCCAAGTGTAATAAAAATCAAATATATATAATTCAGTCCCATAATAACACATTTGACAACACTAATAACTACCACACAGAGGGAATCATAACTAGCCTTGTGAGAAATCAAATCATGTGTAAGATAATTGGGCTATCTGTGATGTCTAGTGATATATTACAGAAATAATATGTTATTGCTTTTCCTAATTTAAACAACCACAGTTTCAAATGGAGTAAGATGGTACAAGTGATTTTATCCCAAAACACTCACCTACTGTCAGCTGTCCAGTTAACTGCCCCATGTGATTTCTCGCATTCACTGTTACATTCCTGTCAGACTGTAAGACCAGTGGACTATCCTGGGAAACATGTATAAAATAAAGAAATCAAATAAAAAATAGAAATATAGTCAAAACTTAATATATAAAATTATATTGCATTTGTTTGGGTATTATCAAAATTCTATTGCTTTGTTTTGTATTAGGAAGTTATTTTAACATCCCAAGCATTGGTCAAACAATATAAAAAATACGGGTGCATCATAATAAACTACTTTATAGAATAGGAAACTTTCCAGTCTGGAAAATGGACATTAATTGTCAGATGTAAGCATTTCCAACTTTACTGATTTGGTATAGTCACCTCTCTTCTTCTCCCCTTCCAAAGGTATATATGTCTGCCTTTGGAGATATTTTAGACCCTTTCTAACAGAGAAAGTCTCTTTTTAAGCTGCATTTGCAACTTAAAGTTCTCAGCAGAAATGTTATCTCCTCAAAATTGCCTCTCCTGATAACTGAAACTACAGATTCATTCAATTCCCACACTCCCATCTTTATTTTTCTTGTTCAAAGCACTTATCATTAGACAAATTTATTTTCCTCATTTACATGTTTACCTTTTTATTATTTATTTCCCTCATAAGAGAAAAAGTCTACGGGACAGGGACCATGTCAGCCATATGTTCACTATTATATCCCCACTACTTAGCATACTTCTGAAAGAAAACATTTACTAAATGTTTATTGAATGTATGACTAAATCTTTATGATAAAATTTATAATACATTATCTACCTCATTTCAAAATTCTTTGTAAATCATAGAATAAATTAAGGAGGTATATAGAATATAAGAATGTAAGTTGCTTGCCTAAAAGTTCTCTTTTAGTGTATATGACCTCGATTGATGTTTAGTTTTATCACTGATTTAGCACGTAATAGTAAAATAATTTATTAAAAGAAAATATCACTTCTGCCTCAGACAAATAACTTACAACTGGCTACCTTCTTATTTTTGTGATCTAAAATATAAGTAAAGCGATCATTTACAAATTTCTTTCATCATTCATCAAACAAATGTTTATTGAGTCTCACTGTGTGTGTATGACATAATATTCTAGAGACTTAGGACATTTCAGTGATGAAAACATAGAACAATGCCTATCCTTAATGTAGCTTATAATCTAGATATTAAAATTCTATGAAATCTCTCCCAATACCATCCTCACCATCTGGGAGGCATGCCACTTCCATGTCAATGTAAATATAAAAGTGCTTTCATATATAAGACTTATAAAAACTCTTTTGAGATTTGAGTTCGGAATGTGTGATTTGGGTATACATAGAAAGCCTTTATAGGGTTTTTCCCAAAGCTGTTTTCATGTCCTTTCTACTAGACACAAAGTGTTGAACAAACACACATACACATTTTCTCTTAATGTGGGTTATGCTAATAAGTATAAAAAGTAAGACTTGATTTTTAAAAATAATTTTTCACATTTTGAAGATTACATCTATTCTATAAAGTGAGGCATAGCTGTACAAAAACTACCATAGTAAATTTCATTTCCTGTCTGTGTCTTATTACAACTCATTTCTTTTTGCCACACTGCAAGTGTCATTTCTGCAATTTAAAAAAATCCAACTTTAAAAAAATTATTTTAATGCTGCAGATATTCCTCTTTGAAAATATCTGAAGTATTTTAAAATTAATTTGATCATTCATTTTTGAGCCATATGCTCAAATTTTGTTTACAATATAGAGCAGGACTAAGGATTGCAAAGAATTATACTCAATAAAAATACTGCACAAACTGGGTGGCTCAAAAAGCACAAAAGATTATATTTTATGTTGGCAAAATTAAATACACATGTATTATAAAAGGACCTTTGAATTAAATAACATCAATCTGAATGTAAAAAACAGAAAGCCTTGCAGTGCAAAACATTGCAAAAAATTTTCATAGAATGTTCATTCACATTCTTTCAGTATTTTTATGATATAGCATATATGATAGTTGGTTAGACATTTAAACATCAATGACACAGTATACTTTCATTTGCATCACTAGACCTAAAATCTATGAACTGCAGCATTAAACAAGGCATACCCATTAGTATACATAATTTAAGTCCATGTAAGTATAGAAAAATAATTACTGCTTTATGAAAAAATTTTAAGATGACAGAAAAGTCAAATTTAGAAAGATGATAAGAATATCATCTGGTTTAATAGAGAAATAGACTTGAATTAGAATTGAAGTTTAATCATTATGTCTTTGTTTACAACATATCAAATTACTTTTCTCTTACTCCATAGGGATCCTGTTGTGCTTCTTTCTATTCTGGGCGTTCTTCCCTTTTCTTCCCATAATTCCATTAACATTTTTTTCAGAATTAAATGTTTATATTTAAAATTAAAAGATTAAATATTTAAGATTAAAATTTTATTATGATAAAGCTAATCTTTTTACTGACTAAAAATGTAAACTTATGGCTATTAGAGGTAATGAAAAATTTTCTACAATTTATTCACATAAATATCAATATATTATTATGTTATACTGATTTGTTAAAATGTAATCAGGTGAAATGAATCCAAATCAAGTAAATATTATTGGTAAACAAAATGTAATGCATGTGAGAGCATCATTTTAATTGAGAAATCACACTATCATTGCTGCATTATGTATTAGCACAGTAACATTTTAGGGGGTTAGAATCATGGCTTATTCATCTTATGTTCAATTTTTATGTAATATCCACTCAGTACTAATTAAAATATACATATACAATAAAAATTCATAATTAAAATGATAGCAATTTTTTCAATCATGTAAAGAGGATACAATTCTAAATGCTTATAAATTTGATACCAAAGACATTTTTAGGTGAAAATCAATACCAAGAAACTAACTCTTACCAAGAAAGGATTGATGTTTAAGGTTTTATATCTTTTTCTTATGTTCATTTTTTCCACAGGTCTCTATATAAAAAAATCATTTCTACTAATCAATCATAGCTTTCTACTCTTTTCTTTATATTCCCTCTTCATGTTCCTTTATATAATATTATTCTGCTCCAAAATTGTGAAAGCTAGGGTCTCATTTCAGATATTAAAATAGACATAAGCACACTCTCTTCTAGGTTTTTCTTGCTGAGAAATTACAAGGCAGAAAATTGTTTGTTTGTATTATCTCATGGAGTGTGGAAAGGACATATATGTTCTATAAGGATAAATGAGTGGGTAGCATATTATTCTGCACAATAAACTAACATAAATATACCTATTTTTCCTTTGGAGGAAGAAAAACTGCATCTTTGGGTTCAAATAACTTTCCTCCAAAACCAAGAAATCCTCCATAGCAGGTATTTCAGCTGACCTGCATCTTGGCTGTAACTCCAGGAAATACATTTGCCCTCTTCCGCTACTTTTGAGAAAATAAATTTTATTTACATTAATTTTCTACTATTTGAAAATGAAATTCTTTTCTCTTAAAATCTGGCTGGCTTATTAAATGCTTAAATTATCCAAATTTAACCATGTTTTTAGTTTCGGTTATTTGTAGGCCTGGACTATAAAAGCCTGCAATGGTGTGCTGTCTTCTCCATCTGAGGCCCCAGGGTGCTGTAGAACCTCCCACTGAGAGAACCTGGCTCTCTCAGTGTCTGCAAAGATCTGACCACCAGTCCTACTAACCACCAAATATGAAGTGAGAGCTAAATAATTATAGTATTTAAGTTAATTCGTGAGATGCCAGAGTCGTTTGCTACAAAAGTTTTATGTGTTCTGACAGAATGAATACCTTTCCTTCTCCTCTAAGGAGCTGAATATCCCCGTGTTGCTGACCACCAAGGCCTCCTCCCTGAGAACCCTGTCTTGGGTTTTCTTCATACTCCTCTTCCTATAATAATCACATTTATCATATCCCTGATGTCATTTCTTGAAGACCAATATTAAATTAGACATTGATCTGTTAAATGAAATACTGAACAGTGATGATATTTAACAATTATGTTTTTCTTTCAGGAGCATTCATCAAATAGGCTTCATCTACAGCAGAGGTCAACTCACTTTATCTTAAAGGGTTAGATAACAAATATGTTAGGGTTTATAGGCTATGCAGTCATTGTCACAACTATTCAAGTCTGCTTTCTGTAGCTCGTAAGCAGCCATAAGAAAGGCATGAATGGCATGGCTATACTAAAATAAAAGTTTATTTTGTATAAAGGCAGATAGTTGCAAACATGGTTTATTGACTTCTGACCTAGAGAATGGATCTCTACTGGATTTCAGATCTCAAAAATTATAGCAACTATGCAACCAATATTTTTCAAAATAATGCTTATATCATATAGTAATTTTATTTTTGAATGATTTTAAGTAAATAATATGTAGTGTTAAGTTTATATGCATTTTAATAGGAATTCACATAAAAATAATTTCATTATAATAAACCCAGGTATAAATTTCACTTTGTAAAATTCTGCTTAGAATACTTTGTAATTCCAGAATCTGATGACTCCTGCCTTTCATCAATTTTAGAAAATGGCAATTTGTTCAGTAATGCCTCAACTTTATACTTTAAAATCATCTCATAGGGAGTTTGCATTAAATATGTGATATATCTTCTTTCATTCTATCTTTATGTCTACTTACCTCTCATATTTCCAATTTCTCTCTGTCTGCCTCATCATGGTTTAGAGCTTCAACTCTCATGTGCATAATTCTCTCTCTGCTGGTCATCTCTTAAGGCACCCATTGACTTACCAATTCATTAATATAACATATTAAAAATACTTTTGGTTATTTTTCACATCTGATTAGTCAAATATATTAGAATTCTTGCTTTTGTTTTCTATTTACTCTCTTATTATTTCATTGTTTATTTCTTATGCAATATTATATATAGTATTTTGATATTCTGTATCTGAAAATTCCAATCACCAAAGTAATTGAGAGTACTAAATTAGTGAATCATTGTTTCTGCTGCATTTTACTTGTGTTGGTCCATTTTTCTTGTTGCATCTTTTTCTTGTTTATTTAGCTCATAGTTAATTTACAAGAATTCCAATAGCCTAGGTTAAGGAAGAAAAGCTCTGCCTTTTTTCCTGGTAAGAACTAGAGGACAGTGCAAATCTGGGAAGATAGTATGAATTCAAGAAGGTGGGCTAAGTTTACAAATTCTCAAAGTATACAGTATTTGTAACTGTAATGGCCTGCTGTTTCTTATTCTATTCAACTGGCTATTAATTCCCCATGGTATCAGATCGTAAGTATTGTTAATTGTCACTAAGGAAAATTCTAATTTCAGACTTCACATATTACTATTTTTTTCAACTCTATTTTTAAAATTTATTTTGGACTTTTGAGTTCTCTATTATCTTTGTAAATTTAAAAATTCAATTTAACATACCTTTTTGTAACTTATGGCACATTTGGGATATCAGTGGGATCTTATTTCAGAATACAGAGTATGCAAATTTACTATAAGCCAAAGTCCTCATTATATGCTATTTTTACATACAAATGAACATACTGTTCTTCAAAAATACATAAAGGAAGCTTGAAGTATAGATATAAAGGTTGAGAAAAAAATAAATGTAAAATAAACTATTTTCACTTTAGGGAGAGTATAGTAACCTTCAGGATAATAACTTTATGTTAGAGAACAAGTTAGGACCTAGAAACGTATCAGAGCTTTCTTAAAAAGTGTGTGTGTGTGTGTGTGTGTGTGTGTGTGTATAGGAAGAATGTTTGCAAAATAATTTTGAATTTATAAATTGCTAGATTACAAGTGAATTTGTAAATGACTATGTGACATTGCTATATGACAATAGCATAGCACTTGTTCTATTTAGTTACTATTTAGTCTCATCCTTAAAAGTAAATATAATTACTATATTTTTTTACACATACAAAGTATTACAGAGTTTCTCAATTGTTCTGCTTTCGATAAAAAATAAAAGACAGATGCCATATGAAGAGCAAACACAGAAGAGAAAAACATAAACTACACATTTATTAAAATGGTATTTCTTCCAAAAATATGAATTTTGTTATAAACTTAAACAATGTTAAACTGGGGACTAAATTATAAACAGAACTGACTGCCCTTTAAACTCTGAGAAATCAGTGTTTTTAAACACCTATCTCATTGCTTGTTGCAACAAGCTTGTTGCTGGAGTTGAATGCCAAATTTTACTTTGACGTTCCTGTCAGTTAAGGCAAAATGCAAATATTATGTTATAAAATTTTAATTGCCTGGTAAAAGCAAACAAAACAAATTATAGGGAAAATATTTTCCTCTCATAGTAGTATTTAATCTTCTCTCTCTGAGAAGTTTAAACATGCTCATTTACAGCATTTGTCTCAAAATTCAGGAAAATCAAATGATGTACTGCATTGTTTGCCCTGAGGCCTGTCTGACCCAATGCTGTTGGGAGCCAGGTGTGGAATACTAAGGAAGGAGTAAGAATTTCTACGTATGTCAAAAAACAAGGGAGGCAGTAAAAATGAATGAATAAATGAACACTAATAATAAACATTTAACATCCAGATAATGTAAAGATTTCATTGGGTTAATGTGATATTTTTATAATTAGTTTACCTGCAAGTGGAGAAAAATAGGCATTATACTACAGTGTGAACATCTTAAGGTAATTTAGGCAAACACTTTTGATCTTAAAGTGTGAGAATTATGTTCAGCATCATAGAAATAAGTGAGAAATAGGTCACTTTTAGAAATTATTGCAACAACGTGTCCTTGTCTTCTTCATGCTGGCAACCTAACTTCTAAAAATCAATAGATGTCCTAAATAATGCAGCATAATGCAAAGGCAGAGAATAGGTTTTTAACCTTACAGAATGTTCAGTAAAGCAGCTTAACCATCATCATGACATATACTTGGCTGTATCCTGTGTTTGATTCCAGAGTATGCCTCCTGTTCTTTAGTCATTTGTCTCATGAAAAGATCTTTAGCACATGTAACCTCCAGTGTGTGGATTTAAAATACAATATTTTACAATGCAAATGCAATTTTCAGTTTGCCATAGAGTGTTCCGATTATACAATATAAAAAAAATGTATGTGGTTTGTTAATAAGGTTTCATAAATAGAAGTGGCCCCAGAGAAATATTTAAGAAAAAGGCAAAATATAGTCCCTTAGAAAACAAAAACAAACTTTTACACTATGAAATTTCACTTAATTCTCAACCAATTGGAAATTTTGCTCAAGAAAAATTACATTGCCTCACTTGTCTCTAACATAGAAGCTGAGCTGGTGCCTGAAAATATTAGAATTATATTTAGCAAAAATTCAAAAAATAAGGGCCTTCACCTAGATTAAAAAAGTGAATATATATTATGATTTTAGTTTTTTTACTGATGGCCTATAATTAGTTTACTTCCTTAAGAAGTTTTAGCAAACATAATATTTTATTAACCTCTATGTGATAATGCAAAGCCGATCTGCTCATTTGGATCAATGTCAAGTATAAACCAACTATTTGAGCTAACTAGATATTTTATAGATATTCTTAAATTTGCTTGTCTATATTTTGACCAAAGTGTAATGCTGAGAATTCCAATGTAGCAATTTAAAAGTGAAAAAAAGAATGACAATGCACTGTAGAATTGTATGCCTGAAACCTATGTAATCCTTGCTAACAGATGTCACCCCAATAAGTCTAACAATAAAAATGAATTAAAAAAAAAAAAAGAATGATCAAACAAATCTCAAGTTGAATGTTCACTTTAGGCTAGAACAATAGTTTCCACAAGTGTCCAATAAATTTTCCTATTTTATAGCGAGTACAGACTCTCTCTTTAGGGTAAACAAAGAAACTGTCAACTGAGAAATTTTAAGACTGTCAGAGGAATAAACTCAGAAGAAAAGCAAAAGTAGTGTAAAAAAATCGCTGAACTTTCAAGGTAAAAATATTCCTAAACTATCTGCTGTTGTCAAACACATTGAACAACAAAGGTAGACATTAATTATGATCTACTCTTTCCTTAATCAATTTAAACATGGCAAAAAAGGCACTCATAGATGGATAGGATAAAAATTTTGAGACAATTTAATCTCTAACTGCATTAATCCTTGGATGATGACATGTTTATGAATGAGTAAAAGACTGTACTAAAACTTATATTTGATTAACCTTAATTATTTAGATAAAATCATTGGTAATTTAAAAGTATAGTGACAGTTGTTCTTCCATCACTTCCTTTACCTTCTTCTATTACATTGCTTTCTTCTTACTCTGTGGTAACCACTCAACTGACTCTGGGTGGTGAACACACAAAACAATACAGATTCTGTATTGTAAAATTGTACACTTGAAACCTTTATAATTATACTAACCAATGTCACCTCAAAAAATTTAATTAAAAATTTACAATTAAAAATGTTAAGTAAAGTAAATTAGAATCTTATTGATAAGGTCAAATGTCATAAAAATACATATGGCTCAATAGGTAAATAATTGTTTTTGTAAACCAACAAAAAATGACAATTGTTTTTGTTGCTTTACATTGTCTAATCGGTGTCCAATAGAACTTCCTGTGATAATGGGAATGGTTTATGTTATTCAATGGAGTATCTACCAGCCACATGGATATATTGAGCACTTGAAGTAAGAAACTAATTTTGAAATTTTATTTAATATTAATTAAAGATTAATATCCACATTTGGGTAGTAGCTATGTTATTAGAAAACACAGAAATAGTTAGACAAAACCATCCAGTCCCATCAAAGTATTCTCTTTAAAAATTTTATACTCTTTAATTTCTTATTAAAATTTCAGAAGACACATATTTTATCTTTTATATATTGCTTAAAGTAATTTCTTGTCTTTAGCCAATGCCTTTTTATTATATTCAAATTTTCAATCAAAGGCCTTGAATGAATAATACACATGAGTTATGGCAATTAAGTTTACAAACTTGCCACTGTGAACTTACATAGGCAGCACTTTACAAACAACTCAGTAAGGTTTCATAACTTTGGTATATTTGTGTCTCATAGTTGTATTTGTGTCGATGTCTGGTGGAGTCTTGCTGAGTGGCATTCATTATTGTTGCCTGTTTTTGTGTGCTGTCACCAGAATGTTAGAGCTTGAAATAGAGCAACAAACAAACATTAAATTTCTTGTTAATCTCGGCAAGAGTGGAAATGAAATCAGGAACATGTTAGTCCAAGTTTATGGGGATAATGCCATGAAGAAAAAGACAGTGTACAAATATATTAAACATTTTTCTGAGGGGAGAGAAAACATCACTGATGAAGAGAGGTCAGGATGGTCTCTAATGAGCAGAACTGACAAAAACATTGCAATAATTGGTGGAATTTATGTCAAAATAAGAAGCATAGCAGACCAAGAAAACATTGATAGAGAAACAGTTAAGAATATTTGGCAAGGGAAAGATGTGTGCAAAAATGGTACTGAAGGCTTACCAATGAACAAAAGCAAAGGAGAGTTCAAATTGGCCAAGACCTTTTGGAGAGGCAAGATGATGTTTTGGGCCGTGTTATCACTATTGATGAAACATAGATGCACCAATATGACTCTAAAACAAAGCATCGAAGTGCATATTGGAAGTCAGTCAATTCTCCATGAAAAAAGTTTCATCAGTCCAAATCAAGAGTCAAAACAATGTTGCTAACATTTTTTGATATCAGAAGGGTTGTTCACTGTGAATTGGTACCAACTGGACAAACAGTTAACCAAGTTTGCTATTTGGAAGTCCTAATTGGCTGTGTAAAAAAAGTTAGATGAAAATGATCTGAAGTTTTTGCCAACACCTTATGGCTCTGGCATCACGACCATGTACCAGCTCACAAGGCATCATCTGTGAGGGAGTTTTTAGTCAGTAAACAAATAACTGTATTGGAGCACCCTCCCCACTCACCTGATCTGGCCCCCAGGAACTTTTTTCTTTACCTAAAGATAAAGAACATATTGAAAGGAAGATGTTTTGATGACATTCAGGACATTAAGGGTAAAATGATGACAGCTCTGATTGTCATTCCAGAAAAAGAATTTTGAAACATTGTCTATGTGCTGGTGTCGGTGCATAGCTCCCCAAGGGGAATACTTTGAAGGTAACCTTAGTGATATTCAACAATGAGGTATGTAGCAGTTTTTGTATGATGAGTTTGTGAATTTGTCAGATCTCCTATGTCATTATCATCATCATAGATATGTTATGATAGATGAGAATAAACTTATAATATTCTAAATAATCAATCAAATGATTATTTAGGAAATAAAAAAGCATGCATATAATATGCACAGCTTTGTAAATTAGAAAAATTAAGATCTGAGTAGAATCCTACACACTTAAGTACTCACTATGTCATACTAACAATAAACAAAACCAATATTAATAATTTTTTTGTCAACTTGTTTTATACTATACTTATATACATTTGTGTTTTTTACATGGATTTGTTTTTACTTATATTTTAAATGAAGTAAGCATTTTTCTGAAGAATGAGACAATAGATTATTTTTGGAGTTGTTTCATATTAAAACATTTTTTTCTTCAGTTTTGTTTTCACTGTTATTTTTTATTTGTTTAAAGTAGGGGCATTCTTAAACACTACATAGTAAAAAATAACATTTAAAAATTTTCCTTAAACCAATTATAGAGTGCAAAATAAGTATAATAGTTTAGGAGAGAAAAGAAAAGACAGAAGAATAAGGCACTGTTTTAAGTCTATGAAAAAATATAAAAATCATTAAAAATACCATTGTGAAGATTTGTATTGTGTCATATTTTTGACAATGTCCCCCAAAAAAGAAAATCAATTTTTTATGTCAACTTCTAAACAGCAGGAATTTAAGATAAGCTCGGTCATTTCTTCTTTATTCAAAATCAACAAAAACTGTCATTTAAAAAGTTTAGTCTGTATTAAAGAGTTTCATTTCAAGTGGCAATCTTCTAAAAGAGATAGCTCTCAGGATGACTGAGGGAGGATGCATAGACCAGCAAAAGTGTGCTGGCATTGAACCACTGTATGTCTATCTAAACCCCTGTCCTATGCTACCTTAAGTGACTTTTTTGGGGTACCAACTTTGAATAATTAGCACAACTCTGAAAACCAAAACCTCTTCACTAAGATCTTGATATCTTTAGTTTGACACTTTATGAGTCATTTTTAGGTATATACCATATTTACAGAACTTATAATGTCAACATTTAATTGTTAGAATTCAAATACCTACCTCATTTATTTTTCTAAAGAGGACTAAAAATAAGTTGTTTTCTAGAAGTGTTTAAAGTCCAAAACCCAAATAGTCTTAGTATTTTATGGCCAGTGCTAATACGATCTCTTCCTTCTTGGTCCTACAATTCTTAAAAATGTGTAAAAAAAAAAAAGTCAAAGTCTAGGATACTACCAGTTCATATAAATTAAACCAAAATGTAGTGATCCATTGCTATGGGGCAGAGATTATTGCAATACAAACACAACAGAAATGGGTTTTGCCTTTAAGGATCTTATATTTTGGTGGTTAAGACATTAAGGCAATAAAGTGGAAAAATATGATGATATATGTTTTACAGTGTTTTACAGAAACACCTTAGGACTCACCCAATACAAACAGGCATAGTTAGGAAAGGTTTTCTTCAAGATGCGATGTTTGCACTGAATGCTAAATAATGTGTAGCCAGGAAAAGGTAGAAACCCAGTAAGACATTAAGGGAATTTCTGATAAATAGCTTGGATCTTCGAAGCAAAGATAACGAGTCACTGAAACCCTTCCAGCTGTCTATGGTCAAAGCAAGTGAGAGCAAAATTCCTGATGTCTGAGTAATGAGGCCAAAATAAAATGAATTACGAGGAAACTTCCAAAAGGCAGTTATGGCATAGACCAGTAATCATCAAAGAGCACTGGGATATGTTATTATAACCACATAGAGTGAGGTAAGGGAGATATTGCATGACACAGAGTTTAAAAACCTAGTCCAAACTTCTTTCACAGACAATCTAAATGACTTAGGAGAAGGGGTTTAGACAAAAATAAAATTTAGCTGAACTCTTAAATATGAAAGGCTAATGCAGCATATCATTTCATGGTTGTGTTTTGCTTTGTCTTATAAAATTTTTCTCTTCTTACTTAATTTGAAATTTGATGTACATTATAAGATAGCCTCCTTAGGTTTTTCAAATGTGCAGGTCATTTTCATATTTTTAGTACATCATAAGTCCAAAAAAAATCATTGTCAATATGCATAATTGAGCATGTGAGATTATTAAGTGACAACCCAAGCACAGAGAAGTACTGAGCAAATATGGCATATCATAAGTAGATAAAAGACCCCAAAATGAAGATTAATAAGCAATAACTCCAAGGAAAAAGACCACTGAAGCATAAGCACTGGTACTTACATTTTATTCATTCAACTTCTTGTGTATTGTGGGATGAGTTTTGCTGTGAGATTTTAACAGGACTGGTAAATACTGAACCGGAAATGGGTGATGTGACATAAAGAGTTTAAGGTATATAAGCCATCCCCATTATTTATTGCTTAGCATTTAACTACTATTGGTGTCATCTAGTCTTATGACGGGTTTATGCATAACACAGTTCATTTCCTAAGTATTCACTGCAATGACAGATGTGTTGTCACAGTTTCACTCTTGCTGTTTCCAGTGGGCTGTGATGATTGATAAGGATTGATTAAATTATAAAGATGACACTTTTGCGAAAATCATTCAAGCCTTAGTTTGCTCCTCTGTAGAATAAGGAGGTTGGGTTTATTGATCTAAAATGTTTCCATTTTAATCGCTTCATACATTTAAAAGTCTCTCATAGCTTTTATTTACATATTAATTTTTTATTAATAACATTCTCTGCTAAAATATAGTTTATTCTTTATTTTTCTTATGTCTGTTGTTAGAAAAGTCAAAATTAGTCTATTCAAAAATTGGTCAACTCTGATGATACTTTAAAAAATTACCATGCAATGGTATATTTATATAAAATAAAATTATAGTCTAAGCTTCTTTTACTTGAAAGTTTTTGGAAATTATATTTATGGTTTATATTTCTATAGATTCAATAAAGTTCTAGTGGTAGTATTCAATAAGATCCTTTGACATATTTTATTAATAAAGTATAGTGATAAAAATAAAAACAAAAAATATAATACTGGGATTACATATATATATAGATGTTATACACACACACACACACACACACACACACACACATGCACATATATACACATGTCTGTACTGCCTTTAATGTTACTATGTATGGTTTTTGCATGTGATTTTTATAGATTTCTAGTTAAAATTTTGCTAGATTTAAAGCTAATACTTGTTATACTTTCTATAATCCAGTAGGAAGCTATTGTATTCACTAGCAACTAACAGGTAGTCTACCGTAAGGCATTTTTAGTCTAAGAATCAAAATTAGTAATAGTATTTTAACAAGTATTGGTTATACCATATTTATAAAACTCATAAATTATATAATTGGCTTTTCAGTTATTATAACAAAAATACATTTTCCTTTATGGCGGTATATATGAGTTTTTAGAATACGAGGAAGTCATAAGACCAAAGATTATTAAATACTGTATTCACATTTGCATTTGTTAGTTTTGTATTGCTCATTTGTTAAACAGTAGTTCTCTAATTAAATATTCTTGAATATTAAACATCATATAAATGCTTGAAGTATTTTAAATCACATATTAGAATGCAACATTTCACTATAATCTATGGGGAAAATGTGCATAATTAACTCAAACATAATATATATCCTTTTATTTCAAATTACTAAGCATATATCTTAAGTGTAATTACAAATTTGTATAATTTATACAAAGTAAATAGAAAAATTAAAAAGGATAAAATAGAAAAGGGTATTAAAAATAATAATCACACTTAACCCAATATTATATCTTTAAACATAACTCTAAGCATTTTGTGTTTGCATATTTTCCATGAATATATGCGGGCAATCTGAAAGTATCTAGTCATATAATAAGAAAAATAAAAGCATTCAAGGCTGGAATTTTTCTGGACAGCCTTTGCTGTAAAGTCACAAATTTTGTGATTTCCTTTCATAAATGGGTTTAATCTACATTAGAAATCAGGTTAAAGTTTTATCATTGTATTGTATTGTAAGGACTTCCATATTTCAATTATTATTTGAAATGTGATTTTAATAGACTAAATATATTTTATGTTATTAATTTATTCAATAAATCTACTATTGAGTATTAAAAGGTTTCCATTTTTGCTGTTAAAAATAATTCTGGTATGACTATTCTTATACAATAATCATTGTATAAATCTTTATTTCTTGAGGATAAATTTCCAGAAATCAAATAGTGTTAGTTTACTTGTCTTTGTACTACCTTCGATTATTCTAAACCAGGCATTCCATTAGAAATCCATGCCAACCTCAGAGCACAAGCCTCAGGTACCATGTATTTACATTATTAATGAGCTGAGTCTGATGCACCCTCCCTGACATAACTACACATTTAGTTTTCAACTTTCAGATTATGTCCAGGACCCAGATTGCCTTTGGACCATTGATTTCTCTGACAGAAATTTCTGAAGACACTTTAGAAAGTTCTTTACGTCAAAAGTCCTGGAGGACAAAGTGTTATGCCACGATGCTGTAAAGTCTGCCATGCCTGATGAGTGGGCAGATGAGGTCAAAGGCATAGAAGGTCATCTGATGAGGGACGTGCCCTTGGAGCCCGCAGAGGTTTAACTAGGTCAACAGTCATTGGCTGTTTTTTGTTTGGTTATACCCTTAAATACTTATGAGAATGAATACAGTTTTTCATATACATTTATCCTAAATAAATAAAGATTTACACATATACACTTAGTTGACATTTAAGTATTTACTTATACTTTAATGTCTTGTTTTTGTAAATAGAAAACTAAATACGGTAAACATTTATTGAGATAAAATAAAATGAGGATTGGCTATAGGTAGGATAAATATTTCATGAATGTTTAATGACATGATTTCATGAAGATTTATTTTTTACTGAAATAGAAACTACATCTGAAAGATGTCATGTAAAATTTTTGCCTGTGGGTATTTTTAAAATATTTTGAGAAATGTGATAAATCTGAAAATATTTCAGTTACATCTTAAAAGTAACCTATATGGATAACAGTTTTCTGAATCTAGAACATCTCAATAGGAGCCAAGCCTGAGGCTAAACAGAAATAAGTATAGCAAAGGAAAACAGAAAATCAAATGGGTTGAGATGTCTTGATGAATTAATTAAAAATGTTTTTCTAAGACAGCATTTCAAATGATCCCTTTGGTTACTGCCTGAGGAGGGGTTTAACATTCCTGGACACTGCGTCAACTAAAATTGGGTTATACCTGTATGAGGACTATGCCTTTATTCTGTAAAGTGGCAAAAAGGCTATCTTGAAGCTCGGTTTTATAAGGTGGTTTCATTAGAAATCACACGTGGAAGTCAACAATCCCATAATTGAAAATATTACAATAATTTGTGAGTCACACCCTTTAGAAAATTTTCACATATCCCCCAGATTACCTACACCCAAATTTGAACACTTTCAGATAGAATAAATTGAATTTGCTATTGATTAATACAAAGTGATCAGGCTGAACTTTAATATATGATTGTAAAGTTTTCTTCATGAAAACATGTAGATAATGTCATATCCAGCAAGTTCAGAAAAAACTAATCTTTGTGCAAGATGCTTCACTTAACCAACACAAAATACTTAGAAATACCGCTGGGCCAGAGGTAAAATCTGGAATCACAGTTCGAACTTAAGCATTGGAGCAAACCCGAGATTCGTGTTCTTTTTACAACACAGTTTTTCCTCTAACTTCTTACTTTTTTATCTCATCTGTGTAGACCATGCTTCAGACCAGCTTTCTGCTGAGGATGAAATGCACAGATGAGCCTGCTTTTCTGGGTTTAGATATCCTGACTTGTTCTGTCAAGCATGAACCCCCCGTTTTCCCTCCTAGAACCTCAGCTGTAAAGAGAGGGTCCTGAAAGACGTCTGCTTTAAAGCATTTTTGCTGCCCAGTGACAGATGAACAACTACTACCAGCCTCCGGTCCACTTCTGCATCTCTTCTTAAATCTGCCATCGAGAAGACAAAGTTAAATTTCCATTTCCATGTTTCTTAAGTATAGTGTTGACATAAGTCCCATGCGACAGTGGAGAACTTTTCATGTTTTGCATGCTTTAAATTCACTTATCAATGCCTGAAAATAAATTTTGACAATGGAGTTATATAAATTTTATTTTAAGTAGAGTTGCCATATGCTATAATGTTCCTGACACAGTCCAAATTTCTACTATTGTCCTGCATTATCACCAGTGTCTGGTTAAATTTTAATAACTGGCTCTCCCGGAATGGAAGACCTAATTTGCAGATTTTTGTCAATTTCTATGAAAAAAAAAAGATCCTCTCTTGGCTGATTAAAAGCTCCCAACACGACACATTCAACTTGGAGATTGAGTAAATGCACACAATCATTTTTTTCAGCTTTCTTGAGGTAAAATTAACAAAATTTAATACATTTAAAGTGTAAAATGTGATAGTTTGGTATATGTATAAATTGTAAAATGATTCTCACAATTAAATTAATGAGCACATCTATCACCTCACACAGTTATCTTTTATTTGGTTATAGAAAATGATTAAGGTTTACTCTTAATAAATTTTTATTATACAACACAGTATTATCAATTATAATCATCATGATATACATTAGATTCTCAGAACTTACTCATCTTATAACTTAAATTTATTAGACTTTTATTAACTCCTCTTCATTTGTTCCACCATCTATCCAGCCCCTGGCCACAACCGACATATTCTCCTTTGCTTTGGGTTTGACTTCTGGCCATTGCTACATTCCACATATAAGTGATACCACGTAGTATTTGTCTTTTTCTGTATTTTTTAACTTAGCATAATGACCTCTGGGTTTATCCATCTTGTCTTGTCACAAACAGCAGGAATTTCCTTTCTCTGTAAGGGCACCTTACCAAGTTGTTTGTACAGTGCTGTCAATGTACACACAGGGTAGCAAGTTTGCAAACTTAATTGTCAGATTTGGGGAATGAAGACAGCTCTGATGTCCATTCCAGAAAAAGAGTTCCATTGGAAAATGAGATTGTGCAGTTCTTCTCATAAAAATATAGAGTCCCTCTCCACCCCTTGGATCCGGGATGGGCTTGTTCCTTGTTCTGGCCCGTGGGCACTAGCCAATATGCTGCTAGTAAAGACCTGAAAAGTGGTCCTTCATGGGACTCGCTTCTCTGGGAACCCTCTCAGCTACACATGCATAGGCTCAGGCTATCTTGTTGGAAGACGACAGACCACATGGAGAGTAACTAGGACATCCCAGCCAATTGGCAGTCCGCTGACTCAGCAACTGACAGCAGATGCATGAGTGAGCCCCATCCTACATCACCCAAAATTGGCTGATACAGAGGAACCAATCTGCTGAGCCCAATCTAAATTTCCAAAACACCCCAAGTTTATGAACTATAGAAATGCTTGTTGTTTAGGTCACTACATTGTAGAATGGTTTGCTTTGCAGCAAAGTTAACTAATACAGAGACAGAGGCTCTGATTTCTATAAAAAATGTTGATTAGTTAATCAAAACATTGATATAAATTTTTTAAAAAATGCAAAAAAAAAGAAAAAGAGTTCCAAAATTGCTTTGAAGGGTCGACCAGGCGCTGGCGTTGGTGCATAGTTTGCTAAGGGGAGTACTTTGAAGGTGACCACAATGATATTCAGCAGTGAAGTATGTCGCACTCCTTCTAGAATGAGTTCATGAAATTAATTGTCCAACCTCATATATCAAGGGTGCCAAAATAATATACACACATTTTAAGAGTTCTTATCTATGTGTTACTTTTAAATTTGAATTGAATTACACTACCAATATGTAGTATGACATTCTCTCAATAGACAGCATTAATCAAATGAATATTAGCATCCCCACGTGACAGGCAGGACTGTAAAAAAATAAATGGCAGAGGCACAGTTGTCATTGGAGGAACACAAGACAATTTTGAAGTGGTATTTGAAATTCAAGAATGTTGTTTGAGTTTCCTCACATCCTCTTGACTGAACACCTCTTGACTTCTACTGATGGGGAAATTTAAAGCATGTGTTGTACCAAAGAAAATCAGCTACACTGGTGGTGTTTCAGGAAGAAATTAAACTGGCATGTGGAGTGATACAAGTGGACACTCCGGTCAACATTGCTCAAACAGTAGTTTGCTGTAATCAGAAGTATCTGGACGCTGATGGTCACCACTTTGAACACTGCTTGTAACTGCAGAAGTCAAACGTGACTTGTATTTATTTTTTGTTATCAGTATATATTGAGTATTACAATTTGAATACAGCTTTTTCCTTTCTTAAAATGTGTATGTGTTTTTGGCACTCTCTGTAGATGATTTATTATAGAAATGTGCACTTGAAACCAATATAATTTTACCAACCAATATCATGCCAATAAAATTTAAAACTAATTTTTAAAAAATATAGCAATGTTATCACCTTATTTTTAAATTTGAAAGTTGTTAAACTATTTTTGTTATTTTACAAGAAAGATGGGATGATTTTTAGCCAAGTACCTGAAAATTTCTAACACTGAGACAGATAGCCTTCTTCTTTCCTGATGCCATTTGTTAGAAACAGGCATCAGGGGACCATGATTCAGGGCATCTTTCTTTTATTAAATCCTCTATTGAATATATTCTAATATTTTAATATTTAGCTTTTTGTTGAGTATTTGCATATGATGATATAGAATTTTAATACACAATCTCTAAAGTTATTATTGTTTTAAATTATAGTAAAGTAACTCTTCAAACATTTGACAGAGAAAAATAAAATATTAAAATAATAGAAGTAGGAGTTCACTAAAAATTTCAAGTGAATTCTACACGTGACTATGTCAGCATTTTTAAAGTTTATGATTAATTTTGCACATGAGAATCAGTTGGCTTATATAAATATTGCATCTCACTAAGTTATGCACAATCCATTTGTTGCAAATTCTGATGGACTTCAGAAATATTTGATGAGACCAAACAGAACTTGCTTTTTGAGCACAGGTTTAAGTTATAAAATATGAAAACTTCTGCACATGATTGTTCTATTAATTTTTTTCTAGTGTTACCAAGATTTAATATAGGCTTCTCTTAGTTTCCAAACATATTATTATATATGACAATTTCCTTCAAAATATATTCCAAATACAGGTTTATGTTAAGTGATGTTTATTTTGGAGACTTCCTAAATGTTTATTTCAACAATCTCAAATATGTTCTTTCTCTATGCTTTTATTTTTCAATAAAAATTCATTATTTGTTCTTTGTATTTATGCTTATAAGGCATTTACATAAAATTGATATTATTATATAAACTGCAGTGAAGCAGCAACAACAACAACAATACTCTGAGCATTAAGGAAAAGAAAAATAAGGCCCTGAATTCACTGGTGGCCCTAGAATTTTGGTAGCTCATATCCTCATTTCAGGTTTGCCCATTCATTAGCATCTTTTAAAAAAATAAAATATATCAGAGCAATATCATTCATTTTCTGAACCCAGAATTTTATAATTGAATCTGAGACATCACAAATATCAGCTAGTTAACTCCTTACTGTACATAACAAAAACACAAAGAAAATGTAGTAATGTGACCATGTACCTACAGTAACTTAAGTCAAATCTAACACCTAGGGGTCCTGACACACAGTAAATTTCAGCTAACTAGTCAAGGCCAAATATTCAGACATTTTTTAATCATTATGGAAATTAAATGTAAACCCATAGAGTGAAATTAGATCTCAACTCGGTTTTCCTCTATTGTCTATTCAAACCTGCTCAGTAGCACAAATTTTACCTTGTCCCTTTGGATGAATTCTAGTTAATACCCAATTAATTTTCAGGATACTCTCAGAATCCAATTTTGTAATAATTAATTTATTTAGTCTACTGTACTATTCAAATGCTTCAAACCTCCTCTTTTCTCCCTCAGCTGGGGTCTGCTGATAACTGCCTTTACGTCCAAAGGGGAAAAAGATTCTCTCCTCTCTTTGACTACTCAGCACTTCTACTCTTCCTTTCCCTTCTCAGTATCAGTACATGGGGGAGGACAAGGAAGAAATAAAGAAAAAGGGAACGATGTTACTTTACTAATACTGCTCTGGGGTGGAGTTCACACTTCAGAACCATGTCAGGTGCTTAGAGGCAACTCTCCGGTTTTTTTGGAATAGTTTCCTTGATTCAGTGGAAACACTTCCCAAATGCTGGAGATCCAGCCCCTGCAAGACCCTTTATGAAGCAGAATGCTTCCCCTTCAACTGGTAATTTAAGACTCCTTTCTTATACCTGGGAATTTGGGGATCCACCTCTGTACAGGTAACTTTATTTCTATTGATGATAGGAGAAGCCCCAAGCTATCTCTTAGTCACAAAAGACCAAACTCTGGTCATGTAAACACTCAGCCTTCTTCATCTGTCAAATTCTAGGAGTGAAAGCTATCTCCCTATGCCAACCCATCACCTTTTAAATCTCTCAGACCTCAAACACTGGAGCATTATGTCTCCCGAGTTCCACGGGTCTTATATCCCTGTGCTAGAGGGAGAGACGCATCTCCTTTGTGGACCAGAAGAGCACACATACATCAAAAGCTCTCTTTTAAATTTTCTCTTCTTTTACAAAATCCTATACCTATCTATCCTCAGTTTGGTGGGTAAGATGAGTAGTATGAATTATTTCCCTAAGCCTCTTTTTCAAGTCCTGTTTGGTAGTGGCATTTATTACTTTTGAATTGGGTGTGCATTTTCGGGTCTCAACTGAGCCTGTGATTAAAACAATTTCTGTTTAATCATCTTGTCATAGATCCCTAGAGGAAATGTAGTGTTCATTTTTAGCATTCCCTGTGTTTATCACAGAGATTGAAACATAGCAGGTATTCAATAACTGTGTTTCTCTTGAATGATTGAAGTGATGGTTAATTTAGACCCTGCACTATGTGTTCTCAGAAAGAAACATGTAAGTGATTCTTGATTTATTTCTGTCCCATGAGTTCAACAACAAATTTTTCACCATGTCTTAATAATATTATACCTTTTCTACCACGGAAATTTTTGCCTCACTCCACACTTTTTCTTTATCCACAGATTTAATTTAGGTGTTCATCCTTCACTCAGACCGTTCTAAAACACTTATACTTCTGTATAATATTATACATGCTTTTCTTTTAATCAGTTTTTGATACTTTCTTCAAAGATATTACTCTAAAAATTCAAAATTGATCTTTTTATTCTATCCCACAACTTGCCCTCTGCTGAACCCATTTCTGCTTTCCTCTCATATTTTGAATAGAGTCCAAATTATCCGGAATGACACAACCAACTTTTGCAATGTGACATCTGCCTATCTCACCAGTACTTACATGTATTATTCCGCACTTTTACCCTCTTAAAGTTCAATAATATTCAACCACAAAAAAATTACAAATTGGACCATGTTCTTTTATAATATGCAACTTTTCCCAACCTATTTCCTTTGTAAGGAATAACTTCCTCTTTGATTTACCTGGTGAACTTCAAGTGTTAGTGGTATTTTACAACTCCAGTCAGAAATACTCACTTCCTCATTTCTGCTAACTCCTGACCAGATGCTCTTAATATATATATCACTCTATATTATTTGTTTACATATCTGTCTTTTCAACTTAACTGATGAGAGTTTCCTTATAATAATTAATCAATCAATATTAGCAAAAATATATAAATTAAAAGTTGTTAAATTGCTAGTGTGTTCCGTGAGAGGAAAAAAAAATACCACAAGCACAGCATCTCAAGCTCAAAGGGGAAAATTCAATGGAAGAATTCATTATGTGAATTATACAGTATTTATTGACTATTTATTTTCAAAGAGTTTAATAGCCACTAGAATATTACAATATCTAAGTGGTCCAGTTCTCCCTACTCAGCCTTCCACACGGTTTAGTCAATCTAAGACTACAGTGAGCAAAGTGACCTCAATAGTAAAGGTATGCATAGAATCAGAATTGTGAGATAGTGTATGCGTTCAGGTTCTCCTGATCAACTATTTACAGTTATTTGGCAATTTATGTCAAGTTGAAAAGTTTTTAAGAGGATGAAAAATAGTGAGATAATAATAATAAACTCTCAGAGGTTTCTATATTCTCTAGGTTGCTATTTCCCAAGCAGCATGCATTCTGACAATGAGTTAGATCTTCCCGGTCTAAAGCTGAAACTCATTGTAAATATAGTAGGGTTATTAAGTTACTAACAGTAGCAAAACCCCATTAAGACATCATAATAAAGAGGCTGGTGTTCTGTGATCTATCTCTACTTGAGAGTTTGTGCTTGTGATGTACTCAGAATATGCATAAGCCCCTGAAAAATATCTTTAATAATCCACAAGATAATTTTAAATTCCCCGTCCACAAAAATATGGTAATTGCTATCATAAACTACTAGAATGCCATGTTTCTTTCTTGGTAAATTGATGTTTTAAACAAATGGCCCTGGTCCTCAGTCATGTATAATCATAAGCAATATTTTCTTATTACATTATTTCAAAATGACATGTCCTCATGTCATTTTGAAATAATGTAATAAGAAAATATTACTTCACTTTTGTTCTTGCTTTATAATTTAATCTTAATTACTTATCTTAGGTTGAATTCTCTAGAAATCAGAACCTGAGGTAGAAGATTCTATGCTAACATTTTATTAAGGTGTGTGTGTGATCAGTCCCTGAGGAGTAAGAGAAGGGAGAAAAAGCAGTGAGGCACAGAAAAAGCAAGAATGTATACAATGAGAAGAGGTATTAGATGGCCATGGTAATCATCCATCATCAGAGAAGCCTTACGAACAACGTCTGAGGAAATTCATCTGTCAGGAGCAGTACTTATCCGGTTCCCTTTTCTGATCAAGGCTGTGCCACCAGGTTTTAATTTCCCCACACTCCTGGCTTGTGATACCAGGTCTCTTTAGGCAGTTGTTAAGGAAGTGGGAGCTCCAGTTAAACCTTGTCAGTCAAGCACACAGTGATCGTTTGTCAGTTTATGTCAAGCATGGGGTTTCATGATCTCATATACAAATAGTTGCAGCCGCAGCAGTAGAGACCAGACTTCATAACTGGAAACTAATTCAGCCAGTTTCTAGGTCTAGTCTGCCCAGGCAGCAAGTCATGCAAATGCCTGGAGCCAAGATGAAGCACAAACAGAACCCATTACAGGATCCAAGATGGTGGAGTAGATAAATGCTTTGTTTGCCTACTTCTGTGCCCATACTATAATTAAAATTAAATTACAGAATAATCTGGAGAATTATCTGAAATCTAGCTGCGCAGATGTTTTATAATTGAAGATACAAAAAGAAGTCACATTGAGACTGGTAGATGCAGAACTGGCGGCCCAACACTATGGTGTGGTGGTTGAGAATCAAGAGGAATATCTTGGCCATGAGGGTCTCTCTGGAAGAGTGAAGGACACCAGCCCAATACCAAGCTATCCATCCTCAAATACCAGTGTGGAAAAAGGACTACATCAAACTAAAAAGTTTTTCAACCAAGTTGATACAACTACGAGTATCAACAAAAGACAGTCTACTAGATGCAAGAATGTATTTGCCACTGATACATCTGATAAGAGGTTAATATCTAAAATTTATAAACATTTTATACAATTCAACACAAATAAGCAATCCAATTAAAAATAGCCAGAGGACCTGAATAAGCATTTCTCCAAAAAGAACATACAGAAGGCTAATAGACATACGCAAAGATGCTCAGTATCTCTAGTCATTAGAGAAATGCAAATTAAAACTACAATGATGAACACATAATACAAAACATAAATGATGTGTTATAGAATTGTACACCTGGAATATATGTAATTTTTACCAATCAATGTAACTCCAATAAATTAAACAATAAAAAATCTACAGTGAAATACCACCTTGCACCTGTCAGGATGGCTATCATCAATAAGTCAACAAATATTCATGAGGATGAAGAAAAAAGAGAACTCTTAGACTGCTGGTGGGATTGCATATTGGTGCAATCATTATGAAAAAGAGTATCGAGTTTCCTCAAAAAATTGAAAATAGAACTGCTTAATGACCCATCAATTCCACATCTGAAGAAATCCAAAACACTAATTCAAAAGGTTATATGCACCCCTGTGTTCACGCAGCACTATTGACAATAGCTAAGATAAGGACTAAGTGCCCATCAACAGACAATTGGGTAGAGAAGATGTGGTACATATATGTAGTGCAATATTACTTGGCCGTAGAAAAGAATAAAATCTTACCATTTGTGACAACATGAACAGACCTAGAAGGTATAATGCTAAGTGAAACAAGCCAGACTGAGAAAGACAAATACCATATGATTTCACTTACATGTGGAATCTAAAGCACAAAATAAAGAAACCAACAATAGAAACAGACTCATAGATAGAGAAGAAACTAATGATTGCTGGAGGAGAGAGGGGATTGGGGAGATGGGTGAAGAAGGTGAAGAGATTAAAAAATACAAAATTATTATGGGTATGTAAGGTACGGTATAGTGGAGATAGTCAATACTATTGCAACAACGATGCATTGTGCCAGGTTGGTATTAGACGCATTAGTGGATCACTGCATAAATTACATAAATGTCTAACCACTTTGCTGTATACCTGAAACTAATATAAAATGATATTAAATATCAATTGTAATTGAAATAAATAAATAAATAGAAAATAGGAAAATAACCACTCACTCTCCCACACACACACATCCACACACACACACAACCAGAACCCGTTACTCTACCTACATCTCATGCCTTTTCATCACTTCAGTAATGTAAAAGTCAAAGTTGCCTGAGATCTACCAACTACCTTAGAGGGCTATTTATGTCTTTGTTCGTTTGTTTAATTAATTAATTTAATTTTGTTTGCACCAGAGAAAGCAATTGTACTGTTTTTTTTTATTTCTCACATTTCTGGAAGCTGGAAAATCTTCCATCAAAGTTCTGACAGATCCAGTGGTGCCTGAGAAGGAATCACTTCCTGGTTCAGAGCTGGCCACTTTCTCGCAGCGTCCTCACATGGTGGGACTCTCTGGGCTCTGGCTTATTTATTAATTAGTCTTATACATTTTATAAGGAGGAAGATCAATTTATTTTTTTTTTGTTTCTATATGTCACCATGCAGTTGTCTATCAAATTTCAACAAATTTAACTTCACTTTCTAATTTCAGCCCTGCGGGTACTATGCAAAAAATCAGTAACTACTTCTGTGGCCTATGCAACATAATTTACAGGGCATCCTGAGTACAGATGCAAGCAAATGATTGAGAAACTGCAATGTATAACATGCTATTTTGTTGTGAAAATGTACAAAAACCAATTATGTGAGCTCACCTTTGGTTTTTGTGGAGAATTTTTTAAAAAATCATTCCTAGCTAAAACATGCATTTATTAACTTTACAAAATATTAAACAATTTAGGATTTATCCATATACTGTTTTTGTTTTTATTTTTTAACCCCAACTGTAGAGAGCCAGGTGTTTAAAAACAATAGGTTACAACACATGCAAATTTTGAATTCTGTAGAGAGATTTTTTTTTTCTAGCTTAAACTTCATTTTAACCCACTGTATAGTAAAGAGAACAAACAGACTGGAAGAGATAACTTGATAAATCTATTCAATTTCTTCACAATAACAATAAATTTTGAAATTAGTTTATTAACAACAACAACAACACAAAGCAAAGATATATGAAGAATTCTTAACTATGGCATGTAAAGCCACATATATATTCCACATATATGATAGGAGAAGGCTAATCATAGCATCTGAAAAGGAAATTCACAGCCTCAAAAACATTCATTGTGTTACTAACTAACTGAAATTTCAGAAAATTCTCTGCTACTTTTAATTAGAATCTGCATGTGTCATACTCCATTTTTTTCTAATTTAGTCCTCAGAGAAAATAAATATCAATGGTCCCCTTTGAAAACTCATTCTTTAAATTGATCTATTAAGTAACATCTTGATCTTGGTCTAAATGAACTAGGTCTGAATATAAAAGTTAATTAGCATTGGGGCTTTGCTTAAATCCTTTTCATTTTCTCAATGTCTTTAAATTGTGGAAGTCAAACCTGGACTTTTTTTCCGAACCATATGATTTGGGATTTTGTTCACATAAGATCAAATTTAAATTAGCAAATCTAATCTACTAAGCAGAAGACTGCACACACAATCTTCCATAATTGTCAATTATAATAACATAATGTTATGAATGATAACTAGGATTGCTCTTTTTTGAATCCACATAAATAAATGGTTTGTGTGTTCTGATATAAAAAGACATGGAAATCATCACACTGAGAATCACACTTTGAAAAATAAGTAGAGATACAAATCTGGTTAATGTAATATATGAGGGCTATCCAGAAAAAATCCAGCCATAAATGTCTCTATTTTTTCATATTACATAGCTGGATACTTTCAGACAGCTCTCGTATATTATAGCAGAGTAGGAAAGAACCAGCATGATTAGAAATTTTGTAATATCAAGGCATGATTTCATTCCTTTATATAACACTACTAAAGTGTTCTCTTCAAAGTGAAGAAATATTGCTATTACTAAATTTTTTAAGAGACTGAACTAACTACATTTTCAACATTAACATAATATTCATATAAAATATGACTCTAAGACAAATATTGCTTTGACTTCCCTTAGTACTTTTGTTCCTCAGACCTTACATTTTAAATCTCTCATGGTTTCTTAATGACACTTAAATTTTATATATTGTTTTCCTAATATCAGAAAACAAAATTACTTACGATTATTACTGTTGATACTTTTGGAGTTGGAAAGCAAATTTTGGTGAAATTGATTTTAAACATCTTTGGAAAAAAAAGTTAATTTTTAGGCTTCTGTTGCTATTAATTTGGTCCTTTCTTCAGTGCTCTTAGTACATATGAGGATTTTCCAGAAAAAAATCCAGCCATAAATGCTCCTATTTTTCCTATTACATGGTTGGGTACTTTCCAGACACCCCTTATATGTTTGGCTTCTTTTTTTTTTTTCAGTGTATTAATTCATCCATCTAAGGACCATTCTCTATGTTTCAGTCTAGGCCTGATTTACAGTCTTTGGATAAAAAATAAAAATAAAAATCACTTTTTTTTTCATCTCAAGCAAGGCCTTTGCACTTTTTGACCACTATTAATTTCTCTAGGATTATAAACTAATTTCTTATCCTTCAAATCTCAACTCAATTATTACTTATTAAGTGGGGTCATCCCTGAGCAACCTATTTAAAGGAATTTGCATTCCTCTCACTTTGTTTTGATGTTTGGCTTCTTTACTGAGCTTGTATCAAATATTATTTGCTTGTCCAGTTGTCATACACACAGAGGCAGGAATAGGTAGATAAGAGGGGAAGGAAGTATATAAGAAAAGAGAGTGACATCAATTAACATAGAGAAAAAAACTGGTTCTTATATTTTTATAATCATCGACATTATTCCAGATCACACAAAGTTTTCTTCTTCTACTTTGTATATTTTATCACAACTATAAATTTAGAGACCTTAGGTAATTTTTATTACTCTAATGAGACAAAAGATTTCACAGTCACATTCTTGAGATGAAGTACTAGTTTTAATTGTTTTGAAAATGCATGTACTCAAGACAGTAATTTAGAATAGAGAAACCATGAGACTTAATTTTCTGCTCAATATAATTAGCATAAATGTGCATACCTATTAGTTATTATAATTAGATGGTATAAGTTCATATACTATTAAGAATGTATTTCATAAGTTCTTATGTTCAAGGCAGTATGTCAAAGTGCTTTATGCATATTATTTAAAATAACTAATGTGCAATCTGCCACTATGTTCTCTTCTCTTTCACTATCTTAAGTTTTCTGTTATTTTTAGTTTCATGCAATATTTTATCTACTGAGGTAGATTCTTAACTGTTTTATACCCCAAGTCTTTGAGACTCAGATGCAAAGTATCATGTCACTACCCAAAAAATCCAATTTAATTTTTAAAAAAGGACTCACTCATAGACTACCTAGCGATCCATAAAAATCTCAATACTAAGTCAATGAAAACAAGATGGCACAGTCAACTTTAACAGAAATATGCATCAGAAAAAGTATTTTTTAAAATTAAAAACAAGAAATCTTGGGATCAGTGCAGAACACACAGAGAGAATCATGGTAACACTTCATTACAACAACAAAAAGATAACAGATGTCACCCCAATACATCTAACAATAAAAATGAATTAAAAAAAAGAAAGAGAGAAAGCAAAGATACATAAAGAATCCTTAACTATTGTAGTTAAAGCCACATATATTGATTTCACGTCGACTATGTGAAGGATCAAAGTAAACTCTCTTATGTACTGAAGATTATTCAGAATGTTTTTTTCCCACTTTGCTTTAATTGAATTCTGATTAGTCCCTAAGGAAACAAATCCTCTTACATCTCTCCTTCTCTCTCTAAAAGTTATTTCTCAGATGCCATGTAGCTCAGCGTCAAAAGGTACAGTAAATATTTCTGTCCCACATCCACACTATCCTTTTTTTCTCCTAAAAGATCCATATACTTTTAAGAGTCCCATAATAATTTATTCCATCCCCTTCCTGTCTTCTATCTCTTGGTCATTTCCACTGTGACTCCTACACATGCGCGCGCGCACACCCACACACACACACACACACTCATATTCATGAATATTTTATAGACCAACTTCACTCTCTTCTTCTGTATTCCTGTCAGCCTTCTTGGTGTTTTGAGCATTCTTGGTGTCTCATTCATGTTACCTTCGGACTTGCAATTTCTTTTCCTTAACTCTTTCTTGGCCACCAACCTCTATGGGCACATAATGAACTACTTTCCAAATCATAAATGAAGCCACCCATACTTCATCATCTCACCCACTCAAGGGCCTGTACTACAACATATAGTTTCTCTTTATCAAGACCTCCGCTCCTTTCAGTGGTGTTTTTCCCATTTCCCTAGTTCATCATTATAACCACTCATTCAAAATTCTACTCCTTCTCCTTTTGTTGATATAGACTGAAAAATGTCAACCTTGACTGAATATCCAGCTCATATTTCTCTATGCCTTTTTATTTATGCAACAGAATTGCTAGAACAATTATACAAACAAGGCTGATACCATTATGGTTTCACAATAACCCAAACTCAAGTAGGAACTCAGTAACACCCAGTAATCAGACTAAGTAACCTAAAAAAGCCTTCTTTTCCATTCTACTCGATTAACTTTTTCCCCAAAACTCTCCAATCTTTTCCCTCTGTCTTAACTCTCTCAACCTACTATTGCATGTTCTCTTTAAGAGAATTCAGGTCATGAGAGTAATTAACTTTTTCTTGTTCAGCAGATAAAGTTTTCCTAGTTACAAAAATGTTGTCATCCACATGCACTTTGGACACCTTCCCTCTAATCGTCACAATAACTTTTCCCATATGTAGAGAAAAATTGCTTTTCCTGAACCATTTGAGAGTACCATGAGTATAACCATGTTCTTTCATTCTAAATACTTAAGTGTGTATTAAAAAACCCCCAACATTCTCTTACATAATCATGACCCAATTTTCAAATTCAGGATTTTTTAACACTGCCAAAATAACAATGATCTAATACAAGAATTGGCAAATTTTGTTTTGCAGAGAGCCAGACAGTAAATATTTTAAGATTTGTGGGCCATATGGTCTCTGTCACAACTATTCAACTCTGTTTTAATAGTGCAACACCAGCCTAGGCAATACATAAGCCAAATAATGTGGCTGCATTCCACTGCAACTTTACTTATAAAATAAGTGTCAGGCCCTGGATAAATGACAGTTTGTATCCTGAAGTTGTCAAATAAAAACTTTAATAGAATTTTTCTTGCTTATTTGATTTTTTCTTTTATTTCTTTCAACACTTGCTCTATACTCATATATTTTGAAATGTATATAAATTAAGGATTGTTTTATCTACCTTTGAATTGACCATTTTATAATTAACTCATGTCTCTTATTTCTGGTGGTATTATTATTATGCTAAAGTGGAATTTGATTTTAATATAGTTATTCTGCTCTGTTTTTAGCTATTGTATGCAAGGCATATCTTTTTCATTTTTTGTTTTCAAATTATCTATGTTTTTAGATTAAGTGTTGACATTTTCTGTTTATGAAAATGCTGTCTGTTTTTCTCTTGATTTTTGGTCACATTCTTGCCTTTTTGCATGTCCGATAATATTTACTTTTTCGTTAGACTTTGTATATAAGGTTTATTAAAGGTGTTTCCAGATGATTCTTCCACCAGAGAAAAATTTCTCTCTTTTATGTTATGCAGATAAGGTGAGAAACTTATTATTTAATTACTTTCAGAGGTTGATTTGGGTCAAGCCTGGTCTTTTTTCAAGATAGTTTTCACTATTAGGGGTGTTAGTTGCTTCATGAATAAATTAGATAAAAATATCTCTGAAACTGTAGGAGATGAGAGCAATAAACAAACAAAAAACAGTTCTTTTCCTGGTTGCAGGATAATAGTTTCCTATATTCAACATGTCTCTAATGTACGTGTTTTAAATTTGCATTATCTCCCTTCTTGTGGATTTATCTCCCTTCTTAGTGTTCAAGTTTTTCCAGTTATCTCTCTGTATTATAAGATTCAAGGAAAACTTTGCTACATAAGAATTATTTATCATAGGTATTTTCTTGAGAAAAAAATTAGAAGCTGCATAATCTAGGCCCTCATTTTCTGTTTAAAGTCTACATTTCATTTAATAACATACTCAGGCAGAAGAAAGGAAATCATATTATGCTTTTTCAACATTATGACCATGTCCATATGTAATATAGTGACTAAACTATATAGTTCCCCAGTACTGCTCTTGAGGTAAATTGCCTCAAAAGGAAATACTTTTTCTAAAAAAAAAAATCAGAGATCTTTTGTGGCTATTGCAAATTTTAACTACAGAGTGGATGGAGAGGGTGGGGTGTTGAACCTCGCAGAAGCAGGATCTGCTACGACAGGGATAGTTTTACTACATAAATATTAAAAAATACTAAAAATATTTTTTAAATGGCCAAAACTATGTGGATCTGAAAGGTAATGTTCAGAAGTGGAAGTGGAGTGAAGTTGTGGCCAACACTAGATCAGAAAAGACACACCTAGCAATTTCTCACGTAACCAACATTCTGCTACCCTACTACCCATGTGTGAATGACATACATACAAGGAGTTTATCATCATCATCATCATCATCCATTTCTTGAACTTTTACTATATTTTCAGGCACTGTATCTAGTTCATCTAGTTTTACCATTAAAACTAGCTTGTTGAGATCTATGTATAAAAGTCCCCAGTGTATACATTAAACTAAAAAAAAAGAGTCTGTGCATATATTTCTTTAGAGTTTCTCCTTTCGTCCATTAGGAAGTTGATCCATGCTCTCTGATGACAAAAGACAGTCTTGTGGAAGTTTATAATACAATTTCTACCTTGAGAGGGATTTAAATATCACAATGGCAACTTTTTAAAAGTCTATTAACTCCTTGTGGAGTTAACTAAAAAATGCTACCTGTTTTCACTCAGATTTGTCTTATTTTTATTTTGGTACTTTATAGAGCACCAAATCTCACAGAAGCTCTGTATCAAAAGAATAAAATTTAGACTTTCTAAAATAGGTTTAATGTGGACACTAGAATGAGAGGTATTATTTCCTAGTGTTTCAACTTTAATTGCTCTAAAATGAGAATAATTGTACTTGGCATCAATTTATTTTATTGAAAATATCTGTCTATTCAATGTGATATCTCTGCCCCCAAACCCATTGGACTAAATGTTACAAAAGTAAAAAATATATTGAGATAAATAACCTGAAAGCTTTGAGAAAACTCTTGAAACTGATTTCAATATTTAAAAAAATATTTATCACACATTGTTTTTAAGTTATAACTTTAATTTGTTGTTCATCTGTATATAACTACATGAATCTTATTTCCAAATAAAATTCTATGTCACTTAAAGACTTGCAAAGTATCTAATGGATCTCCATTTTTCAGTGAGTAAAATCTAAATTCATGTTCAAGTACATTCAGACAACCAACACAACCCCAAGCTTACTTTCAAGTTTCAGTCATATTTCTTACTCTGACCACTTGCTCATGTTCTCCCATGGCCTAGCAGGCACTATATACCTACCTATCTATCTGTGTATCTATCATCGAGCTAGCTATCTTCTATCTTACAAGGCTCACATCAAGACCCATGAGGTACTCAATGACCACTTTTGTCTGAAATAATTTGGGAAGTAAAATAAAAACCTTAAATATAGAGTAAAACAGACATTTACAATCTCCAAACATACTCTGAAACTTGTTTCCAAGAAATAATATGGCTTAATGTATTCTCAAATTAGCCAAAAAACAAAGTCACAGTAAGAAACATATAAGGGAAACTAACCCTAGCTAAACCATATTATGTGAAGAATAGCATAATTATAGAGGATACAGTCATTTGATAAGTAAGATATATTTTGTTATTCCTCAAAAATGAAATATTGAGATTAGAGAATTTAAATATTATAAGGACTATGATTTATTTAAAACCTTACACACACACACACACACACACACACACACACACACACTCATGCAGGTGCTGTGTATTCACAGGTTAGAAGTCTTCTGATAATAAACTTCAAATACCATATAGAAAACCAAATGTGGCTTCAATGAACAAATGAGTCAGTGGATTCATAGATGTGCTAAACTAAAATTCTGTATTGCAAATATATGTATTTGTTACAACCGAATAACCAAAAACCTTTTAATGAAGCAAAACACTCATCAATGATATCCTGAAACAGTCTTCTTGATTGTCAGTAGAAAAATATGGGTAAACAATTACATCAAGTAGCGAAATATTAATCAATATAATAGTTTATTCTAAGAATAAAAATATTCTTCATGTTCATTTAATTATTGACTCAATCATTTTTATTAAATTTATTGGGGTGACATTGATTAGTAAAAATTAAATAGGTTCCAGGTGTACCGTTTCACAGTAACTCGCCCATAGGTTGTATTATGTGTTCACCACCCAGAGTCAGTTCTCTTTCCATCACCATATATTCGTGTCCCTGTCCCTTCTTCCCCACTCCCCTTATTCTCAGGTAGCTGCTAAATTATTGACTGTGTCCATGAGTTTTGTTTCTTTATTGCTTTCAATTTGATGTTCTCCATATGAATGTAATCATGTAGTTCTTTGTTTTTTCTGTCTGGCTTATTTCACTTAGCATGATGATCTCAAGATCCATCCATATTGTCATACATGGCTCTATTTCATCTTTTCTTATAGCTGAGTAGTATCCCATTGTGTAAATGTACCACAGCTTCCTTATCCAGTCATCTGTCAGAGGATACTTTGACTTGGCCACAGTAAACAGTGCTACGATGAACATTGGGGTACACACATTTTTGAGGACTGAGGTTTTTAAGATTTTGGGATAGATATCCAGAAGAGGGACTGCAGGGTCATATGGCAACTCTATTCTTAGTTTTTTGAGGGACCTCACACTGTTCTCCACAGTGGTTGTAGCAGTTAGCATTCCCACCAGCAGTGTATGAGGATTCCTTTTTCTCCATACCTTCTCTAACACTTGTTACTTGTCTTGTTGATAATGATCATTCTCACAGGTGTGAGGTTGCACCTCATTGTGGTTTTGATTTGCATTTCCCCAATAGCTAGTGAAGTTGAGCATTTTTGCATATATCTATTGGTCATTTGTAGGTTTTCATGAGAGAAGTGTCCATTCAGGTCCTCTCCCCATTTTTAGTAATTACAATAATGTTAGAGACTTTTATTTTTTGTCACTAGAATAGAAATGGATTCTCATTTTATCTACATAGGTCAGAAAGAAATTCTTCCCTTAGTTGGACAAATAGTTATGGTTTTTCTCTAAAATAAATACGTATTTCTAAGACAACAAAAATGTTTCTAGTTCAATTATGTATTCTTTTTTTCTGCCATTTATGTATTCTTCCCCAATTTATTCTTGCTCTTTCTCTGAAACACTATAATGAAAATAATGATTCATACAGTCTGCCATAGTTTTTACATGGTTTCACATTTCTGAAAAAAATGAATAATTAAATCACCTATAAATAATGCCACAATCTCATTTTCAAATGCTAATAATGATGATATTTTTATACCAGAAAAACTAAACTGTATAAATTGCATATGACGCTACATCCAGTTGCTATAGCAATGCATCATCTTCTTGAGATTTATTTCACTTCATGAAAAAGTGGCCAAACTATTTAATAAACGTTCTCTAAGGCTACAATTTTAAAGTTTAAGATTGTTTTAACCATGTAAAAAAAGTAGCCATTCAATTATAATTCTAGAAGTAGCATATCTATTTTTACATTAATTATGGATATAATTTGGTTATATTGCAGCACTTACACATTGCCTGATACAGAAAATAAAAGAGAATCACATTCCATAGATTTTTAACCTTAGTAAAATGATCAATTAATAACAACTTAGAGAAGATAGATCATGGTGATTATATAAAAACCTATAATTCATTAAATAAAATATTGAGACAAACAGCAGTTACAAGACATTACAGCAATCTATCCTAGCTTAGGGTGCTTTATTGTTTAAAGGTTCTAGATAAAATAGATTGAACACATATCTTACTTTCAGTGGTGCTTATTTTAATATAATATAAAGTCAAGCTATAAATCTTCATATGGCAATCAGTCTGAAAAACTAATCTACCAATATTGCTATCATAAACAACATAATCATATAATTCAAGGGATGAGTAATGTATAGCATGGCAGATGCCTTATAAGTCATAGTTATGCCACATAAATTACATTTGTTGATACAATCAAAGCATCCACATTTCTAATATTTATATTGCTTATTTATAAATTGTACATAAGATTCAATGCCTCAATACTAAAACTTTTTAAAACAATTTAAAAACAGGTTTTTATGTCTTCAAAAGCCATTGTGTTGGAGTTATTTTAAAATTAAGTTCTGCTATAAATGTAAAGTAGCAAAAATCCAGAAATTTTATCTCATTGTAAGTGAAAAATAATATGCATTTTACTAAGTGTAATTAAGTGATGTTTACTTCTTTTTAAACTTATTTTATATTATAGCTTCGTAAGCTATAATATAAAATTAAAAAGTACTATCAAATTATTGAGAAGAGACACAACGATAGTCTTTGTGGTAGCCTGCGAAGTGGCCATAGCTTCCTCCCCCAACTGTGTGCGCACCTGCAAAATGACCTCATTGTTCTCCAATTGGGAGGAAGAATCAATTTTGTGATCTGTATTGGCTAATGGGCATTAACAAATTTGCCAACAGCAGAGGCTAGAGCAGCATTTGCACACTGGGGCTTGTCCTCTCTTGCTGCTGGGAACCATTTTTGTCACCATATGATCAAGGTGAGACAAGTCACCTTGTGAGATCACATGGAGTGCTATCTCAGCCATTATAACCAGCAGAGGCCTTCCTGTGCAGACATTTAAGTAATCCAGCCCTAGACCAGTTAGTACACACTGCCTGGCTAATGCAGAAAATGGAGAGGAATAATGAACGCTTATGGCTTTAAATACATTTTTTTTTGCAGCAACAGCTAGCTAAATTGGTTTTTATATTTGCTTTTAGGCAATTAAACTAATTTTCATAACTATTGTAACAACAAAAAATAGCCTACAAAACAGCATGACTATAGCAAAACAATAAGTTAAATGTCATAACATAGTGTAACATAAAATTATTACTCAAAATAACAGTTTATATATTTCCCAGTAGACACTAGGTAGCTATCAATTAATTTTATTAATTTGAAATAACCTAGAAGGTGAGATGCTTGATCAACTATTTAGCTAATTATATATTATTCCAAGTAAAATGTAAAGCACTATGAAAATACCGGAATTAATTGTTCTGCAAGAACTTTTTTTTATATTGGATAATCCCCCAAGGTCCCTCTTTGATAAACTGTAATCGGGCAAGGCCAGAAATATTGTGAGTTTATCTTTCTGATTCAGTATTTGAGGAACTAAATAAGATAACAACATAGCAAAATTGTGATAAGTTGAGTGAAATGAAACATGAGATGCTGATGGCAAACTATAGATGAAGAGGGCAAGAATGACACGGTGTTACATAGGCAATGGTTTTTTTTTAGTAAGTGCAGATATTTGTACAACTTATTTTAAATTTCTGTTTTTCTACTTCAAAAAAAATTTAAAAATATGATAATTTTATGTATCAGATCCACATGAAACTTAGAAAAAGAATAGAGAAAAGAACATATTAAGAGACTTTTTTTTTATCAGTCACAGGTATTGGAGGATAAAAAACAGAAAGAAGGTGCTGCTTTATAACAGGTCATTTTAATAATTCACTTTATAGTTCCTAAATAAGTTGTGGTACATATACACCATGGAATATTAGCAATAAGAAAAGATGAAATATTGCCATTTGCGACAAAATGGATGGACCTCGAGATCATTACGGTAAGAAATAAGCCAGACAGAAAACACCAAGAAGCATATGACTTCACTCATATGTGGAATATAAAACTGAAAGCAACAAAGACACAAACACTCATAGGCACAGTTAGTAGTTTACTGCTTACCTCAGAGTAAGGGGGGAGGGGGTGGGAGAGGAGGGAGGAGGGATCAAGTATATGGTGATGGAAAGAGAACTGACTCTCGGGGTGAGCACACAATGTAACACACAGACAATGCACTGTAGAATTGTGCACCTGGGTAACCACTGTCACCCAGATAAATTTAACAATAAAAAAATAAAAAGGGAAATGAAATTGCAGAGAATTACTAACTACACCTAAAATTTATTGAAGGAGAATATTTTTGCTAATTTACATTTCAAGAAATGAGAAAAAGATAAACAAAGATAATAAACTTCACTTAAATATTTTATCAGGGGAAAAAAGAATGGGGCTAAAATAACTTTTACTTAACTAAACACAACTGGAACATAGGAAATGAAGCAGTGGATATAGGACACACAAAAGGTATGACATTTGAATAACTATTTGTCTTACTTTTTCCTTCCTTATTTCCCAGTCATTCAGGTTTCTAAATTAATACTTTTGTAACCTGGTTAAAGACTAGAATCATGTAATTAAGCTTCAGAGTGGTGCCAGGGTCAAAGAAACAATTCAGCAAAGTGTAAATTTTAACAGTTCAAAACCTTTATTCGCATGTCTTAAAATCATTGAAAAGAATCTGAATGCATAATTATTTTTCTGCCTCATTCCCCTTTCATAGACTCTGACAGATACATCCAATATTTCTCATCTTTCTCCCTCTCCTCCACTTTTTCTAATTTTCTGAATTATGTAGGTCAATCTAACTTTTCTTTATCAAAAACAACTATTTCCATCTGTAACTAAGAAATAAAAAGAAGTAATTACAAGTCTCTTTGGTCCTGAGGGCAACGCTAGGGCCCTGAAAAAAAGTTAAAATGTTTGATCTGTGATACATGCTTGTTGTAATGATTTAATAACACAAAAGTTTCTAAATTGAAATGGTTGTCTCTCCCATGTTTAATTCCATTCTTGATGTAAATTCTGTTAACAAATTGATGGACATTTTTTCATTATATTGTCTTCTTATAGAAAAATACCCAAACATTAATTCTATACTTTTAATGCATAACATAAACACATCAATGATAGAGAAAATGTGGGTGTGCAATAAAATACCAGACTGTGACAGTAACCTATTACTTCCGTTTAAAAAAAAAAAAGGCAGCAGAGGAAGAAAGTTTGGAAAAAGAGAAGTAGCAGCTACAGGGTTGTTTTCAGGTAGTTTTCATAAGTTATCTCTTGCTCATAAAAATTATCTAATTTGAAACTCAAATTCCAATCATTCTTCAAAGCCCAGCTGAAATTCTTTCATATGGAGGCATACCAGGTTGGTCCACGGATACTTATTTAGTGTCTAAGACCCAATGTCAAGTCAACATCCTGTCACTGAAATTGTTCCCACACTCAGTTCCCAGGCCCAACTTCTGAGGACAAAGAACTTAAATTCATTGATTAATTAATTAATTATGAAAATTAATGTAGAAACTAATGAAAGCAATTTCATCAAGCCACATTCTAGACATAAGGAACATAAGGCAGATGATTTTGTGGAATGCCAGTTTGTGTTACTATTGGTTCCTATGACTGACACAGGGATATGGATGATGAGCCAGTTGTATTTATATAGGTAAGATCATAGCAAACTCATAAGGCTCTGAAAATTCAGTTAGATCTTCTGTTCTCTTCAATTTTTTTTAGAGAATGCAGGTGAGAATTACTTAGTGTTTTTATAAGTATGAAATTAATATAACTACTTCTTCACATGTAGTATGGGCAATTCTAGGATCTAATATTAGTAAAAATTTGTGAAATAAATACAGAAGATTAGGGGTTTCCATTTGCCTAATATAACAGAGAAACATCTCTTTGTAAGGTTTTAAATTATATTTTTGAATATACTACCTATGCATTCCCTCAGTAAAGGTTCACTGAGATGTGCATATTTTTCTATATGAACTAATGTTATAGTAAAATGTTTAAAATATTTCATTGGGTATTTAATCTATCAGGCACAGTTGTAGAAAGTGGCCAAAATACATGATTTGCACTATCAAGGACTATACACCTTTTGCAATTGGTCTTTTGAAATTCAAATAGAGTATTTCATATCCCCTACTGCATACTCCATTGTTTCTGTGACACCTGAGAGAAGAGGAAATATTTTGCTATACATTTATTGAACATGTTATTTGAGTCACTAATCAAACACATTACGGGGTCATTAAAGCAATTTAGTGGGTTGAAACAAATGTATGAGTATACTTACATTATATATCTATTATAAATATATAAAATATGTTATATATGAATTAAAATAGGATCACTTTGCTAAAATATATTCAATTTGAAAAAATCAGAGTGTATCACATGATACAATTTAAAATGCATTTCTTACTGGGGTTAATGTTCAACGAAGTTTGAAAAACACTGAGCTGATGTGTTGCTAATATATTCTCTGTGGTCTGCTTCCAGAGCTTTGGATTGAGATAAATTTCTACAGCAATGGTGAATATGTGGATACGTAGTGGATATGTAAGTGTGGGGTAGTGAAGAAATCCACTTTTTGGAGGACAAGTTCTTTTAGCTCCATTATAAAATATGACGCTGATGTATCATTGAAATTCCATTCACTGGAGAGTAGATTCAATATAATGAGGGTTCATTTTTTATCTCATGCAAGAAAAATTGTTAAAGGGCTTCAGTACCAATTTAAAAACAAATTCCATAGGATGGAATTCAGAAAAAATCTTTTATAAAAAGTACAGAACGTTTCATAGAATGTGAATAATAATAGAATGTTGATGAAACCCCCTTCACCTCTTCCCAACAAGGTTTTGCTTATTCCATTCACTCGTGTGGCGATTTCACAAGGGTTCAGGGTGTGGATAGAAGAGTCTAAAAAACCTGGATTTGATCCTTAACCATGCAGCTTGTGTGCTGCAATATTCAGGTAAGTTATGTAACATCTTTGAGCAACATGCATTTTTCATGTGCAAAATAAATGTAATAATGTCTACTCCATATGGGTTGCTTTGAGAGTTAGATAAAGTACTTAATATATAACTGGTAGCAGGAACTATTCAATATGAATTAACAGGTATTAAAAATGAATATTTGTTCTCCTTAGGGAAGTTAATTCTTAACACTGAATCATACTGTTATATCAGATTATTATAGGGCACTAATAAATATGTAATATAGACTAGCATCTCCATTTCAATGTATGTTCAACATATCCCTGTTCCACTTTCTCTGCTAGAAATTGTGAATAAAAATTCTAATACTGTACAAACAGCAACTTGAGCTATTGAGTGTTTCCCTTTTGTTCTAGGTTTGCTGTCTCATTATCTCACATGGTTTCTGGGAAGGGAATGAGCGTAGGGCTGTGTGTGTGTGTGTGTGTGTGTGTGTGTGTGTGTGTGTGCATGTGTGTGTGCGTGTGTGTGTGTGTGTGTGTGTGTGTGTGTGTGTGTGTAGTTTGGAGGGAAAAGAGGTCATTTGTTTACAAGCTTGTTTATAAAGGCAACCAAATTTGAGGTAATGATCAAATCTTCACTTCTGTATTGTCTGAGTAACACTTCAGTGGTGTCTGAGAGGACAATAGCATAATCTCTAGAGAAAAATATACAGTAAGTAGAACACTTTTTAGAGCCTCCTTACAGTTTTTTTGTTTCTTTGTTTTTAGATCCAAAGTATACTGTACCTCTACAACAAATTTCACCTACCCTTATATACTCGGCAACTGTCTTTTAGCTGACTGAGGATTTCTTACTGTTATTATTTCTAAAGAAGATCCATTGTGCTCAAACTATCCTGATACCTTATTTTATGGGTCCAGCCCAGCACTCCATACACATAAATAAAAAAATGATTTCCTGGACATTACGTAAAAAAGATTAATTTGGAGAGTTTCATGAATTGTTAACAAGCCATGAGATTGTATAGGAATACTGAGAATGTAGTCATAATATCAAGACTTTTATGTTTCATGATTCTAGGCAACTGAATTACCATATGCAAATGAAGAAATATGTCATCATGTTTAGCAGTATAAACTAAGTAAAATAATATGCATACAAATTTTGTAAAGTACAAATTTAATGTTCAGCGTGGTTAAATGGTAATCAGTAGTTGCATGAGTTGTTTCACTTTTTCATCAGTGGACACATGGATTGGTTAAAAATTGTATAAAAAAATTTACCTATGTTTGTGTTTATACATTTTCCTCAGTTTCTAATGGATCCCATCAGATCTTAGTTGAAAAATACTAACGAGCAATTTGTTGTACAAACGAATGCCATCTCTTTTGTGTTCACTACTAGTGTCCCTTAACCAGCACGTACACGTAACCTCTACAAAGAAGTTTACATAAATTAGTCATAGATGTTAGGAAATATAACAGAAGAGGCCTAAATTCATCAAAGCTGCAAACTTTGAAATCCTATTATTTCTAATGCTTTCAGAAAGAATGTAAATATATACTATGAATTAACTAGAATAGTTGGTGTGCAATTTATAGAGAGACCATTATGGAAGACACCATTATGGAAGACATTATTAAAGAAAAGTTAGATAGAGGAAGAAGCAGTCACTTGAGATATGACTTCTGGTTCACTTTTGAGTCCTGAGATTTTAAACACAAACTCAGAAGAACTCATCTCCAAAAATGGAATACAATGACCTATACTGCCCACTTCACAGGGTTGTGTGACAGTCAAATTAAATGCCTTAAAATTAAAGCTTAATAAATAACATTATGTAGAAATAATTGAAAACAACAAATACAATTTTTGACTCTTGCTACAGGTTAGCTGCTCAGTAATATTTTGGTGATTAAAACAGGCATGGTTCCTGGGCATGTAGAATCTAGGCTTATTTGATAGTTCAGCTACTATGATCAAATAATAAGCTAATCTAATTAAAAACTCTGAAGGGTGTTATGAAGTTAATGAAGAGTGTTCATGTACTGATGCAAGGTAAGTTAAAATATGCAAAGCATTTAGTATAATGTTTGACTTTCATTAAAAATAAAGACATGATAAGTAATAATAATTCTTGGGTTGGACACTGTGGTTTGGATTTTGTTTCTTTTACCTTATCTAATAGTAACCACAACACTGTAGTCCTTAAAAATATTAAGGGTTACTATGAACTTTATTTCACAAAAAAGATAAAAATAAGGCACAGAAAAGCTAAATAATATAACCAGTTACAACTACTAAGTGACAGAGCCAGGATTTGAAACCAGAAACTGGCCTTCAGACCTCCAGTGTAATGCTAAATGTTAGCGATTATTATGAAAAATCATCGTCTGAATAGCCAAAAATTTATTTGAGATGTACTACATATAATACAATTTCAAGAAAAAGGCCAGGTTACATTTGTAACACCAAAAAACAAACAAAACAAAACAAAACCCCAGCTTTTTGACACAAGCACAGAGACCAAAGAGAAAAAAGTGAACGGAAAATTCTTTCCCATAAGCAGCAAAAATAATTAAATGATTGACAAGAAATTTGGGATGCTTATATGACTAAGAAAGTTAAGAAACGTTCCTTAACAACACAAAATATGTTTTCAAGAAAACAACAACAACACAAAAAATCAAGAGAGAAGTCTTGTTCCTAGATAGGGAAACTCAAAACTATATTGATGTCAATTCTTCACAAATTAAATGTAAGCATAATGAACTCCCAACAGAGATTTTTATGAAACTTAACAGCTGATTTTTAAGTTCCTTTGGGAACGAAAATACACAATAGGCAAAAGCTATTCTATAAACTTAAAAAAGTGGATGCCAATAAAAGAAGATTATTTCATAGCAGCATGTAACATGTATCTCTATTCTACTTTCATCCATATCCCAGAGGAAAAGGAAAAGTGGTCACATATTTCTGAGATGTCTAACCCAAGTAAACTAATCTGGAGAGAGAAGAAGAGGGTGATAAAGTAGACAGTATTGGACAACTCTACCAAGAATGAAGGACTGTATATACCACTAGAAGAATTTCGCAGAGGCAGGAAGGGTCACTACAGCCATGGAATTTAAATAGTCCATCTCAGCCACTTAGTAGCATGTCAGATAAGAGAAAACAGCCTATCTTCCTCTTCCCATCAGCAATTTCTCTAGTAAGACAAAGTAGCTAGACTTTAATCACCTACATCAACTAACCACTCATCAGGCATAATTCAAGGTAGATAAGGGGAGTTAAGTTTTAGAATTAAGATTTTTAAATGTAATAAAACCATAGCTCAAAGACAATAAAATAACAAGATTTAAAAGGAGGCTGTGGGCCTAAGGAAAATTCTGAGAACCAAAACAACATTGTTATATATAAAATACATGAATAGAGAGAGCAAGGACAAAATTCATATGGAAAACAATAAACTAACATGTTGGAAGTATGATTCTAAATAATAGCAATTAGTTGTATTCAGAAAAAATCATATAGGGTTTTAAATAATCAGAGAAATTTTGATATCTGTGGAGGACAAAGATGATCCAACATAAGAATTACTGCTTTCTCTGAGGTAAAGAACCAACAAATGAAACTGAAAGATTCTGAGTGATATAATAGAGGAAATTTCCTTGAAATGAAAGAAGTGAAATGGCATATGTATCAGGCACGCAAAGAGAACATTCAGGTCACCAGCAAGAGAAAAATACCAGCTGTCCTCAGACTTTTTATGGCAATAAGTCGGTGCTAGAATTTAATAGAGCAGTCAATTCACAGGAAAATAAGGGATGGATCATTAATAATATTCCCAGCAAAGTATAAAGAAAACAGTCAGATATCTTCAGAATGAAACATTTCAGGGATTGACAAACAAACCAACAAAACTAATTAACAGTGAAATACAAGGAAGAAGGAATGATTTCAATAATAAACTCAATCATAGAGAAGTCATAATACAAGGAGGACTCATGGTGAGTACTGTAACTGTCTATATACAGAATTAAGACCAAAGTGCCAAAGCAATTAATGTTGCAGGACAGAATGCAAATACTATGAACGTGAGAAAGTTAAATAATATAATTGTAAAAAAAAAACTGAAAATAAAGAGGGGTGAGGACAAACTAGAGAGGAGCTAATCACCTCAAATTGCACAGCAGGGAGTTAATGAACACAGTCTGAAATTAAAACATGGAGCTAATGCATTCAGCCTCTTAATCGTATTTATAATCTCTTACTTTTAGCCATAAAGACAAGCTCTAAAACAATTCTTGTGGTGAAGAAATATTTAAGTTCAGCAATTTTTAAAAGTTACTTCAGATTATGTTTCTTCTATTAAATTACATATAATATATTAACTATAAATAGCATGTATCTATGTCTATACATATTTATCTTTTTATTTGTGCACATTTATAATTATATAATTATGATGTTCACCATATGTTAATGTTTTTTTCTGAGTGTAAAGATTTTGGGATGATTTGTAGTTATTTTTTATTAACTTGAATAAAGACACTACAGTAAAATAATAAATTTCACATGTATTATACATCTAATTCACTATGATCAGATGATGATAAAATGATTATAGAAGCTTGTAGATATCATTTTGAATTGGTTTGAATGGGAAAAAGAAATCTGCATAAATATTGGTATGGGAGAAAGGTACCTGAAAGAGTACCTGAGATTAGCATATTGTGTAACCAGGAAGGAGGTTTGCTGACCTTTTGTGGCCCCATGGTATTGCGTCTGAATTCTATAAGGAAGTATTGAACACACAAGGTGAAGAACGTTGTAAGGAAGGACTGGGTTGGCATCACAGCTCTGATGCTGGGGGAAATGACCAGGCATGAAAAGGACAGCTCTGCTAACACAGGAGTCATAAAGGACACCATGTCTTTGCTTTGCTGTGGAGTTAATGACATTGAAATTATCTAGAAGCAGTCCAGATAGTTTCAGTCTGTCATGCAGGATGCTGGAATCTGGGGTCGGGGAACAGTAATGAGACATTATCTTAACTAAGTGTCCTTGAGCAGAAAAAAATGAACAAGAAGGCTGTTTAACTACTATCATTAGGAAGTTATGGTAGAATCAGTGAAATTCAGCTAATTTAACCACCTTAGTACTCTAGATGCCTGAAAACTTTGGAAACATACTCTAATTACATTTAAAAACAGAAAAAGCCTGAAAATTACATGCCCTTATTTTCTCTCATTTCAAAAATTTTGATCTAATAATAGATGATGTGCATTGAAACTTGATTCACAATATTATCATCATTATCATTTAAGGTAGCTCCTGAAGAAAACAATGCTGTTAATTTTAAAAGATGCATTGAGTTCAGAGAATATAATGTTTTTCTGGGTATGATATGATGGACCACTTAGAAATTGTTGATTTTTTAAAAGCATGAAGAAGAGAGTAAACAGCAATGAATAATAATAGAACTTCAAATATTTATAGAAGTTTGAGGGGGCAGGAGACCAGTTAGGGTTTTAAATTTAAATAATTTTTATAGTTTAATTATGTCAGTATTCATAAATGAGTCTATTGCTTTTTGTCTGACCGAAATTCAGAAGGTAATCTCAGTATACAGTTTTAGTACCCAGAGTAGCAGTCAATATACTGTATTAGTGAACTTCCACAATTCACACATAACAAAATAAAATTTAAAGTTAATATAATTGTTCTAATTACAAGTTTTATGAAAACATAATCCTCTGATTTGTTTCACTTTAATATTTAAGGGAAAATAGCTTTGAAGCATACTATAAAATTGTCTTACTATGCAACCTATTTGATAAGATATTATATTAGTAATATTGAAATGTTATTCTAGTCTAAAATCGACTTTCATATTTATGAAATAAGGTTAATAATCTTTCCATTTTATATAACAAGCTTTCCATTTCTTTCTGTCTTAATAAATTTATTTCCAGACCCACACATATATCCCAGGGGAATGCCTTATAAATCTGAAAGATCCTAGTTAGATTTTGATGTACCCAAGAATACTTACTATCCTCTGAGAGATAACACACTTGTCAAAATTAACCATGTCTGAGTTATACTTTTTTGAATTAACATGCCATTAAGTAATAAAACACACATGGCACACAAACATTTGAAAAGATAACTATTCTTTTTTGTTTTAAATAATGTACATCCAGAAATCAATTTAATTTCTATATTAGGACTCTGTCATCTCTTAGAATATGCATGTCCATTAAAACTAAAAGGATTTATAATATATTAAACTAAAAATCATTTATTCAACTCAATGCTTCCTAAAAATAGTACCCAAGATATATCAAACGCCCCTTTTGGAATTACTACAACAGTGTATTTTTAACTTGTGCTGAAAATAGAGGGGCAAGTTTTACAGACTAACAAAAACAACTCTACAGTTTAATTCAAAGTGGTTTTCTAATTTGTTATTTTGAAACTAACCTTCATTAGTTTTTCTATTGTTTCATTGCTTTGATTTCTTCAAGTAAGTCTTTTGCTAAGGAAACTTATATACATGCTGAAGAGATAGGGGGGTTCTATCCTCCTATTTCAAGCTAAAACAAAACCTCTAAATTATCTTTTAGAGTAAGCCAAAGCCAGTATCACATACCTTTCGGGAATGAATTTCTTTCACATACAATGGAAGTAGAAACTCAGATATACCTTCAAGACGAATTCCCTTCTTGGTGACTCTCAGATTTCCCATACCATCCTACAAGCAATGAAATATAGTTCACTTTTAGGTTAATTAGAGAATGAATGACTGGCCATAATTTTCTTAGGCCTAAATTGAGAAAACAGTAAGCTCAAATCAGTGATGATTTAAGGAAAATGAGAGATTGCATCTACTTAATAAATGATTGCAGCTGTTTGCATGCATATAGAGGGCTCTGTTTAAAATGAACAGGAGAAGAGGAGTATATAAAGGGCCTAGTATCTTCTCCCAGCTCTCTCAGATACACGGATTTATCTATGAATAAATCCTGTGCTTTCTTCATGCATCAGTCAGTTTAACTATTTATGAGATATAATGATATTTGCTACCTGACTATTGGAAACAACTTTATTTGCAGAGAATCTAATACTATTTTTATATTACAGTTATACACAATTTCTATAACATTCAAGTAGTCACATTTGCACAATTATTTCAATAAGTAACTAATGATCGACGAGTATAAATAAAGCATGGTGTTCCAGCATTCAAACCATGAATAAAGCATATGTCCCCTCCCTTAAAAAACAACACTCCATGAGGAGGATAAAACAAGTACACAAACAAGGTTTATGAGACAGAGTAAAGTAAATAAAAATTAAGAAGTGAATGCTCATGGGGATTAAAGAAAGATTTCAAAAATGTAAGAGAGTATAGCATGTGGCATGGAAGAGATTGACTGATAAAGACCTTAAGAATGTAGAATTTTAACAGGAGATGTCCATGGGGGGGGCACAAAAGGAATATTCTGGTAACACTTAGGCAATAACATGCCATTAGATCTGGCCAATGTATGAAATATTGTGATAGAAAACAATTAGATATATGTTTGGAGGCCAGAAACCAGAAAGACCTGAATGCAAAGATAAAGAGTCTGGGGTTACTCAATATCCAAGAAGAGAAACATAAACATGTTTTTGGATAGATCGATGGCTTGAAATGATCACAGTTAAGCTTTAAGATTAAGTGGGCAGAAATATGGTGTGGGGCTGACAGAGTATCAGGGAGCACACGTGACTTGGTAATAGGTGTAAGGAGTGTTTGGAAGAACAACCTGCAAAACCTGGTGATTAATTTGATCTGGAGATACGGAAAATGAGGCATTCACAGTTAATTCAAGGTTTCACAATTACAACTTCGTAAGAACATGTACCGATTTTTACACGGGCACCCTAAATCTGTAGACTCAGTGGCAAAAAAATAAGTTCAGCTCTGGGCTTCCTGACACTGAAAAGTCCACATATTTATTCATTAACCATCATGGTTGTAGAAAGAGGATTGGGAGACAACAATTGCTTGAGACTTGAATCTATCTTGATGGATGAGCAAACACTGTGTGGAAAGAGGTATATGAAACAAAGGAGAAACTTGGATAATGACTCGGATAAAGGTCTGTGAATTAGAAAGAAGTGTATACATCCTGGGAGGCTGAGATTGGTAGTATTAAGAGGAGAGCTAAGAGATGATGAATGGCCCCAGTCTCTACCCCCCTGCCCTCCTTCTCGCCATACCACCCCTAAAATAAGGAAAGCTAATGCAGTAGTATAACAATAATTACAATTTTGAGTAAGAATTGAAGAACTTTTTATTTTATGTCGAACAAGACTTAAATATTATGAAAGAGAGAAATTTTGTGTGGTGAAGTCTCAATCTTCTCATTGAAGGAGAAAGTAAAAGATTCTCACTGAATTAAACTTGGGATGGGAAGAAAAAAATTCATTTCTTGCGGTTCAAGCTTAAAGCTGACACTGGAAATGCTTACTAGGAACTGACTAAAAAATATAAATAAAAATGAGAAGTTTAAGCATCACTAGCAGCTGAATCTGATGAGAAAATGGTCTACTTCCGTTGGGAGGATGACATACCCTCGTTTTTCTGAGACAGAGCTGGCTTATACAAGTTTTATAACATCCACTTTCACCTTTAAAAGTGAAAAGTGTCTTCAATTTAGACATTAATTACATAGTCACTCATTTACTGGCTCCAATTAGTGTAGTTTTGCAACATTATTTCCTAACTAGGAAAGACAGAGGCAGAATTGACAGAGACTCAAACTAGAGGATCTGCTAGGTAGAAAGGGCACAAAGTCGTAAGGATGTGGTGTGCTAAAGTAGCAAAAAAACCAAAACAAAACAAAACTGTTTTGTCATCAGATTGTATAACTCTTTTATTTCTTACAAAAGTAGCAAAAAATGATGTCCCTTGTACCTATTTTCTCAATGGGTAGAAATAGTAAAGTCAGAACAGCAATTCTGGGCTGCACAAATAACACAGGGTCAAAAAATGATAATTGATAATTAATAATCAAGTTCAACAGGGGTTAAGAGATATTGGCTAAGGTAAGACAGCTTTATCACCAGAAAATGGAACTTCAGATTTTGAGTTTTTGACAGTGAGAGAATTTCTAGATACGATGACGCCTGAAGAACACTTGAGAAGCAGTGGCAGAAGTGGAGACAGAACTCTGTAATTCAGAAAGCCAATAATATTAGAACATATAAAGTGAAACATGACTTTAAAATATTGTATTTCTCATGAGATTTTCTAGACTTATACAATGACTGTCTATATATTAATATATACTGAAATGCCTGTTGGAAGAAAATATTCTGCAATATTCCCCATGGGGTTGCTATGGAAACATCTGATACAACTGACTATCTCAGGGCAATAAAAATTTCTGTGATAAACATAATTCGAAGTTCAATATTAATCTCAAAATTATTTACATAAAATGGTTTGGAATAAAAAGACTGGACATCCAAAATTGTGTGATAATACTTATCTAATATGCATATTAAATTTTGGAAAGTTTTGATTCTTAAACTCAGTATTTTTTATATTTTCTATATAATACATAATTTGGGACATACACAAAATTAAATTTCATTTTAAATAGATGAAATAGCATTCCAGGTGTAAATGTAGAACTGTAATAGCATTGTGTTGTGAATCTAACCTCACTCCAACATGTCCATTTGTCCCACTGTTTATTTCTCCTGTCTTGTATTAAAAAATAAATTTTCAAGTTTTTCCACATTATCTGCATATAGCTACAAAATAAATAAAGCTGATTAGTATATAATCAACCTGATTCTCACATTCATGTACCAAGTCCATTAACAATTTGAGATGATAAATAACCTGGTTTCCCTTTTTTAAGGACATTAGAAAGTAAATTGATTTCTACTCTCACTATACCTTCCTAATTTATTGCATTCTTGGTTCCTTCAACATCTGAAGAGGAGAAAAAAGTTTCTGGATTTGCTGTTAAGGATGACATTGCCAAAACACCAGAAAGTATAAAAGAATCTAATGTACGGATGGCCTAGTCCCCAGTCTTGGCTCGGCCACCTGCTTCCTGTGAAGTTAAGCTTAAACCACTTAACTAATCTCTTTGTGTCTTTTGTCATGTGTTAAAGGAATAATATCAGAATTTATGTTATGTATTTATAGCAAGGGGTATATGAGGATTAAAGAGTTTAAAGAAAGTCTTTTTATGTAGCGGTACTCTTTTTAAACATTATTAACATTTTATTAAAAATAATTTAAATTTTTGTCTCATATTATTATAAAGATTCATATTGTTCATTTACAGAGGGATTATCTTTGATCTTCAGTGGCGTCTACTTCAAGCTTTATTATTACAGTTATGATCATTTTATTTGTCATTTAGTAATTTCACATTTATCTACTTTTGACAGACCCTAGAGTGACATTTGGGAAGGGAACATGAAGCTAGAGGGCTTTGGTTTGAAACTTGACTATGATTTACTAACTGGTGGCTGAGGCGTGTTGTTTAATCCACCAGGCTCTAACTTCATTTCCTGTAAACGTCAGGAAATAACAGTACTCCTCACAGGGATGTTGTAATAATTTAATGAGAACACGAGCGAATGGCTCAGGACTGGATCTGGCATATTTTGAACAGTTATTCCTTTCAATGGTAGTTTATTTAAAATGTATACTTTAGTATTAAATATAATTGACCTCTAAGTAACCTGTATTTTAAAATTAACCTCTTCCACTTTATTTCTGCTCTTCCACTCCCTGGGACACTGCCGAAGATCAAGACTGCTTCATTCCCCACCTGGTAATTGTCTCCAAATTTACACTCTTTGGAGTGCAAGTTTACATTGTTTTACACTGTCACTTTATGGAATTACTCCTTATTCTCACTTTCAAAACCCTGAATAATTTTGTGTTAAAAAAACAAACAAATATTGTGGAAAGGAAGGATAATGGTTATATAAGAGGAGAAAATCAGTACACTATGCTTCATGCTGTTGCCGTATTTCATGGCTTGGGGTTTTGTTATTCCTGTACAATGAAGTCAATGAAAATGCCATCCAGCCACTGAAATGCCATTATTAATCCTAAAAAGTCTGTAGGATGACAGCTATCACTATTTCTTGTTTTACTTCCAGATGTCCAAAGTGAGATTTGAATGAACAGAATCACTTCAGCGTGTTCAGTTTTGCACTGGTGATCAAACTTCCATAGTACTAAAGGGAAGAAAAGTACAGCTGAGCCCTAAATCAGAGCCCTAGTCACTTGCATGTGTGGTAACGGTGTGGTAGGCATCGTCTTCTTGGTGATGAGCGACAGGATGGGGAGAAATTATTTGACTGACATCTTTTTGTGGTTGAATTAACGGACACCTTTGCTTTGACCTCTTGGTGTAGGAGAAGGTGCCAAGGTAACCGGGTATTGACACTATCAGTTCGACGTGGAGTAAGATGTTTGTTAGCATCACAAGGCTGATACCAATAGACAGAGGGCAAAGAGATGGACTTAGGCTTCCTCAGTGGTCCCCACCTAAAATAGTGCCCATGCTGCTATCAATTTTACACCTAGTATGTGACTATGAATCCATGTATCTCACTTAAGTAATGACGAATCATTTTCAATTTTTTAAAGCCCACAAACCAGTTAAATAGTTTTAAGTTCAATATTAAGTATTGGATAGAAATATATTGAGGCAAAGTTCAGTTAATGATAATTGTGTATATGTTTTAATGTAAATTATTTTTATTATAATATAGAAAATTGTATTATCACATACACAGACACACACACACACACACACACACACACACAAACCCACATCACTTCAGACCTGGGATTACAGGTTTATGTCTTTCATTTTGAATATTTAATGTCCATTCTAAATAACCTATTGTAAACATTGCAATGTTCATGTTGAGGGGAAATAGCAAAGAACAATCTCTACTACTGTAGCCTCTTTTTTTTGGAATAACTTTGAAGAGCCTTTAAGTGCCTCTGCAATCCTTTGTTTTTCTGATTATTTGCTCTTTTCTTATCCTCACCTACTCTTTATCTCCACTAATCTATACTGCTAGCACTTTTTAGAAAAGTTCTGTTTGCCATTTAAATTTCTTAATCCATGCATTTTATTTGCTGGAACTGCTCTACTCTCATCTCATCTTCATATTCTCACCCATCATTCAAGGCCTAGTTCAAAGAAAGCCATAGTTAATATTAGAAATAACACTTCTTACTCTCTATTTCCAAAAATGCTATATTTATATTTCTCATGAAATGTATCATATTCTGATTCCTTTTTATTGCTTCTTTAAAAGTATATGATCTTATTTACCTTTGTACTTACTCCCTCTACCAAAGTCCTTCCAAGAGTGGATTTTATGAAGTATGTGGTCATTAGATGCTTGATTATTTAATTGATCAGTAGAATTTTTTTTTACTTGATAAAAATAAAACAAAAACTTAAACTGATATCCTTGTAAAATTTATGCGATCACCAAAATTCATAGAATTTGCCTCTAGAAACTGCAAGCGATATTTATTATCATTGTCATGCACTTGATTTTTTGAACAATGTAAAGGATACTTTGTTAAGAAATATTCCTTTTGGAATTTATTATGAGACTGACTTTAAAATACATCATAGACTTGGATGTAATAAAAAAGAATGTTGACAGCAATGCCATTTTAAATTTAAAATCTACACTCATTACTGTGCAATGATCTGACCCTCATTCACTCTGTCCTCACTTATATAAAGGTTCTTTATGAGCTGTGGCTGCTTGATACGGGAATTACTTAGATGAGCTCCCCTCAGGATTTGAATTACCCCTTAACAGGCGAATGTAATTGTTAAAGTAATGAGCGTGTTCACATGAAATTATGAACAATTTTAAAAACTGATGTGATCATTAAACAATATAGAGAATCTGGTCTATAATTAATTATTTTAAAAATTAAAAAAAAAATTTGAAAGAATCCAGTAGTCAGGAGATAATTAAATATAGATTTTAGGTAACTTCTTTCTGGTTAAAACTAAAAATGATTTTCTTATAAATTACTAGAATCATAAATAAATTAAAATAAACTGATTAGAAAAAAGGTAAATATGTATACTTAATGGCTTTGATTATCTAATGATAGTCATCCTCTAATTAAATTTGCATGAGAAAATGACCTTCAAGAGTCAATTTAGAGACAATCTGGAGCCTAGTGGTCATTTGTGAGACTTTGGGACTTAAAAATTAAATGTTTTAACTAAAACAAAAATATATAGGGAAATAAGTATTATATTGTTCAAATACAATTTCAAGTCACTTTTAAATGTTTTGGTTGTTTATTCCTAATGTATCATAAATAAATTAAAAATTCATTTAATTTCTAATCCTAATTAAAGAAAAAATCTCTTCAAAATATCTAAGCATTTTCTTATTCTTACTTCTTTTATGCTAATGTTATTTATAATTTATAATGAACTGTTTTCCCCTAAGTGTAAAAGAAAGAACAAAGCACAAACTGACAGCCTGTCTTATATGTGTGTTTTATTATGTTGTTTGCTGTATGCTTGTGTTTTATTTTCATTTTAATTGGCATTCCTTTTCCTGCCTATTATTAGAAAATAAATTCTACAGTGATAATAACTGATATACCTAGGAATTTGTTTTTTAATTGATCTTATATAGAAACTTCTTTACAGATTATTGTTAATAACTTTCATTATTTGAAATATGATTTATTACTTTTGGTCTTAGCCAATGATTGTTCAATGTTTTATAATTTATAATATATATCACCAATTTTCAGTTATGAAAGGTTTTAAATGTATTCATATATTGAATAAGACAATAAACATATCATTTTGTATCTATTTTTTGTATTGGTATTCTATTAGCTATGTAAATGACAGCTTTAAAAAGCATAATAAAATAAAATTTATTTTTTTCCAAATTATTCTCTATTTAAAATATAATTTCTTGACAAATGTTTTCTTTTTTTCTAACAACTCATATATCACTAGCCTCATAGAACTTATCTAATTGTTTAACAACAAAATTGTCAGAATAAAAATATGCTGATGCAAGATAAAATAAAAAAGCAATAATATATTAATGTGACATGGTATACGTGATCACAATCATCCAGTAAATGGAAAAAAATGGATGTTTTAATAAATCCACTTAGACTATATATAGGGACAAGCAAAAATATAAGCCTTATAGTAATGCAATTATATGTAAGGGACCAGCAATATATACACACATACATATATACACATATGTATACATAAATATATAAACACACACACACACACACACACACATATATATACACATATGAAGTCTGATAATTAAGTTTGAGAACTTGCTACTGTGAGCTTACATTGGTAGCACTGTGCAAACAGCTCAGTAAAGTTTCATAACTTTGATATATCTGTGTCTCACAGCTGCGTTGGTGTAGACACGTGACAGTGTCTTGCTGAGCGGCATTTCATATTGTTGCTGTGTGTTTTTGTGTATCATTGTAAGATGTTGAAGCTCGAAATAAAGCAACAAACAAACATTAAATTTCTTGTTAACTTGACAAGAGTGGAAGTGAAATTAGAAACATGTTCGTCAAAGTTTATGGGGATAATATCATGAAGAAGATAGCAGTATACAAATGGATTAAAAGTTTTTCTGAAGGGAGAGAAAGCATCACTGAAGAGAGGTCAGGGAAGCCTGTAAAGAGCAGAACTGATGAAAATATTGTAAAAATGCATCAATTGTGCATCAAAATCGTCAGCTACCTGTAAGAACCCTAACAGACCAAGTAAACATCGATAAACAGGAAAAGCTTAACAGAAAATCTTGGCATGAGAAGGCTGTGTGCAATAATGACCCCAAAGTAGCTCATCAATGAACAAAAGCAAAGGACAGTCAAAGTTTTCCAAGACCTTTTGGAGAGGCAAGACAATGTTTTGGGCCGTGTTATCACTGGTGATGAAACATGGGTGTACCAATACGACCCTGAAATGAAGCGTCTAAGTGCACAATGGAAATCAGCTTATTCTCCATCACCAAAAAAGTTCTGTCAGTCCAAATCATGAGTCAAAATGATATTGCTAACCTTTTTTGATATTAGAAGGATTGTTCATTATAAATTTGTATCAACGGGACAGTCAACCAAGTTTCCTATATGGAAGTGCTAAAAAGCCTTTGTGAAAAAGACAAAGTTGACCTAAACTTTTCATCAACAACTCATGGCTCTTGCATCAGGACAATGCACCAGCTCACATGGCACTGTCTGTGACAGAATTTTTAGGCAGTACACAGCTGTATTGGAATATCCTCCCTACTCACCTGATCTGGCCCCCAAAGACCTTTTTTCCTTTACCCAAAGATAAAGGAAATATTGAAAGAAAGACATTCTGATGGCCATTCCAGAAAAAGAATTTCACAAATGCTTTGAAGGGTGGAGTAGGTGCTGGCATTGGTGCACAGCTTCCGAAGGGAAGTGCTTTTGAAGGTGACAATAGTGATATTCAGCAATGAGGTAAGTAGCACTTCTTCTAGGATAAATTCGTGAACTTATCTGTTGGACCTCATACACACACACACACACACACACACACACACACACACACAAACACATACACATACACACAGTGCCAAAAATAGTATACACATTTTAAGAAAGAAAAAAATACTGTATTCAAATTGTAATAATATATATTGGTAATAAGAGATGAATACAAATCATGTTTGACTTCTGCAATTACAAGAGGTGCTCAAAGTCATTACCATTAGTATCCAGACACTTCTGATTATGGAGAACTACTGCTTGCGCAACATTGACTAGTGTCCAATTGCATTGCTGTGCATACCATTTCAATTTCTTCCCAAAGCATGGCAGTGTAACCAGTCTTCTATGTTAAACTACACCTTTTAAAGACTCCCATAGGTAGAAGTTAAGGTGTATTAAGTCAGGAGAATGTGAGGGAAACTCAAACATCACTCTGGTATTTCCAATACCACTTCAAAATGGTCTTGAGTTCCTTGAAGGTCAATCATGCTTCTCCATTTTCTTTGTCCTGGCTGTCACGTGATGAATGCCATCTTTTGAGTGAATATCTTACTATACATTGCTACTGTAATTCAATTCAATCTCAAAAAGTAGTACATAGATAACATGTTATAAAATGTGTATATATTTTTTACACCCCTGGTACACACACACACACACACACACACACACATGCATGCACACATATTCAATACAGAACATTTGTAATATATATGCAATTTATGTTTGCTATTTTTGAAAAAATGTTTTCCCACAGAAATTATTTTAAAAAGTATTTATGTTATGCAGTCTGATAATCTAATATTAATTATTAATACAACTTTAAATATGCATGGAAGCACTAGCATTGTACTCCTTTAACTTGAAATTAAATTACACTCTGAGAATGTGATAAATAAGTGTGGCAGGAGACAGCCACTAATAAAGACTGCTGTAGGAAAACCAAGCACGCTATTAAAAACAAATCATATTTCTCATCGTAAATGTCGACAACCGCAAATACCTTCAGGGATTTTACTTAAGGAAAATAATAAGCAATGAATTAATAATAATTAATGCTAGGTACCCTAAAGACTGTCATCCATAAATGGGTGACTGAAGAACATTGTCTTTTAACCTTTATAACAAGATTACAAAGCTTAAAGGTTCACTATTAGGATGCCAGTCTTTCTCAAACATGCTAATAGAATACCAGAATTATAATAAATCTAGTGAAAAAAAGTTCAGTTTTCAAGTAAATTTACGAAACCATTGCACAATGTATTCCTACTCACAGATTCATAATGCATGTTGGCATACTAAACACTGAGAAATCTAGTGTAAAGAAACACATGTGCTTTGTTCAATACAGAGTTCTCCAAACATTGTATCCAATGGGTGTCCCACTCACTCAACATCATTTTGGAATAGGTGAAATAATGTCCCCTGGATACGCTGTGGAAATAATGGTTTAATCACTTGTATTACGAACTCGGAAGGAATACTTATTTAAAAAGAGGCGCATTGTTTAGCATGGAGTCTCAAAAACAGTTACAAGCTGCCATGTCTCCACAAATATTTATTGACAGCCTACATATAGTACCACTAATTTCTGTTGATAATTTTGATTTCCCAGTTATCTTTAAATACTAGAGAGAATAGGCTAATCACTCTGCTAAGAACCTGGTTTGCTTCATGGATATAACTTATTCCCAATAAGCAGTGAGAAAGAGAATGCTGAGTGCAGCTCTGGTTTTGCATATGATATTTGTCAGTTATTATAAACATAATTTAATTTCTAAAAGGATAATCAGTTCTTGCCTGGAATAAAATCACACTTCTGGGCCTGTAAATTAAGGATAAGACTGTAAGGTATGATCACTCTACATAAGACATCCTTATTATAAGTAAGATATCATCCAAAAATTCCTTCCAAACTCCCAAGATAATATCTTCAGTTTCCACACTTACTATTATGGGATTTGGTACACTTAGTAAGTTAGCCTGAAGTCTAGATTTTTATTAATCATCAATCCAGTCAACTATAGAGATAGAAAATGAAAATTTAAGTTATTTTATTAGGTAATTTGAGTAGGGAGTCATAATATTTTTCATTATTATCTCTGTAATGTGTATATCTTCTTTTTTCTTAATATTTTTTGCATTTTTTATTTTTAAAATTTTCTTCTCTAACAAACTTCATTTATACAAGGATTTCCTATAACCATTTTATCTTTTGTTGTTTCTTTGCCTTTCTGTTTCTGTTATTTTAGTTTGTGGTATTCTATGATTTTTTTCCTCTGTTTCCTCTTTTTTATGTTATGTGTTTCAGTTATGGAATTTGTTTTTTAGTGGTTACCATTAAGCTTATTTAAAAGAAAATGTCATATATACAGTAGTCCTTTTCCTTCATTCTTCAGCATGCATCTTATCTCTGTTCCCCTTTGGAAATTCAGACTTCATCTCCTCTCCTTTTATGTTTTTGTTGTTACAAATTATACTTTTTTAGGCTGTAAGTTTCATTTCTGAATTACAGTGGCAAATTGTCATCTCTTTTCCTTTTTTTCTCCTTTACCGTTTATAACATGACTTCATTCCCTACATTTTAGCTATTATACTTTATAATAGTTCCGAATGGCATCTATTCCAAGTTTCTTATTTGTTCATTTGTCATGTTACAAATAGGCATCAGCTTGTAATGGAATCCTTCTACTTTCCCTTTTATCAATTCTTTCTCAACAATGTGGGAAACTGTCTTTTCCACAGATTACACAAGCAAGAGTTGATAATTAAACCCCAATCAGTCAAGTAGGTACTTTTACTAGTATATTTTAAACTCAAAATTAAGAATAACCCATTAAACAATTTCTCTTTGAATGTAAAGCTGGAGTTAGCTGTGACTATATTTAAAATTATATAGAGAAAGCAGAACAATCCTAGGTTAAAAGAGGAGAAAGAAGATAAAGGAGGCTAATTCCACTTGGTACAGATACCCCTGTTTCTAGTTCTTTCTGACACACATGCACAACGATTTTCCGTGATTGTGTTCTTTCATTTCATCACTTTTGTCAGTATCATGCTCCCCAAAATTCTCTTTCCCTTTTTCTCTTTCTCCCTTCTCCTTCTTCTCCCTCTCCCTCTTTCTCTATCCCTCTGTCTCTCCTACTTGCTAGTTTAGTAAGAGAACAATTAAATCCATTTTAACAGATTACCTTTATATAGTCACACTCCTTCATGACTGCACTCACTTCCATAGCTAAAATCTTTTAGGTAAGTCAAGTTCCTTCTCGATTCATCACTGCTCCTGCTCTCTAACACTCTTCTTTCTTTGGTTATCCTCTTTTACCTTTTGCATATTAATTCAAACATGTCTCACTGAAGGCACCTTCCTATACAAGATCAGAACTCTTTTCCTCATGAACCACAGCACCATATGTAGCTCTTTCAAGAAACTTCTCAAAGTTTATGGCAGATCATATTCTTTGTGTTAACATTTCATTATACAATATAGGATTGTAAGCTTATTGCAGGCAGGTACCATATGTATTTGAACATCATTGATCTCAAAATTTATTTTTGCAACCAGATTTTTACAACCCAAATTTGTCTTCTGAATTCTAGACAAAGGTATTGAACTACTTAATGCCTACTTTTCCGGGGTATCACAAGCATTTCAAACCAAGCATGTCCCGAATAAAAGTAACAATCTCCAAATTTGAACTGCTCCTTATGATGTGTTCCTTATCTCAGAAAATTATCATCCCTATTTAAAAGAAATCTGTATCTCATTGTAGAGTCTTCAGTCTAACCTTTCATAATGGATCAGTCACCAAGTCCTCCCCACTTGCCTTCTTTCTAGCATTGCTTCTGGCACACAGTGGAATGTGCTGTGCAGACAGTCCTTAAAGGTAGGATGTATTTTCCCAACTGTTGGAAAAGCTGTGAGTAGATAGCCTTCAGTGTTGGAATACTTTAAGGATTGTCCTACTCTCCTGAAACCTATAAATATTTTCAAGTAGGTCATCCTTCCAAGTTTATGGCTAGAATTCTCCATTTGATTGATTAGAAACATGCAGAGACCCCTCTCATAAAAATCTACATGGACCCCTCTCAGGATCTTCACTCACTCACTCTCCTGGCCACTATCTGTATAACGAGGGCTCCACTGCAACATAAATCTTATGGAATAAAGGAAAGGGGACTGCTAAGAAGAAACTGTATCTCGAAGGAGTGTCAAGATCTGGCCAGCATGTATCAGCAGGAGAAGGGTGAATGTTTCCTGAAGATTCTTGATCAGGTGGCAAAAACATAAAGTTCACTATGGTCTGCAGAATCTAACATCTGTAAAGACGCCATGGATATTGTTATTGTACAAACTCATTACTAGGATGACTTTTAGGAGCATGGAAAAAGCAATGACCCGTGTTAAATAAGTAATCATGACCTAGATTTTCATGGCAGATGGTGAAAGGAGGAATTAAACATGTCAGAGATGTAGGTATGTTGGAGTGAATAAACTTTATAAGAGCAGAAAACCCATCAAATCACCATGATCTATGGGAAGGACCATAGCATATACCATTTACTAAGGCTATAGGGAATCACTGGCGAGAGAGATGCAAGATTCACTAAAAAGTTCTGTAGTTGTTCTCCTTTGTAGGTCAGGGTTGTTGGTAGAAAAGACCATTAAAGAACTAGATTCACTCATTGAGCTAATAGGGCCCTAAAATAATAAAGGCCAAATTGTAGCCAGCAGCCAGGTAAACATAATTAGGGTAATGAGAGACCAGTTCAAAGGGGCAACCAGGGTCACAAATTTAGAATGTTATAGAGATAGCTAATAAATCTTCATGACCACAGGGCAAACACAATGATTAAGCAACAAAGGCTCCATTCAGTTTGTAGCATTAAAACAAATTATGTGTGGATGAATAACAGGTGGAAGGCAGTTGCCACAATAAACAAGTCACGATTACTTGCCCAGTTTTGGTCATGAGCCAATTTTTTGACCCAAATCCATAAACCTTGCCAAATGTTGACAGTAAATGGATGAGTACAATAGCCTTACCCTGAGACCCCCTCAGAAATGAGGGTTCTTCTCATGTCATTGGTAAGCCACCAAGTCTAGGAAAAGTCAGATCCCACTTTAATTAAGAATTGCTCCACCTACGGGGACTACCAATGCCAAAACAAACAAACAAACAAAGCACATTCGCTGTCAGTCTTGTCAGGAAATATATTAGCTGCTTGTTCAAAATCATAAGTCTCCTACCTGGGATTGCTTACTTGATCAACCGATCAATGAGAAGGGATAAAGGCCCAGCCATCATATGCCCAGTCTGAAAAACTCAGATTTATTCTAGCTCCAGCTCCCTATGGGGTTTGTCAGTGCTGCCAATCTTCTGCATCACAGATTGATTTATCTGTTCTCCCTGCTCATCCCTGTTCCCTTGAGGTATGCTATTACCTAGGTTATTGAGAAATGTTTTTTATCAAAATGCAATAAACTTTATGATATTTTAAAATTAAAATTAAATTAAAACTTAAGTAAGAGTAAGACTGATAATAAAAATGAAGTGCACTATAATCTATATTAGAGAAATCAGTACATTAATATTTCTGCCAGGTAGAAATAAAAACAATATGAAATTATATTTATATCAAGAACTCAAACATATGGTAATTTTTTCCCCTCCAGAGAGTGCTCTGTTAAGGTGCCATCATCACCAGGAAAGCTCTTTTGTCTTTAATACCTGTACTGCAAGCTTTTCTTCACATTAATTCAGACTTAAAAAAAATATTTGATAGCAAATAGCGATAATTTTGTATAATTACTCAGATCCAGACAAATAATGCCAATACAGGTAAGTTTCAGTCTGCCTGGAAGTCAACAAAGGCACATCTCTTCTCTATATGAACATTAAATTATTTCAAAAATAGCTGCTTAGAATTGTTGTTTTCCAAAATTTTAAGCATAGGCACATTTTAAAAATTTTTAAAAACTTTTATTAAATTTATTGCAGTGATATTGGTTAGCAAAATAACATAAATTTCATGTGTGCAATTCTATAATACATCATCCATATATTTCACTATGTGCTCACTTTTAATGTTTGGTGGGACATTGTTGAGAAGTTATTGTAGGTAATGGCTTCACTATCCATTATCTTTCTAGCTTTTCATGAAAAATTCAGAGTCATGGCCAATGATGTTTTTTCACACAATGAATCAGTTGCCACGTGCTATGACTATGTTGGAGGACATGCTTGTATATGTAGTATCTTTGCAGTGTGTGCTTGTGTCTGGAGTGGTGGTGGTGTAAGCATCCATTCCTGGATAGTTGAATGAGTAAAATATAGTGCATGTGCATCATAAAGTATCATGCAGCCACACGTAGCAGATGAGCAGATGTACACCTAGCAACAGTATTTAGGAAGTAAAATAATATCATAATATTTACATAATTAAAAATATGTGCATACCACAGATGAAATCTATTTTTCAGAACACATAGGAATAAAATGATCACTAAAAAAGAATAGAGTAACTACAAAGAGAGAACAAGGGCTGAAAATGGAATTGGGAATGGAGATGTAAATAAAGGGAATGAAAGAGTCAATAAATGAATGAACAATAAATAGTAAACTGGAAGGGAGATAATTTTCAGGATATAATGGTGAAAATGTGTCATAAGTTGTTGGACATATATCTCAATCTCCTGCACCTGAATTCAAAAACAAAGTAAAATCTGCAATTGAAAGTTCAATTTTATCAATTCCCCTGTATATCCTCACTGCCACTCTTTCAATTTTTTTCACTTTCTGCCTATAATATAATATCAGTTTTTAATGTTCTAATTATCATAATATGTCCATTTAAATTTTTTTCACTCTTACCCTATTTTAAAGCAAATGTATTTAATTAGTTTCTAAGGATAAACTTAACATGAAAATATCTTTCATAATCTGAACCTTATTCTGGTATGTTACGATTCAATGAGAGTGTCATTCTTTCAGAAACTTTCCTGTAATGTATCCTATTCCTCCCTTTTTGTGTCCATAACAACTATTTCTTCTCTTATTCAAATATTTATTGCAAAGCATTATAATTCATTGTTTTCTGGAAACTCTCTCTCTCTGTGGTGTGAATTTACTGAAAAAGCTATTATGTCTTAGGAGTTGAAAAAAAAAACACCTGTGTTTTCCCTTTACTTCGTGCTCACAGCACTTCTGACACTAGATTTGTGGGTTTTCTACACATTAAGCAACTCTCTTGAGACACCAACTGGGTATCCAACAATTTTACTCATTTCTGACACTCCTTAGCAAGACATAAATCCCGCAGGTTAAGGATTCAGTCCCACTAAATCAGAAGTTCCTGGGACCCTCTCCTCAGATTTGATTAATTTACTAGAGTGGCTCACAGAACTCAGGTGGAAATTTTACTGACTAGATTACTGGTTTATTATAAAAAGGTGTAACTCTGGAAGAGCCAGACAGAAGAGATGTGTAGGGCCAGGTCTGTGGGAAGGGGCACAGAGCTTCCATACCCGCTGCAGGCACCACTCTTCCAACATCTCCATATGTTCACCAACCTGAAACCTCCCAAACTCTATACTTGGGGCATTTTTATGAAGGCTTCACCATGTAATGATTAAGTATTAACTCAAATCTCCAGCTCATCTCCCATTCTTTGGAGATGGGGATCGGACTGAAGATGCCAATCTTCCAACCACTGTGTTATCTTTCTGGTGACCAGACCCCATCCTGAAGCTATTCAGGAGCCCAGGAAAAGTCTCTTTAGAACAAAGGAAATTCCTATCACCAGGAAATTCCAAGAGACTTAAGAGCACTGTGTCAGGAACTGGGGTCAAAGATCAAATAGTAGATCAAAAGATGGTCCTGGTATTCTGATCACTTAGGGCATTACATAGGTTTTAGGAGCACTGTACCAGGAGTCAGGGACAGAGATCAATATCTATCTATCTATATCTATATCTCATATATCATCTATATTTATAAGTATCATCTATATCTATATCTTTCTATTATTTCATTTCTGTTTTTATCTCTTATTTATTACAATAACTTGAATATTCAAGCACAAGTGCAGAGCAGTATATGATAAACATCAATTGAGGTTAAAAAGTGCATTTTAAAGTAGCTAAAAGTAATTAGAATTCCTATGGCAGAATAGCTAACCACAGACTAATGGAACCATTGAATATATCTCCAAAATGTGTGATAAAATTATAAAGTGTAAAACCAATTGTCTTTGAAGGTAAAATATGTTTGTCTTTTGGTAAAATATGCATAATACAGAATTTACTATTTTAGCCATTTTTAAATATAGAGTTCAGTAGCATTAAGTACATTCACATTGTTGTGCAAACATAACCACTATATATCATCGGAAATTTTCACCATCCCCAACTGAAATTCTGTACCCATTAAATAACTCCCTAGTGTCAAATTTTCTGAAATGTGTTCTATAATATTTACTTAGTTTTTAAAAAACTGTCTGTTTATGTGACTAACCTTTTAAAATTCTTCAGGTGTTCTCCACTGACCTCTGATGATAAACAAAATTTTTAAGATGAAAAAATAATCAACTCACTATGATTTTGGTTTTATTTCTAGCTTTATTTGTTTTCATAGAGTTCTCCCACAACCACTTTCATTTAATGGGCTAGCTTTCTGGACTAGTCAATATTAATTGAAGAAATCAGGGTTTTTCTTGAATCAAGTTCTCATAAACACATCGTGAGCCTGGAACATCTTTCCCTCAACACTTTTATTGATTATTTCCCAGTCATTTTTAGTTATTGGCCTAGATATCACTACATTCGCTACATCTCTTATTTTTAGGCAGAGTAGCATTCTATAACTGCTTACAAAAATACGTCTCTCTCAATGTATCTTAGTTGTCTTTTATTTATTTGTTTCCACAATAAACAGTAAGTCAATTTTGTAATCTTAAACAGTCCCTGAAAAAGAGAATTCATGTTTGCTGAATGACTAACAATGAAGTATTAATTTTAAGAAAATCTGATCTTAATTTTTTCAGAACATGATCTTATACTTTTTATTATGAAAATAATGTTTTATTTCACAAAAAGAAAAATATAGGAAAGTATTAAAAGGGATAGGGGTACAAATATATGGCGACAGGAAGAGAACTGACGCAGGGTGATGAACACATAATACAAAACATAGATGATGTATTGTAGAATTGTACACCTGGAACCTACGTAATTTTTACTAACCAATGTCACCCCAATAAATTTAACAATAAAAAAGGAAAATAGTACCTATAATGGCACTACTCACACGTGAACACAACTTTTTTTTATTGGAAATTGAATAAAATATAATGATAATCAGTAAGTCTTGCAAATTAAGAATAATAAGATCTTACTGTTAGAAAAGAGACAATATTCTTACACACTGATAGTCTAATATTTATAGCATGCTACTTAGAGGTCATACACATAATATAGTAGTCAATCAAAGAGGACAAAACCAAATAAGTAAACCATGATATTATAGTATCTATATAGTGTCAAATTCCTAAGCATATGAACATTTTTATTAAATAAAAATGTATACATATGTATCCCAAATGTATGTATAACACATAAAATATTATAGTGATAAGTTGCACCTATAAGTTTCTAAAGAGCACTTTGCCGTGAATTCCTGAAGCTAAAGAACATTACTTTAAATCCTCTTTTAACTTCTATTGACTGACCAATTCTTAGTACTTACATGTTCAAATATTTTGTCAGTGAAGCAACATAAATGTTACACAATGTTATAGCCAAATAAAACTTGTTTTTCTCAAAAACTGACATAATTGAGCTATAAGCATCTGGATTTATTTCCAAGTAATTTTCTATAGTACAATACTGATAACAGAAATATTTGACTAGTATTTTCAAAATTACAGGTATACTTCAATTTCAATTTTGCAAGCTAGCATTCCACAAAGTATTTGTCCTAACACTGTCCTTGAATCAAAATACAGTGTTATTCTGTCCAATTTATGATAATAATGCCTTCTATCTTTATTTCATATTTTATTCATTTCAAAGTGTTTGTGTACTTCATTTATAAGCTACAAGCAGATGTTTTGCTATAATTATGTCAGGAATGCAAGATAATTTATATATTCCATCAGCAGTAAAACAAGAACAAAATTTTTATTTGTACTAAAAAACTCAAAGTCTATGTTCTTTGCTTCCTTGATTGCAAATCAATTCATAATTAAATTGCTCAGAATAATATCTAGTACCTGTTATCATTAGTAATTGTAACAGACTGATTGCAAACTGTAATAGCTACGCTTATTTCTCTATGTGAAGGTAACATAACAAAGAATTTTATTTAGTCTTCAACAAAAAGTTGACATATTTATTTGACTTACAGATTTTCTGAATCTCTAGATATATCATTTAAAAATCTTGATAAAAAATTTAATCAGAGATTGAATTTAATAACATAAAATTCAATGACCAGGTATGCCCATTCTACTGGATAAATTTGACGAAAAGATAAGATTGGAAAGCATATCGAAGATTTTTGGGAACTACTGAATGCTGTAATGTCTTGTGAAAATAATAAAATCATTAACAAGAGTTATTAATTAAAATATCTGGGCCTATCAGCCAATGTCTTGCATACTTAGTGGAACCAGTTGAGGCTGGACCTGGGAAAGTATATGAGGGCTGTCCAGAAACGATCCAGCCATAAATACCTCTATTTTTCATATTACTTGGCTGGATACTTTCTGGACAGCCCTCATATCTAAGAATAAAACCCACAAATTGCCTGATTCTAGTTCAGATCTTCTCTATCTTGACACTTGACAAAGTCTGAGAGGTAATTAACAGACTAATGACAAAAATGAAGATTAGCAAATTGAAATAGAGTATATTAAGAAAAAGAAAAAGATATAAGGAAGAGGTATTAATAATAAAATTAGAAGACTAATTACAATGCCTTCAAGAAAAAAAATAGACTTTATTTAACAAAGAGTGTGATATAAAAAATCTGGATGCTCCTGATAATAAGATATAATCAAATAGAATTTTTATTGTTGGTGGTGGTGTTTTTCGGTTTCCAGAAATAAAGAAAATATGGAGAAAAATAAATATTTGTATACATATGAAGCGAACTAACTCAAGGCATGATTTTCAGCATTTGATAGTAAAAGTATAACTCCTTTGCTTATAATGTTTTGAATATTGTCTTTTCAATGACACAATATTAATAAAATAGCACTGTAAGTACTACTCTGCAGGCCTCTACTGGGTTTTGAATAAAAATTAACTATAATTAAAAATAATACTATATTTTCCTCTAATTTCTTAGACAGTTTTAGCAAACAAAATGTAAATATTATAAATTCTGGCAATATATAAGTAACATAATATCCAACAGAAGTTGAGAGATAAAGAATAAGTAGAAAAAGAAATGAAATGAAAAATTTAGTGATCTCTTCATATTGAATGGTAAGAAGGAAAGTACTGTCTAGAGTTGATGAATGAAGAAATAAGTTATGAGGGTTAGCACTCAAATTTTGAAAATAACTGTCTAAAGTAGAAACTTAAGGAAGTGAAAGAGAAAATTTTTTAGGACAATTAAATTCATCTTTCACAATGAGGAGTCAATATAGTCAGTGTATATTTGATAACATTGAACACGCATAACTATTTTTTAAATATAATAACTATTTTAAAAATTTAAGAATTGAAAAAAGCAATTAAAAATGGTTACCTCTGATGATTGGAACTGAGGCACCGGTAGGACAAGAAAACAGACCATTTTTATTTCATTGATACCCTATGTGTAATCCAGGAGTTCCAGTACATTAATGAGATGGTTTACGAAGTTGGTGTCAATCTGTTTCCTAAATTAAACTTCAAGGTGTCTTAAAAGCTATCTGAACTACCTCTATTGCCTATGTTTCAAATGACAGAAATATTTTGGGCATTTTCACAAAATTATGTTTTGTTTCTTGAACTTTATTAAGATACAGTATGCTATTTGGAAAAACCCTTTATCATTTTAATATTTACCACATATAGAAATGATTTCAATATGCTCTGTCTTCAGTAAAATTTGTTATAAATCCAAGTACAAATCCTTTGTAGTTAATTATTATTTTTGAATTTAGGTAATTATGTTTGTTACCACTCCCACAATAGAGTAAAAACAAAAGAGTTGACAGTACCCCCATTGTATTTTAGCATTAGTCTGAACATATAACACTGAAGATATTTTATATAGATAGTTAATCTGTTTTATAGTTTTCTGAGATCAGGAATATGACATTCATGTTAGTAATATCTCCCTTTAAAAAAATCAAAGAAGTATTCGTATATGTGACATTTTTAATTGAATCTGTGGTATTCTCTCACTAGCATTTTATAAGCAACATAGTAAAGGATACAGGAGAAATTTCCAAATGAGGGCTAACTGCAATGCTTTCAAGACAAAAAATAAAATTAAAAAAGGACTTTATTTGACAAAACATGTGATATAAAAAATCAGGAGCTTTTAATATTTATTATTCTCACACTGAAAGTCTCACTAGAGCCTCAGAATGATGATTCCAGACTCCAATCTAATCCCTGTCTTAGCTATAGAAATGACAGGCCACTACTTTTGTGCCTGTACCGATATATTATTTTTTAATTCTTCTGTTTATATATTCAATGAGATTATTTCACCCAAGGAAGAAGGCATTAATTAAGCTTGTTTAATATTGAGCCTTCTTAAGATGAGTATAGGTTTGTGATATCAGTAATAAAAGAGAAAATACATGTTACCTAAAGCCAAACAAATGAATTACTTTCCTCAGTGTCATTAATGTTTACAGGAGGCTGAAAGTCAGTTAAGGTTTACAAGGTCATTGACCGTATCTTCGCGTAATCCCTGAGATAATATAACTGACCTAGTTTTCTCAGATCACTACGGACTTTACATTTCTCCCACAAGCCCAGATTGTCTTTGAAGTAGCTATCATTAAAATGTAAGATGTTGGTAAGTGGCTTTTGTTGCTAATGTTATAGCACTAAAATACATAAATGTACCACTTCCCATATAACACTGAGAACTGTGAAATTAGTCTTGGTAACTTTATCAGATGGCAAGGCTGAATGGCTATACTAGGGATGGCGTTAAATACATCAAGTCAGTTAACTGTTATCCTTTTAGAAATAGAGCTATTTTCAATTAAAGTTAACATAATTGCAATAGCATTACTCTTGGTATTACATGTGTGAACAGGAGCTTGATTATCACCTTCATTTTCTTCCTCAGTCTCACTGGGGTTCTAACAGAAAGTGATGATAATAATAATAATAATAATAATAATAATAATAATAAATGCTTCGTTCAGTTCATAGGGACCTAGAACCTCTTATCAACTGTATTCCTAAGTACCACATTATTTAATACTTGAAAGAATCTGAAAGTTAAATTAAGACTCAGAATACATAAAGTATACAACCTAAATAATAAGTTTAAAGTTGGTAGAGATAATATTTGAATTCATATCAGGTCTGAATCCAAAGTCTGTGCTATTAACTATTGTGCTATGCTCTATGAAGAATATAATAATAACAAAGGTTTAATTTACATGCAAATAAACATAATTTGAATTCATCAAAATCTCATTATTTCTTAAATGAATTGGGTTAGACTGTCCATATTAGGCATGTGAAAAACAAGGGAGGATTTTACATAAACAAACACACACAAACATACAATTACACATATAAATGTATATTATTGTTTATTTATGATGAAAATTACCATAAAAAAAGTGTTGGAAGAGAGATGATGGGTTTGTGTCTGTACTGGATATAACACTGACAAAACTGCACAACCATAAGCCCTTTTCTGAACAAGTAGTCAAAGCAGTGGCTTACAAACAATTGCCATGATAGGTGTCATATTACCTTGCTATGCTAGTTCGGCCAGCACAAATTGGGGTTCTTTTATAGACTCAGTGACAGAAATATATGGTTCTCTAGAGTCTTGTATGCTACAGCACCACGAGAATTCTACTCACTAGTGGTATCTGGTCCTGAATCATGATATTTTAAGGCAGTAAAATAATGTCTAGTGGGAAGCTTAAATGCAGTATATACGAAGTTAATAGAGAGTAAGATCATAAAAAGCAGAAAAATATGGAGACAGATAACAAGAAGCAGAAGCCAGTAGGAAATGGAAGCAATGAGCCATCAAACCTGACAAAGAAAGAAATCAGGGGGGATAAAGATAGTTAGCAATAGTCAAAATGGAGTGACAGAGACACACAAGCCAGATAACTATAAGGCAGATCACTGAAGTAGGAAGAAGCAGAACCCTGCCCCCGAGATAATGACAAGCTAATGGAGCTGCTGTAGCAGTGTTGAATTCCTAGAAATGTTGTTATACTCTATGAGACCCGACTGGGTAGTCAAGGAAGCCATATTTCCAAGATTGAATTTAGCAATTTGAAAGAGCCAAGTGACTACTGGTTTCAATCCTTACTTCCATTGCTTATAAAATGGGGAATATAGAAATTAAAGGAATAATCACTTAACCCATGCAAGTTCCATGAAAAATTTTTTAAAATAAATTAGGAGTTGATATACAGTAGACTCCCAATTAAATGGGACTATTAGGGATTGGTAGATGGCAGATAAACATAAACAGACTCTCCATTAACTGGAATCCCAGCAATCCGTATACTCAAGCAACCTGCAAAATCTCAAGCAAAGCAAAAAATTATGCCGGGTGCTTGACAGTGCCTGTTGCTTGAGTTCTGGTTAACAGAGAGTCTACTGTAGTATGTTTGGGGAAATATAAGCCCCCCAAAATAGGAAACAAGATATAATACTGTTAGGAAAATACCATTGAAAACAAGATTTAGAAACATTACAAAGAAAAAATCATTTTAATTCTTTTGGAAAGGAGACTGACCTGGGGCTTTCTCTGGCCATGATGGAGCAATAGCCATAAAGAACTATGTATGCATCTAAGCAAAATATATGAAAACATGAGACATTAGACACAGGGAAGAACCAGGCATTCACATAGATGTCCTCTTGGGTTTTTAAATGAATACTAAGCTGAACATTTGCAGGGCAGGAGTCCTTGAGGCCAGTCAAAGTACAATTTCCAGAGAAAAGATAACTACCAGAAAGCTGTACGTTGAATAACTATTGAAAATCACAGAGCACTGAGACACTTTAGAGTTACAATCCATCAGAGTGGAGACACATTGTTAGATTCCATGATAATTAGGACAGAATTCAGGAAAGTTATGGATTAGAGTAGGGATATATGACAGTCCTAGAGTAAATAACTTTTCTAGACACATTTATAACAAATTAAAAAAAAAAAATCCTAACAATAAGCCTTGAAGGAATCAAGCTGATTTGCATGTGGATGTGCAATTTAATTGCCCTCTAAAGGAAATTTAGCATTCTAATAAGGAAAATGATAATATCCAAACTATTCATAGTGTCTAGTACAGCAACGATGTGAAGAAGCAGGCAAATGTGACTCAGAAATCACATAGATGACAGGGTTGAAAAAAATAGACTTTAAGGCAGGAACATAAATACATGTAAGGATTTAAAGGGAAATACGGACATCAGCAGGACAGATAGGAAACTCAATACAGAAATAAATAAAATTTAAAAGAAAAGGAAAAATACATTCTACAAGTAAAAAAGAACTTTAGGAAAATAATTACTGGACGGTAAGAAAATAGTGATATGAACTGAAATAAAATGGGTGGAGGCTTCGATTTGTGGGGTACTATTGTGTGATCCAATATGTAGAACTGAATACTAAGAGTTGAAAAGAAACAAATATTTAAAAACAAAATAGTAAAAATATATGAAATACACATATCTAGAGGTTTGTGATTGAATCCTAAGACTGTGAAACGCTGTAAAAAAGGAAGTGGTTGTGAAATCATTTCCGAAATGCAGCGTCAGCAATGCAATGGATGGAACTGAGGACCATGACATTTACCGGGATGAGAAAAATAACTCTTGAGAAGACACCAGTAATGTAGAAATTGAAGAAGATGACACTTCTGATATTGACAGTGATGAAAAGTTCTTGGCCTTCTATGATGTGTAAATATTGTACATTTGTTACTGGTCCATAAAATTTCTTGTACCTTGTATGTGTTCTTGTGTTTTGTAATTATTTGTTACAGAAAATTTCTTGTACCATTCTATGTTAAAAAATAAATGCTAAACTTCCTTTATAATACAAGAAACAGGTACCTAAATATAAATAAATACAAATTTGAATTAAAAAGTTAAAACAAAAGAATTTTCCCTGAAAGTTTGGGCCCAAAATGTGGATGTGTATCATACACGGGAGCACATTATATAATACATGGCAAAATGTGGTACTTAACATAATTAATTACTTAACATCCATTTTGCCCTAGGATGTAAGAATAAAAAAGATAAAATGTCACATGCATTGAGTGTTAATTATGGTCCAAACACTTTATACAAGGAGGGAACAAAAAACAAAAACAGAATTATCTTCTAAAGTGTGGGCCTCTCGTAGTGCAGGCTAAACGAGTGTTCTAGAAATCCATTTGCACAGTGTACCAGTTGGGATTGCTGTGAGAGGCTGCATTAGGCTTCAGGGAATTTTTTTTGGAGACTCAATGCATTTGCCCATTTCATGATGGGTGATTTACATGAAAAATGTACCTGCTCACATCTCATTGAGTGTTCTGCTATTTTTGACCAAAAAAAAGACATGACCCCTGTGCCTCAGCCTCCCTATTCACCCAATCTTGCCTCGAGAGACTTTTTGTTGTTTCCTCTAATGAAAGAAACATTTTGCCAATGCGGAAGAGGTAAAACAAAGAGATGACAGGAGCACTAAAGGCACCAGGATCGACAAGTTCAAAAACTGTTTTGAGCTGTGGAAAAAGGTTCTCTATAGCTGTATTGGATCAAATGGAGAGCACTTTGAAGGTGACTGAAGTTTAAACATGGAAGAATAAATGCACAATTTTTTAACAAATAAATTCTGGGGTTCTTTGGGGGGGCCCCTCGTGTATATAATCTTACTGAATTTTTACAACTCTAGCAACAATGTAGTAGTATTATCCCTAATTTTCACTTAAGAAAATTTAAGCTAAGAGAAGACGAGGATAAGTGAAATAAGCCAGACAGAAAAAACAAAGAACTGCATGATTTCACTCATATGCGGAATATAAAACTGAAAGCAAAGAAAAAAAGAAATGAACAAACAAATAACCCATGGACACAATCAATAGTTTAATGTTTATTTGGGGACGAGTGGGTTAGGGAGGGGAGAAAGGGGAGGGGGTGGGAGAGGAGGGGGGGAAGC